>VWZT01010602.1:0-30669 GCA_013397055.1 Pachycephala philippinensis | reverse complement strand
TTTTTTTTTTTTTTGCTTTTGAATAAATAAGTTTTGCTTTTGAATAAATAAGCTTTAGCCAGTCTTGACAGTTGAATGAGTGCCTTTGGAGAATGTGTTTTGACTATAACCTACTTATATATTATACAAAAAGTGAGCTTAGTGTTACAGATCTGAGCCGATGATTCTACAGGAGGCACAGGGTTGAATCATGCTGCAGCACATTCATATTCAGTACATATGCATCACAGAAAAGAATAGCTAATAAAAAGCACTTAAAGCATCTTTTAGGGGAAATTTTGGTGCTAAGTAGATGTAAGACACAACAGGTTAAATCTAGGAATTAGAACTGAGTGTAAATCTGGGGGAAGTATATCTGAAATGCAGTTAAAATAAGCCTAAAAATTGTTTAAAAAGAGCAACCAAAACAAACAGAAACTTGATAGATCTCATTTAAAGCATAAGATGGTGAAATCAGTGTCACTATTAGATTACTTACCTTATGCATCTTATAGCTAGCTAAGTTGTTACTAAAAACAGAACTGACTGGGCAACAATTTTAAATTCTGATTTTTTAAAATTTTTTTTATACTGCAATCTGAATTTACTTTTATTCTCCACAAAATATTTTCAATGTCATTTAAACAAAAACCTTTGTCAAAACAAAACCAGGTTTTTATTACATAATTACTAAAATATTTGTAAATTAATTAAAAATATTTACAGAAAATAATTAAAAATTCCAGACCTTTTCTAACTTTTGAAAAAACAGTAAGGTCGCTCTCATCAACCTTTGGTCTTAAAAAAGTTTGCTTCCAATTAATTTTATTTTAATGATAACTCTGGCTATCTGTAGATAACACAGATTTTTTTGTGATAGTTCAGACAAAAGCTCCTATTTACTGAAAGCAGAGTATCCATTCTACGTAAACCTTTTAAAATAAAATATTTTTGTATAAACTATATACATTTGAAACATTCAATCATTTCCATTGAAGTCACACATTTTTCCTCTTCAGACTTGTACATAACAAGCTGACAAAATTTAAAAAGTAACACATTGTAGAAGGACATTTAGAGTCCTAAAGTAGGTTACTTTTATGTGCAGTATCTCCAGAGCTGCATCTTGTCTCCAGACCATCATAGGTCTATTCAGCAACAGACAAGCTGAATTTTTAAGGGTAATTTTTAGGTTATTGTTAACACCTATCACTGATATAAAACCTAGCTGAAATAAACATAACATTTTCAGTACTAGGAAGCACCAGGTCATATGAAATTATTAAAAAAAATAACAAAAAAACAAACCAACCAACCAAAACAAACAAACAAACAAAAACATTTTTTGGTTTAAAATATAATCAACTTTAAGGCTCCTTCTGTTTTAAAAATATTTTTTCCCTAATAAAATTATTGTACATTTCCAGACTCAAATATTGGCAGTTAGTCAAATGGCTATTTTGTGTCATGGTGCCTCATTCATTGGCCTTAAATCCATAAAGAAACTATAAATGGAACAGCATTTAAAACACTTCACTTACTCAGAGGTGAATTTTCAGTGTCCCTCTGAGAAGGAACAATAAATTTGATTCATTAAGTTAATTATGTGTATATGTAAAGGATTTTCCAAAATGATTTTTAAAATTTACACAAGGTCATAACAGGCCTTTTTATTTAGGCATTAAGTTTAAAAACCCCAACGCTTTAAAAAAAAAAAAAAGAAAAAAACACTGTATCATGTAAATATTCCTATATTATATATTCACATATACTTTATTCACCTTTTGCATTTCCATAATAACCCCAAGCATGCTATTCACCCATGCAGTATATATATAACAGTTACATCTACTGCATATTTTACTTTAGTAATAAAAAGCCTGTTTATGTCTTCATCATAACTTCTAAAGCCAATTACAACTACATCTCCTGAAAATTTACTCTTGTATGGTGGTTAATCTGCTTCAGTTTCTAGCTGAAGAACAAACCAGGTTTCAACAATGCAGCTACAAAAAGAAGCTCAGCACCTTTCTTACCTCAAACAAGCTTATTTTCTTTGAATGCTTTACCAGTATAGTAAGAGCACAGGCAATGACCATAATGCAGAATTTAGTCATTTATAAAGACTACTATTTGCTATGGCACTGAAGCTTTTTTACAGGAATGTTTCATATTCAGTAATCTGATCATGCTCTTACCAGGATGGGATGCAGATTTATTAATAAAACTGAAAAGCAGGTGTGAAATAAGGTTTTAACATAAGGGAGGTAAAACTTTTTAGTTTCAAGTCTCCGGAGTCCAGTAAAGGGAGGAACAGCTGGAGTATCTGACAAGATACTGGATATTGCTACACATAGACTGCTTCTGGGTAGCTTGGCCAGAATCTCTTGCATTATCCTGTTTATTAGGTAACCTATACTGAATGGTGCCAAAAAAGACAAAACGTCTTCCTTTTACTTGTCTCTTTGTAATTGGTGTCTTACAAGATATTCCATTCTTTTTTGGGGAGAAGAAAAAAAAAAAAAAAAGTGGGGGGGGAAGAATTCATTGCATACAGACAGGAAAATGATGGGTAAACTTCAGCCTGATATCAGCCTGTGAAGTTTTGCTTAACCCAGAAAGTCTTTAAATACAGCCATTAAACACACTGTAAAAATATCAGCAATAGAAAATAGAAAGTGATGCAAATTTTGAAGTAAGCTAAAGACCATTTTTAATTTAAGACTGATTGTTTCAGGATCTATTCAAAGGCTTAGGAGCTCCATGTCATAACCCAAAAATTTAACAGAAAAAGCCAAAAGTGAGCAAAAGTACATTCTAGGGTAAAAGGAGTTTGCCTGTTATGAATGGTGATAAAACTGACCTTGGGGAGAACCCATTCAAGGTATCATGCAGAAATATGAAAGAGGGTTGAAGAGAAGATGACTGTTTTCATGATTAACTCAATGATATAAACTCCCAAGATAGACTGATGCTCCTAAATGGAAACGAAATTAAACAAACAACCAAAAAAGCAACAATAAAAAACCCCACACCCAAACCAGCAAAAAAACCCAACCAATCTGAAAGGATCAGAAATACTCAGATGACACTGAAACAATGAAACAGACAACCGATACAACTTATTATTAGCTCTACCTAGCAATTCTGTCTAGAATTTAGCTTTATATTCCCTCTCACCTCCAGTGGTGCTGTGCCCCTAAAATGCCTAATCTCTTTTTGTGTGCATATGGAGAGGGTTGTTACAGATTAAGTGTCTGGAAGAAGCTCATGATGTGTTACTGTCAACCAGATTGGTGTCTTCAGAGTATGACACTGATCTGTTTCTTTCAGGTTTGAGGCAATATTAATTCATAGAATGTTTTTTTCATTTTTTTTTCACAGAAAAGAAGAAAATATTTTTAAAATATATTGATCAGAATTCTATTTAAATGAGATAACTGACATCCTTAACTGTATTTTGTCATCCACTGTGCCCTGCCACACTCAATTTTTTGCCAAAGAAATAAATTCATCAACTTCTCTCATGCAAATTTTCTGCTCTATGTGAGTTTCTGCCTTTGTCATCTTGAATTTGATTCTTAGCATTTGACCTAGGGCAGCTGGAACAATGACTTTAAAATCATTCTGCAATAGTTCCTGGAAAGGACATGCTGTTGCTGGCTGAATCAAGAAGAAAATGACCGACCAGTAATTAAATCCCTGCACCTGTGACTTTTCTCGCTAGACAGTGTAAAAGTATTGGTTACAGTAAATGAGCCTGCAGATTACACTATAGGCTTGTCACTAACACAATTTTCTGGGTTATTTGTTTTTTTGGGGTTTTTTTGCAGTGTTGGGGAAGAGGGGGATGAAAGACAAATGTGTCTGAAATCACTCATATATATTATTGAAGGGTTTCTGGCCCAGATATTACCACTGCAAAGGCAGCGGATAGTATATGAGATTTTGAACAACGCTGCTACTCCTCAAACCCTTCTGCAATTATGTATGGGAAAATTTCATTTTCTACCTCTAGTTATATAAATATTGGTTTATGAAAGTTCATGCAATCTGTGGCAGGCAACAAGACCACTTTTAGGTCATAAATGAGATTCCTGTATAAGCTAGTGCAGAGCTGGCATAGCATACTGTTCTGCAACACAGCTGGGAGAGTAATGATTCTCTACAGCAATCTTTTGTTAGCTGCTCTGTGATGAAATTATGCTCAAATTGTAAAAATAACAGTGTGGCAGTGTCTGTAAAAACAAGCTTCTCTAATCTCTATATCACTCAAAGTGGTTGCTTCCCACTGCATTTAATCACAAGTCAGGATCTCTCATGAACTGCACATCAGTCTCATATTATCTCAGAAACCCTTTTCTGCATGTAGGTTGGCATAAAATGCATGTTTCCAGACATAGGGCCATTTCACAAGGAACTGTTCTTCTAGAATCATCATTGCTCTCTATGAATTCCTGAGAAGGGGAGGTGGAGGGGGAGGTGCTGAACTCTTCTACCTGAAATCAAGGACTCATGACAATGGCTCAAAAATGCTTTGAGGGAGGTTCAGAGTTGACATTATGAAACATTTCTTTACTGAGAGGGTGGTCAGATACTGGTTACAGACTTCCTAGAGTGGTAGTCAATGTCCCAAACCTATCAGTGTCTGAGGCATTTGAACAAGGCCCTTAACAACATACTTTAACTTATGGTCAGTCCCAAAATAGTCAAGCAGTTGGACTAGATGATCATTATAACATCACTTCCAACTGAAATATTCTATTCTATTCTATTCTGTTCTATTTTTTTTGTTGTCGTTGTTAGTCTAATGCATCCTGCAAATGATCAAGTCAAAGCAATTGAGTGGGCAACTTAAGTCAGAAACAAGCTAGAAGTAGAAGTGGAGTAAATACTATTTTTTCTTAAAAAAGAATTGCCAATTAGAAATATCAGTATGGAAGCATTGTACAGCTATGCCATTTTAATGCAAATAATAGGTCACATGTAAGAGCAGATTTTGTCCCTGTTCCAGATAACATGAGTTATGGATCTGAAATGGATAAAGGCCATCTTTGGGAAAAAAAGAAATGGCAATTATTGCTATTATACCTGTTTGGTTCTGATGAAAGATGGTTCCATTTGCCTTGCCAAAATCTCTGATGATATTATGTACATCAAAATTTGCCTCACATGTATGTACAAGGTTATGTCTCCTTTCTAAATTCTTTTTTGCGGCTTTTCTTGATGTCTTCTTCCTTTCTTAATCATCGTTTTTCTACAAGACACCATCACTTTCTTCTGACCTACAGCAGCATGGTTTCAAGAATAATTTCCTCTTTATTTTCATTTTTACAGAATCACAGAATCACAGAATAGACTAGGTTGGAAAAGAACTCTGAGATCATCTAGTCCAAGCTGCGACCTAACATTACCGTATCAGTTAAGCTACATCAATTTGTAACGTCTTCTGTCCCATTTATGACAAACCCATCATCTTGAACAATCAATCCCTATGCCCTCTGTCAGAAAGAGTGAATTTCCATCTCCTCAGTGATACTTTTAACTTGAAGTACAAAGTCTTCATAGCAAGATGGTCTCTTCCCCTAGAAGTGTTGTAGAGGCAAGTGCTATAAAAGGACAGCAGGAAATAAGCCCAATGAGTGTGTGAGGATAAGGTTCTCTCTGAGGAAATTTAAGAAATATGTTGACTTTTTGAATACTAATATAGGTTCAGAAACCAAAGAAGAAGGAAATATTTTCCTTTATTAGAACACTTGTAAAAAGTATTATTATAGCTTCTTATGGCAAACATTAGTTTCAACAGATGTCTTTTGTCCAAAGTATCAGGAAATGAATGTCAGAACAGCTGTGAGTCTGTTGCAATTTTTTTTACTTGAAGATGAGAGGTTGACTTGACTGGTCAGGCTTAATTAACTCTGAAACAAGGTGTCATGAACAGTGAAATAGGCACTTGTGTCATCCAGAAGAAAAAAATCTAGTCTTTTTCTTTTCTGGATGTATCTCAAACACAGGCCAAAGGAACTTCTGAAGAAAGTATGTCTGGCTGTTTGCTGCAGTGCACTTGACCACAATGTTACTGGATATTTGACACGAGTACCACTAGAAGGCCACAAATTTTGCGAAAATTTGTTTCTAAGGACTGAGACACAGGACTTAGTGCTTACAGACTTACTGTCAGTGAAAATTATGAAGATGTAGTATTTTGATTTTTCCCATCAGCTCTATAGCGTGCAATTTGAATAGAGAAGACTGTGAGGAAGAGTAGAAATAAAAGAATCAGAAAGTAAATGTGTATAAATAGGCTAAATATTAGCTCAAGTTGTGACCTCTCTCTAGACTCCTCCATTAATAAATATCTAGTTTAGTTTCAAATGCATTGAGTCCCATGGATAAGATAGATCTTACAAGCTTACTTGTACTCGTCACACAAATATATAAGTACTCAGCTCATCCATATCAACCAGGATTTTTTTTTTAGTGAGAAGACATTCTGTATTCCTTGAAGATAAAGTTGATAATCAGTGTGTAAAATGTATTTTTGTGCAAACATATATCTTAAATTCAAGTGAAAATATGTAGGATTTGCATATATACTTTTCTGCCACCCTCCAACAGACTCTGCTATAAACTCCTGTTCAATGTCTGTCAGCGTGCGATACTGAAAACATAAACTCCAATACGTTTGTGCTTCCTTGTGTCTGGCTTTGTGGTAATGACATTGGCTTCTGCAGCAGTTGTGAATTTTTAATGTAAGTTATATCTTCTTGCAAGATATTAATGTAGCCTATGCAGCTAAAGAGTCATTATACTGCTTATTATTATGTGCATGCTAATGTTGTTTTCTATCAAGTTATAGTTGCTTTTTATTAAACAACAGAGAAAGGTCACTCTAAAGGTTATACCAGCTTTGCTGTGACAGTATTTAAGCTGCAGTACAAGTTTTCCCTGATGTCCTGAGAGACTGTAAAATATATTGTTATATTTTCATCTCCTAATTGCTCCTTCAAGTGACCTGGTTGTAGAGAATGTATCTCAGCTTTTATTACATATACAGACAGATATGTTTCTCTGCATACTGCAGAGAACTGTAAACATGGTATGAATAAAAAAAGAAAACTGACAAACAGCAAACAAAAAAAACCCCAAAAAAAGGCACAGGCTGTCACAGGCAACCTTGGGACTATAAATAGGTCACAACTGCTCAGTTAGAGAAATGCAGTCTTGGGACCTGGGCAAGAAAAAAGAACAAGTTTCTGAAATACATGAAAAATACGTAGCAGATTAAAATGTAACATGGCTTTGCAAGGGTATGCATAAACATGTGTGCATAATGATTTTAACTGTTGTTATTATTCACAATAAGTAACTTGCTTTCTTTATAAGGTAAGGTTTTTTTTTTTTTTCATAACAATATTTTGAATTCAAAACTAAGAGATCTGAGTTTCTTGACTATTATGCAAACTGTGATGCAGCAAAAATTGAATGAGAGGGGATAGGGTAATTATTAACTGAGATGAAGCACCTAGGCATGTAGGGCACATAATCACTACAGTTTCTTTAATATATAAAAAGACAAACATAATCTCTAATACTGAGAAAAAATTAGGCAATTAGATAGCCTTAGATAAAATATAATTGTTTTTGTAACTTCATTGACCAAAATTTCTTTACACAAGAGGTAACACTATACCAAGTTTACCTGCTGCCATTCTTGCTCTGATTTTGTCTTGTTATGGAACAGTAAATTTGAAACTGAAGCAAAATATAAATAGGAAATAAAATCTTCAGCCTAAAACAGAAGGAAAAAAAAAATCAGATTTACTTGATACAGACTCTGTTCTCTGGTTAGATGACTCAGTATATGTTTTTAGAGTACTTGAACCAAAAGACTGCCATCCTCATTAGAGTGCCTGAGTGCATGCTTTGTTCTCAAATTTGCTTTGCAAGCATATCACAAGTAATTATACCAAATACAACACAAACACATCTATTTCTAATGATAGCTTTTCTTGTTACTAAAATGTTCCTCTATTAAATGAAACATTTTTCCTAGAGACAAAAATGTATGTTAAAGGTCATTTCCACTGCAAGAATTGCAGATTTCTACATAGCATTTTAGTAACATTCTTTCTTTGACCAGATTCCCTCAAGCAATGAGCACGGCACAGCTAATATATATATTTTTTTCTTTTGACATCAGTTTAGTGTCTGCAGACTTTAGATGCTCACTGGATGTAGCCCTCAGGATTCTTTTTTTGCTTCAAATACACTGAGGGAAAGGAAAGTAATTTGATATCCTTGTCTTCATGAGTAAAGGATTTCTGTTTCGTCCTTAGCTCATTGTTAGAAAGAAAAGTTTTGTAATGTTACAGTTATTGTTTACTTCTTATTTATCCAATGTATTTGATTTACTTTAGTCTGCAAAATACAGAACAACGTCTACCTTCCTCCACTCTCATTTCATAATGAGCTCTTCCTCTCTCTGACCTCTGTTACTTCTGAATCAGGAGTTTTGCAGGTCATCTGTGAATGTACTGGTTCAAGAAGGGACTTCATCCCTCCTATCCCCTCAGTTGCAACCAATCAGCTGTTTTTACTCATTAACTTCACACAAAAACTGACACTGACTTGAAAGACCTTTATTCAAAGGGCTTAGTTTTCATATTTTATGTGTACTTTACCTGCAAGTAACAAACTTCACTTGCTTTTGAACTAGCTCTCTGCTTTTGTGTGGAGCACACACAAGATCTTACCTCTTTCTGCAAACTGCTGTGAGACAATGTCATGCATTTTTTATTTCCTTGAGTATGTATATAAACAAGATTTAGTAGAATATCAAGATGGATCTTTTAATTATTTATTACATGACTATTTTAGCAGTCTCTTACTTCAAAAAATTGTCCCTTTATGAGAAATTCAGAAGAGTATGAGTGCATTAGAATTTCGCAGTCAACTATGGGGTTCTGGAAAGCCACATTGGGACTGCATGTGCATCATACATGCTACACAGACCAAGCAGAAAATGGATGCTGAAAATACGAGTTATCATCAACTGCTCTAGAGCCAGGGACAAGTAATCACCTCTTAAGCTGTCAAATATTAGCAAATCTGATCAAAACTGGCAGAATGAATGGCATGGACCTCATGGTACATGTAGAAAATACTGCATAGGGTAAAAGACCTCAGAATTTAATGTTTTTCTATGTGTATCATCATTGTGTAGTCCTGGCCAAACTAGTTTAGTATTCAAACTGCAGATGTGTGGAAACTGCCTGTTTTCCAAGAGACATATTAGAAATATGTAATATACAGTATTGGTGTATATACAGAACTACTGCTAAGTAGTGCCCAAGTGGTGGTGGTGGTGGAGGAGGATATTTTCTGGAAACCTATGACTCTGCTTCCTGTAATACAGCTCCAGCAGCATTTGCTTCCCCCTACTTTGAAAACCACACTTTCAAGTGACTCTAGGCAATTAAACTTGCATAAGTATCTTGTTATGCACATGTATCCCAGAACACAGAAAGCCTGTCAGTCTATCATTTATGTATTTGCAAGCATTCTGATGCCTAAAACTTATACCTGCATGAAGACCTAATACATACAGGTTACTTTCTTCACAGAAGTGTCTATAAAAGAAAATAAGTTCTTCTAGAAGAGACTTAAAATTATTTCTGAACTCCATAATAAACAAAAATCTCCATATACTGTGATTCGTATAAACCTCTGTTATTACGGTCTATTTTTGTTTCAGTTTTGGAAGAATAACTAATCATTAGTGTGAATTATATGCTTTTTGTTTCCTATGTATTTCAGATTAGATCACATAATATGGTTAGAGAAATTTCCTTTTAAAATTAGTTTGCTCTGACAGAATGTCTACCTACACTGGGATTAATTGTTTGCATTCTAGTCCCAGACAGTTTAGCTCTTGTTTTACTTTAAGGGACTTTGTTTTAATCACCAATTTTTCTTCTTTCCTTTCCTTTTTTTAATTTTTTTTTTATTTTTTTTAAACCAAGTTATTAATATTTCTACCACCAAAAAATCCCCCAAAAAATCAATGGACATCAACAAATCAAAAAGTATGAAATTAGGTCATATTAGTATCATCTCTGTGTACTACACACCACATGCGATACAAACAAATAAAGAAGAATTTTCTTATGAAAAAGTCAAACTTTTAATTAAAATTAAATCATCAGGATATAATAGCATAAATAGCCTTTACACTACAAAGAACAGGCTTCTACTATTATTTGGGGGTTTTTGGAGGTGTGGATGGGTGGTAACAAAAAATAAAATAAATCAAATCAAATCAAATCAAATCAAATCAAATCAAATCAAATCAAATCAAATCAAGTCTTGACAAAACTCAATATTTTTGTATCATATAAATTATTTTTGTAATGTGCATAATCTGCTCTATTCGTTTTTCTGCAGGGCAACTTTCCACAGAATTTGCCTCACTGAAAGACAGAGCTAAGATGATGTAGACACAGCAAGACTCCTGTCCTATTCCCTGTAGCAGGAATGTGTTGAGGTAGAACACTGGCAATGAAGGGACCAGCAGTGTGTTCCAGTTTTTGAATAGCCAAGAATTAGAGATACCAACAGGTGGCATTTTTGGGAACTGTCCACCTGGGCTCAGATCCTGTACTGCATTTTCTAACTGGCACAGCATCACTCTGAGTATTAATGTATTGGCGCTGATTTGTAGAGCTGGCCAAGTCATTGGTGCCAAGACATTAATACTCCCTGTGAATAGGAAATTAGGCTGCATTCTGTACCAACAAAGTCAATGAAATCATTTTTACTTCTGTCCATTCAAAAAGTGAGTCTGAGGTAGGTGAATTGCTATTCTGAAAATAGGAAAAAAATCATATATGCAATATTTTTAAAAATAAACTTTTATCCAAAGAGCATAACCTGCCCCTCTCCTGCCCCCCATTATTCTAAACATCAGAAACAAATACAGGCATGTGGATGTGAATGCTGTCAAAAAGAAGATGAGCAAGATCAAACTGTGAAAATTAAAAATGGAAATACAGATACAGTTTAATCTAATCTGATGGGGCATAGCAAAATCCAGAACTTTAACATGGTCATACAGGGAATTTCATGAGAAGATCATTGAAATTATACTACTTATGCCAACAAAACACCTCTTCTGACCTTTTCAAAGCAGACTAATTCTCAGCAACCTCCTGAGATCGTTCCTCTAAGTAGTCCTCCTACACTGCAGCTAACAAATCTGTCAAAGGTTTCACTCTTGTGTCAGGTCCAATACTCTCTGACCAGGCTCTTTCAGATTCTCTGCACAAAGCAGGTTTAAAGTTTTAATACCAAATTTATTTTTTCAAAGATATTGGATGTTACCTGGGATTTTGATTTAGCAGGGTATGCAGCAGTGTACTGAGGTTCTAACACAAGCACAATATAGCAATTGCAAGATCCACCTGGATCACATTACACACATAATTCCCATCATCAACCCCCATACACATGCTATGACAGTGCTCAGTCTCTGGAAAGAGTATGTGGGAGCTCAAGTCTGTTACTGTTTTCAAAGTTTATCCTGTTGGTTGCTCAGCCTTTATATGTTGGGCTGAGCCACAAATGCACATCCCCCATGCTGGTCTGGTTGGCTCAGACATTAAAACCATTAAGGTCATTTACACAGTCAGTTGACTGGCTCAAACATTTGACTAAAACAAAGGTCACCATCTGTTCTTTTTTGGTTTTGACTTCAGCTTTCCTTAAAACAGCTCTGGTCACCCCCTGTACATTTCCTTGAGTATCACAAGCATATTACCCGTGATCATCTTCTCTGATCCTTCTTTCATTGTAGGATTTTGCTGATTGGTTACACCATAATATCTCTTCACAACACCTGAAGGAAATTTCTGTTGATGAGTCAGCATATCATTGATGGTATGTGTGGCTGGGTGGTGTATGTTGGAATCTATAGCAGTTTCATTAGGTTAGTCAAAAACAAAAAATGTTCCTCACCTATACTGCACCTCCAGGACAAAACATAGATAAACAGAAAAAAAAAACCCAAACAAATTTTGGTCTTAATCCCAGCATAGTCAAGTCAATTGGGAGTCATTTAGTTACCAGGAAGTATTGGGTATGCAGACAAATGCATCCAGCAGTACCTGTACTGTCAGAGAAGCTTCCAACGAGTATTCACAAAACACACCCAAATCAAAGAAAAAGAAAGGTGAAAACACTAATTATGAATTAAGTGTACTGTTTTATGCAACTAAGTAACAGATGGATAACGTCAAATGGTGTGGTAAATCTATGAGTACAGGATACCTTACAACCTGTGTTAGTCCCATTACACTTTTCTTGGTCCTATGAAGTTTAACACAGCAGGTTCTCGTTTTACCTACACGAGCCAAGAAGAAAGCTGCCTCCACAAGTGGGTGGTTAGTGGTGACACAGCATGTCTATGGCCCCCTGATGGTGTACAACTACAGGTATGTTTTGGTGTGCATTGGGATATCAGGGAGCAGGCCTGAATCCTGACAGCCATGAGGTATCTGCCACCTTGGCACAATTGCCCAGAAAAATGTTTCAATGATAAAAGTCACTTAAAAAGAAATGGCCTAAGAATTTACTCCAGATTATGTGGTATCTCTAGGTATGATTTTCTGTTTTGATTAAAAGAAATGACCTCCTGTAGGTGATCTCTTGATACACGTTAAAAGGCCAAAAAACAATCTTGTTATCTAGAGTGATTTTGCATTAACAAAACTTTGCTCAAAACACATAGAAAACATGGACAATACTTAAGTCTGAATTTATTGTCTCACTTTATTACTTCCATTTGGCTTTCCTTCAGCTTTCAGTTACTGTTGCTATTCTGTTGGAATATAAAATACTGTCGGGAAGCTTATTTCTATTTGTTTTCAAATCTTCCTTAAAAGGCGTAATCCAATACATATTAAATAAATATGGAGGCAAGTTAACCTCCCACAGTTTCAGATCATAGCAGAATCATTTTTATTACAAACCAAAATTATAAGGTACAGAAAAATCAGTCCTAGAGAGCTTGGCACGTTCCCAGACTACAGGTTTTATGTGGAGTACAGCCAAGAAATTTATAATTTTATCCCTAATTTTTTTAATAATAATGCACAAAATATTTATAAATTTTCTTGTATTACAAAACTGCATCTAACATGTTCATTTCTGGTAGAAAAATAGATTTATTTAATAAAATACCTTTACGGGGTTTGATATTTTCTATATATTTGATGTTTTCTATAACATGTCTTACTATAAAGAGTGATACAGTTTAAATATATTTCTGAATTATAAAAACTGACCCATCTTTAAGTTTTTTGAATCTCTGAAATTTAGAGCTAATCAAATCTCTATTTTGTGCAAGGAAAAATATTCACTTGGGGGTTTATTTTTTATTGTATATTTTATTCAGTAATTTATTTACCATAAGTAAATAGAATCTCAGTTTTCTTCTGAAATTTTTTGTTGACTCATCAGTTTGTATCCAGATTGCTTGGAAATACTTGGTAATATAGTATATGATTTGACAAGTTATTTATGGCACATAATTTGTTTACTTTGCTCACATTTAATGAATTATACAGGCAGCAAGCTCAAATCAATACCAACACAGAGGGTCAGGAAGATTTTTTTTCTGCAAGTAAACTTGTTTATATGCATCATGAAATTTCTTTTCCTAATATGAATTTTATACACACAAGCAACAAAAAAAAGCTCATAGAGAAAATATTATAAGAATTATATAGATTGAAATATATGCAGCCAAACGATCTTTGTGCAGAAAGGCATTAACTCTAAAAGCATTAAATAGTTCTTTTGTATAAAGACAGATTATATTAAATTTCTTAATATTCATGATTTATGTTGAAGCTGATGCTAGTTCTTGTCCTTTAGTTTTGCATTAGTAATTTCCTGTGGTAATGGACCATATTTGGCTATCCACTTCCATGTTCCCTATATTTCTCTGCTCATTGAAAGGACCAGGAAGCTCAAATGGACTGTGGAAGAAAAGGGAGACTGCCCCTTCCCTGAGGGAGCTGCCATGGGCACTGCCACACAGGTTGAGAGATGCTGGTGCAGGTAGGGCTGGCAGTGGATACAGGGGGACATTAAGGTGGGAGAAATTACTGCCCCCAAAGGACACCGTTCTGCATAGGGCATTTTCATTCTGATTATTTTCTGGTTTTCTTCACCGAATTGCCTTGAGATTTTCCTACATAAAGAGTCACGTTTCTCATCTTATTCCCAATAGAGTGTGGCTGTCCTTATTTTAAACCGCTTTTGCTGTACTGTGGGAAGATGCCCCAGCACAGCCACCTCAAAGGTCTGGGCATCTCAGGATCCTGTCACAACCCCAAGCTACAGCAAGTAGAAGGAAAAACAACATCTCTATTACTGCAGTCTGGAGGGCTGCGGTATAACTACCTGTAGGCAGCAGTCCTGATGCATTTTATTCCCACCACAGCGATCTATAATTCTCTTCATTTATTTCCATGGTATATATATTTTTGGCATTAAGGCTTACTCTGTCACTGTTAGTTGTCTATCTTATCTATTTGCCACTTCACTCTACAGTGAACAAAATAAAATTTGTCTTAAGGCACCCAACTGTTTTTTGTTGTTTTTTTTTTTTTTTAAATGAGTACTCTAAACAAGGTATGTGATAAAGCTTTTCTGTTATTTTCATGACAAAATATATTTGATCTTCCTAAAACACATCACCCTTTTTCTGTTAACTTGTGAAATGAAGTTTTAGTCTGTTCTGCATATTATCACACATTTCATCTGTAATTGCAAAGGCAATGCCCATTTCAGCAGGTGAGTCTGTTCTAGTTAAAGAAATATTTGGACATATTCAAACAAGGAAAATAATATTTAGCCATTGATTTCTGTGCTTTCACTTTTATTTGCAGTGTTGCAATGATACTTAGCCTGTTCTAATAAAAATGTATACTCTTTGAACTCCCATAGTCAGATGTGTTCTTAAAGCTCACATGTACCATGGAGAAATTTCTGCAACTAAAATGCTATAATTCTTAAGCCATATAATGGTTATTAATACAAACGATACTTTTTTTTTTTTAATGAAGGTTCAATCCAGAACAATCTGAATTAAATCATACAACAAGGAAAAGTCAAACACTTTTTCCTAAATTTTGGTGAAATATTCCATTGCTTCAACTCCAGGATAAGAAAGACATAGAAGATGGAAAGGAAGAACCTGGTTTTACTTGAACTAAATATTATCCAGAGCATCATGTCCATGTTATTTCATTGGCCAATTTACAGCTAAAGAAGAACCAACACAAACCCCTGAAACCTGTCAACCCTCTTCCCCTCACCTCAAACTTGTTAACGAGGGAAACTCATAAGCCATCTGAAATGCACAAAAAATACGAGAAAGAGAAAAATCTGTTCTGTACAATCTTAATGAGGTTTTGTTTTGTCGTTTTAGAACTTTGCCCCATTGCCTCATTAAAGTTAACATTTCCTAGCTAAGG
Organism: Pachycephala philippinensis; assembly: GCA_013397055.1. Classification (NCBI taxonomy): domain Eukaryota; kingdom Metazoa; phylum Chordata; class Aves; order Passeriformes; genus Pachycephala; species Pachycephala philippinensis. The sequence continues at coordinate 15,148 of VWZT01010602.1, read as the reverse complement.
AGTTTCTGTTTGGCTTTTATTTTTTTTCAAAAAGGCTGACTCTGAGTTACTGAACAGTCCTTGCACTTTTCTTTCCCAAGGACATTCTGTTTGTCATTGTTTGGTTTTCCTCCAGAAAATACTGATCTATTTCTAGCATTTCTACCTGAAGGTTTAAGAAATCACTGTGATTCTGCCCAACCATTGTCACAAGCTGTCACTTTACAGAGCTCTGTGCCTCTTGGCAAGTATTAGTCAGCAGCTTCTTCAAGAGGCTAAAGATAATGGAGAACCAGTCTGATCTATAAGGTGCAACCTATAAACATCAGACTCTTCAATTCTTTCTATTTTTTTTGAATATTATTTTTGACCATGTGAATGTTTTAATTGTCTTGAAAAATATTTTTCTGAGCATTCATTAGGCAGATACGCACATTCATAATTTCTATTTTTTCTTTTATGTATTTTCATTAGTGTCTTAGGTTACACAATATCACATTTCTTTGAATTAATTGGGAAATCAGCTTTCTCACTTAAAAAAGTTATTTATAGATATTTTTGTTCTCTGCTGGAATATTTGGTGTAAAATGGAGACTAGGCTTAAAGATCTGCACTAAATTAATGTAGTAGTGTGTACGTGATAAACACCAGGGCATGGAATATGCATCATTATCTCTCATTGTAAAATAATTTTAAAAAGGAAAAAGAAAAGGTATTTTCTTTATCTGACATGAAGAAAGGGAATTTTCATCCTCACTGAATATTTCAGAATCCGGTGGGGAAAAGACGCCAAAGAAAATAATACTTTTATGATCATGAAACTTTGGTATTGACGATTTCATATTAAATTGTTATCATGGTTTACAGCAAGAAATGAAAACATGAAAAAAGAATACATAATTCTTTTGTCACTAATGAATAATGCTATAATGGAATATGTAATTTTTTACATTTATGGAGAATTACTTTGAAAAAATATGGATATTTTTATGGGTCTTATATGACGTATAATCTAGCTGCAGGTAGACACCTCAAAAGATAGTTTGTAGCATGTATAACATATTTTCTAGATTTTATTTATATTTTTATCAGTAGCTAACTTTTATTCATTTGTTATGAATTCAATGGAGATGAACATAATTTCAGTGACAGTTATAGTAATGATGTGCTATTTTCCAGAAGTACTAGGGTTTGGGGTTTTTTCAGCTTTGAGAGACTCGCATCTTGTATTATTAAGAGTCTTACACTTTACATGTGGTGGAGACATTTCACCAGAAAAAAAATTCCAGGACATAAGCAAGACTTCGTTAGTTCATTCTCTTACACTATAGTGTATCTAAATCCTTCAGTTTAGACAAGATAATATGTTTCAGTTTTACATTGAGCCATTTAGGGCATAAGCGTGTGGTTTTTAGACCTTGGGGTCAAATGTGTTCCTTATTATAGAAACATGAAGAGAGGAGACAAGACATTTAATTATTAGATTTAACTATTATAATTTATTACAGACTTGTACCAATTGATACCCTGTAAATATATTATCATGAATATGTATGAAGTTTAAATAAAGCAGGAGTTGTTTTACGAATTTCAAAATGAACACTGAGAAAAAAAATTCCTGGGAAACAAAACATCTAGATTTTAGACCAATACATTTGCAAGTTTCAGCTAACGTGCATTTGCATTCAAGTGGCAATTTGTATGCCAACTAATTCTTTGATTTTGAAAGATGGTCCTTGGAGAAGGTCAATGCAGCAATTTGGTTTCCCTTTGAAAGGTAGAAAAGAAGAGGGAAAATCAGATGAAAGATCTGAAAATTCTTACTCATAGATTAACGGATTGAATTAAAAAACAAACATCTGTGTCTTGGATGCTATTGAAGGAAGTCTTTCTAAGAAATTCCTAGGAGATGATTGTGTGGGGGTTTGCTGCCATTCAGAATACCACAGAGTTTAATGAAAGCATTAGCTTGTTCTGAAGGACAGAATAAACAGGAGGAAAGCTGTCATAAATGAAACCTTTCTTTATTTCTGAACTGACCTAATATCCTTGAGAGATGTAATTTAAAACGTCTAATTCAGTTCATTTTCTGTTAAAAACTGCTTTCTTGAAGACGAGGATTAAAACCTATTGGCTGGGTTTGAGGAGTTTAGTCCATGAAGAATTTTGGTATTTTATTTCAAAGCCCTGGGAAACTTGGATTTCAGAATAAATTAATAAAATCATCTCCAATTTCTGCTACTGATTACCAAGTGATTCAGTAGAGAAACTAATGTAGATAAGGCTTTTACAATTTTACTTACTGAATTATGATGTTCTCTTTTATTCACAGGTGTTTAAAATAATTTTCAGTAAGTATTTTCAATGCACTTGGACAAATGGAAATTTATTTACAGCAGTGAAAAAAACTTTTTACTTATTTAATATATAGAGAAGAAATATTCAAAATCCAACCCGACAGAAATATAACAGATTAAGAAACAGTAAAACACATATCTATTCACATTTATTTTAAGATTGACAACTGAAGTTAAAACCTCTATCATGTTGAAATGAATGTCTATTAAAAAGTAAAATAAGAAAACTGATAGCAACATTATTATAAAAGGATGAAGTGATATCATGAAATCCAATACCCATAAAATGTGATACTTAAATTCTAAGACAGCGAACCTTAGTCAAAACCACTTTTTGTGGGTTTGTTTTTTTTTTTTAGGAATTTGAACTGAGGCAATCAAAATATAATTATATGCCAGGTGTTTTAAAAGTAACACATTTTTGTAAGTTTATTACTATGTATGACTACGTATAAAGGGTGGAAACACTTTTTGCTTAGTAGCTTAGAGATTTAGCTATTCTGCTTAGATTGATAATTTCCAGGTTTTTAGGTTGTGCATTTTGCTAACTCTGACTTCAATATTTGTGAAATAGCTGTGATTAAGATTTAGATCAGAAAACATTTGATTTCTCTTTCACTTCATAAAACTTCAGGCATGTTTCCATTCAGACTATCTATTTTTAGTGTTGATTTGTATTCTGTTTCTTATAAAGGAATAAAATATTGCAATCACATAATGAGTGAGTATAAATTTAAATCATTTTATATGTAGACAAATGAGATTTGAAACATGGCAGAAATGCACTTGTTTCTTTTTTCTTGCAGGACCTATCAGAACAAGATTTTAGGTAGCTATTGCAGATTCTCCAAACATAAAAAATGTGCATAAACTCACCTTGTTTTTTGACCAACATTAACTCCTCTCTGTGCTCCAAGAACAAAAACATTAAAAAAGAACAATTTGGAAGTTCAGAAAAGTACTTTATGAATCTAGCAGCAGGTAAAATTCCTTCTTTTCTGCTTGAAAGGTATATATAGTTGTCTCAGAAGAAATGTCAATCTACTTGCCGACTAAATACAATGTTTTTTAATCTTATTTTCATCTTCAGGATGTGAAAGACTAGAAATGAAAGTTGTTTGGTGTAGATAAAGGTCTAGATGATGAGGTAACCAACACAAGAAGTAAAAACTTTCACAGAAACGTGAAATAGCTATCTCACTGGGATACGTGCTAAAGGAAATTCTTCTGATTACTTAATTTCCTTGCAAACAGGTTTCTAGTTATATCAAACCAAAAAAATACATTTTTCTTCTGCAGTTTTCCTTTATAAAGCATTTGATAAGTTAGATGGCCTTGCATTTAATTAGCCTTGCCTCAATCCAAGTCATTCTGATTTCCTTGATGTGAGTCGACACTGGAAAACATCAGTATCTTTCAAAATAATTGTATGGCATCAATTTTGAAAGTTACACTTTTAAGCTGCTTGCATGGTCAATTTGTAGTCATCTCAGACTGTTAAAAATATGAAGTTAATGAAAAAATTGCTTGAACAGCAATGCAATGATTGTAGTTCAAGCAGTACTTCTGTTGAGCCTTTAGTAGCCAGGAAGACTGATTTAACAGAAAGAACATTGGGATTATGATATCCTTTGCCTTTCTCCTGTTTCCTAGGTCATAGAAGACTAGATATTTCTTTTGAAGGGAGAGATATAAGTACAAATATAAGTGTATGAGCCCTTGCTTTATAAATGTATTTAAACCACACAATCAGGAATATTTCACCTATATTTCTTCTTCCATTCTAGATGTGCATGTACTGAAGGGACAGCTGGGTTCTACAATGCAGCAGAGAGGTAACATTCTTCAATTCAGTGGTAATTACACTACAATTAGCAACATTCTTATGTCTCATATTCTGTGAGCCTGTTTGCATTTATTTGGAAAGAATTGCTCTTCTAAAATTTTTCTGTAATTCTTCTGGTGACGGTTCTGAGTTAATGTTGCCTAATGCAACCCAAGTATTACCCATTTTAGGATTAAAAACCCCAAATATTGAAGTAAGGTTGTAATGTCACCATAATTTCTGTATGAATAATTGAATATTCTTGCTGGCTCACAATGATTCATCTGTTATACTGAGATCTCTGGAGAAAATTAACAATGCATATAATAGTATTTTATCAATACATGGCATTCAAACTATTAGTAAAATAAAATTTGGCTTCAGAGAACCTGAAAGCATCATACATATCAAAGAAAGGTAAATTCAACAAGTAAGTGCCGACAAGCAAAAATTTTATGCCTGGGGAACAAGCTGGGTGAACAGTGTGGAAATTGAGAATTGTCATTAGAGACAAATCTGGAAGACAGAGCAGATGATTACTGCATCGTAATTGTGGACAAATACCTACGATATTTCATCTCTTGTTCATCTTGATTTTGATTTTCTATCATACCCTGAGGCTTATTTATTTCAGCAGTGGGTCTTGTGATCTGACAGGGTTTTTTGTCAACTGACAAAAAAAAGTTAGGTAATGAAATCATGTGCTACATAATTTTATTTCTGCAAATGTCAACCTTTTCAGTTCCCACTTTGTTTTGCCACTTTGTCTTAGCAGCATTATATTTCTTCCTTATTTGTCTTATTTTCCTTCTTTTCTAATGTATCTTATATTACCAGTTCTTTCCATTAATCCACACACAATTTTCATACTCACTTCCTATCCTGTCTCTGTTCATTAGAAATTAGTGAATTCAATTCAGGACACCAGATGTACAGAATACACAAAAGTCTACATTTTTGTAGCTTAACTGCTGAAATATACATTTTAGGTACTACCTAAATAATACTACCTATAAGACTTCTTGCTATTCATGATTCTTTCTATCTCCTATTAAAAGATCAAATTTTCATTATTTATACTGTAGTTATCTTTACAAAATTGAATAATTTTTAGCATTAGGAATCAGTTCTAAGTTGAACTGCTACAATCTGCACTTTGTCTTTTAAGTTTTGTGTTGGGTTTGCGTGGCCAGGTTTTGGTGGTGGGGGGGATATAGGGGTGGCTTTTGTAAGAGGCTACTAGAAGCTTCCTCCATGCCTGGCAGAGCCAATGGCAGCTGGCTCCAAGATGGATATGCCACCAGCCAAGGCCAAGCCAATCAGAGAGAGTAGCTAGGCCTCTCTGATAAGATATGTAAGAAGGCAAAAAAGTTATTGTGCAGAAATAATTTACAGCCAGAGAAGAGAGGAGTGAGAACATGTGAGAGGAACAGTTCTGCAGACACCAAGGTCAGTGGAGAAGGAAGGGCAGGGGGTGCTCCAGGTGCTGGATCTGAGATTCCTCTGCCAGTGCTGAGGCCGTGGTGAGGCAGCTGTGCCCCTGCAGCCCATGGAGAACCTCAGAGCTGCAGAGATCCACCTGCAGCCTGTGGAAGACATCTGCAGGCTGGTGGAGGTGGATGCCTGAAAGAGGCTGTGAACCTTCAGGAAACCTGTGCTGGAAGAGGCTACTGGCAGGCACCTGCAGACCCATGGAGAGAGCAGCCCACACTGGAGCAGATTTGTTGTCAGGACTTGTGACCCTTTGGGAGATCCATGTTTGGAGCAGTCTGTGCCTGAAGGACTGCACCCTGTGAAAAAAGTGACCCATGTTGGAGCAGTTCATGGAGAAGTGTCTCCCTTGGGATGGATTCACATTGGAGAAATTCATGGAGTACTGCCTTCCCTGGAAGTACATGGCAGTACTTCCATGGAGTACTGCCTTCCCATGTTGGAGCAGGGGAAGGATTTTTCTCCCTGAGCGGAGGCAGGAGTAACTCGTGATGACCATAACCCCCATTCCCAGTCTCCTTGCACCACTGTGGGGGGAGAAGGTAGAGCCTGGGAAGGAGGAAGGGATGGGCAAAAGGTATTTTTAAGATTTATTTTACTTCTCATTATCCTGCTCTGATTTTGTTGGTAATAAGTTAAGTTGATTTCCTCAACTTCAGTCTTTTTGCCTGTGATGGTATTTGATGAGTGATCTCTCCCAGTCGTTATCTCAACTCATGAACCCTTTGTAATACCTTCTCTCCCCTGTTCAGGTGCAGAGGGGAGTGATAGAGTGACTTTGGTGGGCATCTTGCATTCATCCAGGTTCAACACACTACACAATTATACAACATCTATTTTATTACAACATTGCAGCCTGCCATTGTGGAAAATAAATGATTTGTACATTTAAAAAAATCTCCAGTTTCAACAGAAAGCAAAGTTTGTTGTTTAATGACAGATGGTCAAGGTAGCCTGACATAATTTTTACTATTCTTCAGGAATTCTACACTCATTTAACCAAGATATGAAACTCAATAAAATCTCAATGTTCAAAACTGCAGGAGAAATTTCAGTACCTTCTAGGAGGTTAATTATTTACACAAACTTCATCATCAATGTTTCAGTATAAAGCTGAACAGGTTGAATGAGACTTTGCATGAAGTATGCATATCTGGCAAGCAAGAGATCACCTGGATGGTTACCAGAATTTGAATAGGGGACATTGTTGCTCTCTTACTCTCATTATTATTGAGAAAATAAGTGAAAAAGACAGATACAGTGTAAGATCTTACTTGTGGGACGCTGAGTGAAAGAATCTGGCTGAACGTGAAAGAAGCTGCGAAAATGATTAATTGCTGAAGTAAGTGTTGGATGGGGGAAAGAGAAGAAAGGTTATGAGTCTGTAGTAATGGCTGACTGATGCTGATGACAGACTAAGGATTATTCTTCCCTAAGCTACTTTTAAATTTTATTTCCATAGTTAAGTAATTACAATTGTTACAAAAATGGTTATGAAATAATTTGTTCAGATCCCTTTTTTTTTTGTCATGCTTATACACAGATATGTACAAAATGAATACCACTTATTTAGATTTCCAACAGTCTTTATTTTGTCAACCACATAAGAATTTACTGACTTTCGTGTTAACTTCATTGGCATTAATAAGTGGCCCTGGCATCAGAAAATTGAAGTAGGTAATCATCAACCTCCCTCAGCTACACTTTAGCTATCATTGCCTTTCTACCTGTCTTATTGCTAATTCAGGACTTTCATTTCTGACACCTTAAGGTGTTTAAGTGTTGCCATGATATTTCAACATACCTGAAATTAACTGAACATCCTAATGTGGCAGCCTTATATTGTTTGGTCATCACAAAGGAAAAGGCAGAGATCTGATAATGTGTAGTGTCAATTTTATGTCATTTATCCTTGGCTTTCAACAAGTTGTAATTTATTTTATCAGCTATAAGAACATAGTGTGGCAGGATATTTTCTACATGAATTTAGCCATTGCATATAATCTAAATGGTGACAATAATTTGTCCATCTGAACTGATAGGTGACTGTAACCTTTCCTAAAAGCTAGAATAAAATGTAAAACTTTTCATAACACTGAGAAGGTCTGCCATAATTCAGAATGTTATCCTGGGTCCACGGAGAAGTATTGCATAGTCAGCACCAAAAAGGATGTGAAAGAAGGAGAATCCACAAGAACCACAAAAATGAAGACCATCTTATAATGGGAAAAAACATAATTTTGAGTTCTAGACTTAATATTGATGCAAAATATTAATTTATATGAAATACATACATAGAGATATGGAAGAGCTAAACATGTTTGTCTTCCACCTCGGTTAAAAAGGAGAGCCTTAAATGCTTGACCAGAAAGAATGACCATATTAACTGCAAAAGGTGCAACAATAGAAAGGCTTATTGAATAGCTGTTCTAAAACAAGTGTCAAACTTTGGTTTATTGGTTTATCTTATCATGCCGTAGAATTTAGTGGTGCCAACCACATACTTTACTAACATGGCTTGTCTTGTTTAGCAAACGTGTATAGCCATGTTCAGATTGTGGAACTCGTGTAGTAACTCAGGTACTAAGGAGAAAAAGAACAATTTTCCAGACCAAGACCTAGTAAAATTTACTTTTTCCTTCTTTAAATGGTTATATAAATATGTAACAGAACTACTTGTTTCTAAATGATGAAATAAAGCAAAAAATTTTACCATTACCTTCTGAAAAGGAGAAAACAAAAATTCCTATGAATTTTTTGTTTAAAAAAGAAATTAAAAAAACACCTGAATTATTTTATTAAGAACAATTCATTAGAAAACTACACTCGTTTTGTTGTTAAATGTCTTCATGATACAAAACAAAAAAAATTACCCATCTAATAATTAAGGGATTTCTCAGTGGCTTGGTCTGATTACTTACTGGTGCAACAATTCATGTTATATGAGAATTATGACCAGTTACATATGTTCTTCAAGTCAACTAAACTTGACTTTTTGAGGATTTATTCTATGCTCTGAACAGATCACTATGAGTATTCACCTACTCTGACTGTGAAGATTCTCAGATCACTGTGGTACTCAACCATAGAACCTTCTAAAAAGAGGGCTATAATGATAATATTTTTATGCATAAACATTGATGAAATTGACTCAATTTGTTGATACATGTGAAAGAAGTTTTCCAAATACATTCCTCAATAGGTTGATAATACCATAGTTGCCATGATGATGTAAGTACATAAGAAAAGCCAGGTTTAAAAAAAATCAGTGAGAAAGCTAAATCCTAGACTTTTCTCTCTTCAAAATATGTAATTTTTCAAAGAATTTAAACACTAGATATATTTCTCTAGTTTCATTCATTGGTATTTTTTAATTGAAAGGAATTAAATTAACACCTGGTAGACAAATGAGATGTACAAGAAATATTGGAACAGTCTTGCGAATCTTGGAGATTTTGTAAAGGTTATGGTATATTTTAACATACTAAATACGTGAAAAATCAACAGCTGTGGATTAAGCCAGCTGTGAGGTTCATGTGAAGGCCTCTCCACCTTGGGTGGAGGAGGGAAGAAAAATACGTTTATTGCAATAGGAAAGACCTTTAGCAGAGACAGAAGAATGATGTACAACTAAAATGAGAAGACCAATTTCTAGATCCTAGTATTCATGATCAAAGGTAGACTAAATGAAAGGTAGAAAAATGTGGAAAAACGGCAGTAGGAATCATCTTTTAAATAGGTACAATGTATTGAGAAAAGACGGTTTTGCCGCAGTTGTTGTGGATAAGTCCTTTGGGTTACAAAACCTGAAATCCTGCAAGTGTGTAATGTTCTAATATTTCTGTAATTTCTAATAGCCACGTGTAGCCTCAACATAGGCAGTCTGAAGGACATTTGGTGTAATAAGATGGACCTGATCTTGCATCCATCCCATTTCCCATCCTTTAATTTTTAAAATATTATGCAGCAAAATAGAATCTCTTTTCCACTTTCTCATAGTTAATTGTGTTTCAGTTTAAACTACAGAAACCCTTAAAAAGAATTTAATTTAAAATCAAATTAATTTAAAAACAACTTAAATACAATTTTATTATTTTCCATACAAATCTTGTATAATTTTAAGTTTAAAAGTGTTTAGAAAAAAATAATGAAAGTAATTTGAATTAAAAATTATGACATTAAATTGAGTCTACCCAAAGTGTCAAATTCCATAATGTTGACTATTTTTTATGCTAATAGTACTAGTGATTTCGTAACATTTGGCTATGAATTCTGATTTAAAGGTTAATATTTGCAAGGGAGTTCCTAACATTCATATCAGTATCACAATATTCCAATTCAATGTCATAGAAAGTGTTGGTAATGCTGAAAAACGAGGATGATTCCTAATTAGGAGTCCAAAAAAATTCTAAACCCAAAATTTAAAAACATGTCAATAAATGTATTCACTATCTACTGTTGTAATAGCAATCTAATTAAAGGCAAAAGAATATGCTTTCATTTCTGTCCTAGCTTCCTATCAGATACCAGGAACGGTTTTGCTAGAAAAGGAGAGCAAGAATTATTTACATCTGTCTCACAAAAACACGAGACTACCACAGTCTATTCAAGGTGAGCCTGTGGGTAATGAAAATACCAAGAAACTTTTATGAACATAGCAAAAAGTTTAAAAAAATAAAAACAGGCAAAAAATCAGATTCAAGTGAGACCTTTAATAATGCATTTTAGCTTGTTATTTTAAACAGGCAATTTGCACATCCCTTAGAATGGAAAGTGTGAAGAATTTGCTTTTATTAAAAAGACTAGTGCTTCAATATTGAAAATCTCTACATTAAATGAAATTTTGATCCTCATATTAGCTCCATGGTGTGAAGAAATAGTCTCTGCTTGCTGTGTTTCCAAACTTTCATTCTTGTCAGAATAACTAATGAAGACTTGGCCCTTTTGTTTATTTGGGTCTTTCTTTAATTAGTGGATCAGGTCCCAAAAGACATATTTACCCCCCACCTTTTAAACAAATGCTTAGCTTTTGCATATGATATCTCTGCAATTAACTTGTTATTAATTTGTGTACTATTTAACAAGAGCACTTATACACAATCTATCATTGACAAAACTGTAGATGATAACTCCGGAAAAACAGGATATCATTAATCTTTTTACCATGAGGGTGAAAGAAAAGGGGAGAGAGGCAATTCATTACATAGGACACTGTATACTCCTCACAGCAGCCACAGCAGGTTACCTGGCCTGCTGCCAGATCAATAGAGATGTAGGGTGAAAGTAGATGGCGTTAGACAGCAGCACAATAACGTAGCTTTAGGCTGTTTTCTACATACTACCTACTCCAGCCCATTTTTCTTACTTAAAGCATCTGATACCACATATGTGGAAAAATATGTTCTTTTTGAAGTTACAATGCTCTCTTTTTTTTTGAGGAATTTATTCATTAAATCAGTTTATGCATTTCTCTAAGGCAGAGATTTTATTCTGAATGACAATTTTACCTGCACTCCTCAAACAGAAATCGGGGAAGCAGACGGTCACTAAATCACTAAAAAGTATGTCTTTCAGGTTCTAGAGATTAATCATTTTGCTGTGTAATCATGGTTTTATTGCTGTCTGTTTTTTAAAAATAATGATCAGTAGGAAAGGTTGGATTGATGGGTATTCTAGGATTATTAGGAAGTAAAGGAAGGAAAAAATGATGCTCTATTATCAATAATTATTGCTGTTAGTAATTGCTTAGAAGATACAAAAAGCTAGGTCATAGGAAAAGGTGCATTTATATATGAATCTATTTCCTCAGTATTGATAAAAATTTCCCGATTAATAGACTATTTCCAGAGTAAAAAAATCTCCTGTCCTCTGGTCTCTCTCAAGCATACATATAGACACACATGTTAAAGCAAAAAACCATGAAACATACACTTACACTTTATTTTGGTGTACTTCTCAGCATATTATGTAGGCTTGAAATGCTGCTTGTCCCCAGTGACTTGCACTGAATCCTTCCAGTGCTTTACAGCAGTAGTCAGTGTTAGTAGGATGTTAAATGCTGTGTATTTTCCCATTCCCAAAGGACAGAAAAAAAGATGGAAGGCAGAAATCAATTAAAATGTTTAGGAGCAGGGGTTGGTAGGCCTTCGTTCTTTAATATTTCAGAAGTAAACACATTTCCTAGCAAAAACAAAAAAAAAGTAATCTCTAAGGTAGGGTGAAGAATTTTAAAATGGTTATGAACCTCAAAATACCATTTTGAAAAATTCAGTAGACCTCCAGTTGGTAATGGAAACTGATATTGTTTAAGATTTGCTTAAGATTTCAAAATTATTTGTGAGGTTCAGTGTGAATTACACCTGTTCGATTCTTCTATTTTTTTTTTTTAACTTAGGTTTTGTCAAGGCCAGGAAAAAGAAAAAAAAGCACAATATGAAAGATATTCCTCTCTTGAAATAAGAAGATTGTAAAAAAATTGTCTGTAATTTTTTCTAATTTTTTTTTTTTACTTTATTTTATGTTTTATGAGTGAGGGAAACCTTTAGGAGAAAGGTGCACTGCAATGGACCTAGTAAAAAAAAATTAAATGCAAGATTTAAAATAAGGTAAACTGTGAGAGAGCCAAACTGTTATTTAATTTTCTTGTCTTTGGTTGAATGGGTAATGTGGAGCCCATGTATTTCAAATGGAACACCACCATTACTTGATTATCTTTTTAAGTAGGTAGTGGATTTTGGGGCACACTGGTCTGTACTCAATAGAAAATTGGTATTTTGTACAAAGACATGCAACACATATTAAAGCATAAGTCTTCTGAAATGATGGAGTTAAATTCAAAAGAAAACTTACTTTTATAGTGGGACTATAAAAACACAATAATAAGACAGACCAAAGGTTCATTATTCTCTCTCTTAAAATAGAATATTAAATTGCTCTGGATAGATATTCCATCCCCAGCTACCAACCCTGACTGCTCAAGAAATTTAATCATATATTCAATTCTCAAAAAATTTTTAGAACTAAAAGTAGGTTGGGGCACTATTCTAAATATCATATTCTTCCTTTAATAAAATCAATAGACTTAATTTTATCATAAAAAAAAGAAAAATATAGATAACATTATATCATCTATTTTAGATAAAATTCATATCATATAATCTTTTAGATAAACAAATATATCTGCTCATGGTCCGTATAGAAATCTGAATTTAGAATCTTAATTCTGCAAAACTAGTGCTAACTTTGCAGATCCATTCCACAGCTTACTAAAGATGTGCCAAAATGTGTGAAGTAACTCCCAATTGACTGGCACGATCAGTAAAAACAATTTACGAATGGAGTTCAAAAACTTTAACCTATTGCCCAGGAAAGTGTCAAGAAAACCAGTAGCAGAGATTTTTGTCTACTATGAAATCAGTCTGTATATTTTCTTAACAACCCTCAGTAGCAGTACATTCACAAGGTAATATTAAAGGGGAACAAACGTATTTGGGAAAAAATCAGTGACTAAGGACTGTGGCATTTTAGGAGCTTTCTCATCTGCTGCTAATGCTTTTGGAACAGGGCAAAAAGCAAAGCCTGCTCATTCACTGCAACCCAGAGTGTGAGGGAGGTGTGCTGATAACTCACTGTCCAACGAATAATATTCACAGAGAAGCAGGTGCATGAATCTGCTCTCTTTCTATTTTCCCCTCAAATTTGCATGCCCTAGAATGCTGTTATAAAGTGCAACATTCAAATCAGTTCTGGGACATAACCAGTTTCATCTGATTATAATTCAAAGAAGTTTTAGACATTTATGTAAATGTTATTGATGTGAACCCTTGAGGTTGGCAGGTATGTACAGATCAGACACGTGAAATTTTGCCCTTCTGAGAACTATCAGTTAAGAGATGCCTTAGGTCTGAAAAAAAAATCTTTCTGATGTTAGGTTGATATGTGACCCAGTTAATTCTTTTTCTCTGAAGGCCAGTTTGAGAGAATCTGCACAAAAAATTAATTCGGTGTAACAATCTCCATGTAACTCTTCTGAGTCCACAGCTGCATGCTTTCAAATAGTTCTTTATACATAATATAAAAAACAGTATATGATTCTAATTTTCAAGTTCATTGTGACATTTCTGTGTAACATGTCCTCTGTTTAAATAATATCTCCTTAAGTTATGCAATGAAAAAAAATTAAATTATTGTGTTTAATCTTAAATCAGTGAGAAAATATTAAGCAATATGTGTGCCAAAATAGATACATGAAAACTTCCAATAGATATTTTCTCCTAGTCCGGTACTGTTCCAACAGAAATCACATTCATTTCCAGTTCCTCAGTTTTGATAATATAATACCTTCTGGTACCAANTTAGTAATATATATACATATATATATACACACACATTATAATTATAATATTATTCATTCTTCTCTAGAACTAACTTTTAAAATATAGCATGAACTTTCTCTTTGAAAGAATTTTATGGGGTTTGGGGGTTTTTTTCCCACTTACCTTTGCCTATGTCACTTTCTTTCAAAATTAGTTTCAAAGTACCTTTGAATATTTAATCTGGACTAACAGACCTTTGTTTATATGACTCCTTCCCATATGCACCCATCCTTCCTTGCTCATACATTTTTCAAGACCCATGCAAGTTCTCAAATATCTCATTTTTTAATATTCTTCCATTATATCATCCTGTCATAATGTCATCTCTAGTTTGACAGACTTAATAAGATTGTTACAGATCTGATGTGCCATGTGTCACATCTTTCAGAAGAGATATTATCTGATTACGTCTACCACAACAGAACTACATTTTCTATTTTGATGCTGTTATGATATAGTAACTCCCATATAACTTCTGTTACTATTTTCCCCATTCACTTTGTCGGTCTTGTCCATTTTTAAGCACTTTTCAGGCCTTATACATCGTGAATTTTACCTATATATAACAAAAAACATTTCAGTAAATATATGTTTGTCCTTAGAATACAATATGTTTCTTTTGAAGAATAGTTAGCTGGTAGCAGGAGGGAATAATTTCACAAGGTTTAAGTATACTACACTACCCATTGGCAGTCCAGTGCATAAAGTGTGTAAGTACTTCCAGACTTAGTCAATGATTGAGAATGTTTTTGGGTGAAAATTTGGTATTTAGATTTTTAATTTATGTGCAAGTTCTGCTTTAGGTGTTACTGCATTACTGGAATTAGACATATCATACTTTGGTTTGTCTTACATTCTTACTCATTTCTCATTGATAATGAGAAAATGCTGATTTTTATTTGGTTGAATTTTATAAGAAAATGGAATACGTATACCATCTGTGACAAATAAAAAAAAACCTCCCAAAAAATAAATCTGTCTTATCTTGTTTCTTCTTTCCTTAAGAATAAAATATGTTTTTAACATAAACAGCAACACATTGTCATGTTTTCCCAGCTGGAAATTAAGCTCCACAGGGCCACAAACTCAACCCCTTTTTCTCCCCCTCGCCCTGGTGGAAG
>VWZT01010596.1:88391-125190 GCA_013397055.1 Pachycephala philippinensis | reverse complement strand
TGTCTCTCAAACCAAGACAAGTATCATTTCTGGGAAAGATTCTCTGCATTGCAATAGGTGATCCCTAGAGAAGGAAAGATGTCTTTGATCCTGAGTACAGAGGGCTTGGGCTGGGTTCTACCACAAACTGACAAAAAGGCTCTGAGACACATGATATCTCAGCAGTTTTGGGGCAGTTTGAGAGGCAACCTTCTTTTGTGCAATTTGTTATAATTTTAGCTTAACATAAGGTGTGCAATTTATCCGGGGCGGCTGTGACGGGCTCACAGGGAGCACTTCAGGGACTGGGGGAGGAGGTGGCATCTTAAGTCCTCTGCTGTGGCTGAGTGGTTTGTGAGAAGGGTGTCCTTCTGCATCATCCTTGGTCTGCACGGGACTGATCTGCAGAAAGAGCTTGTTAAAGAGAACCAGGACATTGAACTGGGCAGTTTCTTTATCTTGCAACCCCAGAAATGCCCTACGCTCACCGTTTCTCATTTCTGTGTGAATATTTTGGGTATCACAGCACACACAAGATGTGTTTTCCTGCTGGTGGGCAGTGGCTGTGAGAACAAAAGGATCCTTCTGTCATCACTGGCACTTGCCTGGAGTGCTGCCTGCTCCTGCCTGGGCCTGGGCAAGCAGGCATTAAAAGCATTAAATAAAATTTTGTATTGCAAAAAGAATTCAGTGGTGAGGCAGAGGACGGTATTTCATCTGGAAAGAAAGCTTACCTTGCTGGGGCTGTGAAAACATCATTGTTGAGGACAACTTTTCTCGAAGTAATACCCAGAAGAAAAATAATAATCGCTTTAGATATTAAAGAAAAATATTTTTCAGTTTTCCCTGATGCTTGCCATCTCTTGGAGCAGCCAGCAGGGGGGAGTGTGGCTGCGCCGTGGAAGGCACCTGGCAACCAGAAAAGAGCTGGAAAAGTGCAAAATAAGTTCAAGAATGAGTGTTACGATAAATTCCCTTGGACAAAACTGACACTGTGAGACAGACAGCATGAGCCCATAGAGCCACCGAGATGTGGAGGGGTGTTTAGGGGTGTTTACTTACTTTTTAAAAAAACCTAGTTTATTTTATTAAAAAGATCCTCAAGAAACAGAGTTTTTTACCTTGGAGTAATGACCTCGATGATCTTACGCTGTCTTTTCCAATCTAAATGATTCTCTCTTCTTCTTACACTGCATCCTCAGGCCTTTATTTTTCAGTTTTGTCCTGAAATATGTGTCTCTAACATCATAAGCTCTTATGTATTAATCCATCTCAGCTGTAATAAATTTATAAGACTAAAAACTGTCTTTAATCTTTGGGGGCTCAGCAAAATAACTTCCAGCTTTGCAATCACAAAGTTCTTCTCCAACTCAGGGAAAAATAAATCTGTTTCCTCAATCTAACGTATATTTCTATTATTGTGCAAGAGGAAAACATTGGAAAACAAAGACACCAATCTCCCTAAATGTTATTGCATGGGAACAGAAATTAATAGAAAGAAAAACTGTTGCTACTTATGGGATTGTAATATGATGAATTTTACCTGACAGCATCTAACCTTTTCCATAGCAATATACAAATGATTGCTATGTGCTTGAGTAAATACAGATTTAGAAATATGTCACCAAAACACCAGTTAATAGATTAATTACATGCATACTGCTAATACCTAGTTCTTGTTGAACTTGATGTCTGAAAAGTGGTTATTTTATGTCTGTAAATAGTTTGCCTGCCTAATTACTTGCTTAGCCATTTCTCCTTCCAATTACACACATGTGCAGTCGTTGTATGGGAATTGCTAATGCTTGTGGAGCTGCAATGTTGGGCAAAGATGTCTCAGAAAATCAGGGAATAAATTTCTCCATTTGGGAGAAACGTAAAAATTCTCATCTGTACAGCAGCTGCTCTATCTGGGGTGATCTCCAGTAAAGGCCTCCTTCCTTCCCCAGTGCTACAGGAAAAGAGCCCAGTGCTGAAAAAGGCTCCAGACCAACAAGCAACGCTGGGAATTGTGCATCATCTGCAGTATCCATTTGTCATCCTCCTTCTTTAAGTCTTGATACTCTCCACAGGGGTCCTCCAATGGCTCTTGAGCCACCAAAGGTCAAGAGAACCCTTCTGAGGGCTGTGGAAGATGAAAGATGAGTTATTCAGTGCCTAACAGCTGAGAGCAGGAGAGGGTCTCCCATCCCCGTCCTCAGAAATCCCAGTCCCTGAGCGACTCAAGTCAATCCTGTATTGCTGATTCATTTTTATGTTTACAGCAGCAATTAACTTCCGTTAAAATTGACTGCAACTCCCACCAGCGAGCACTCAGAGAGGAGTTCTGCTAATGTTCAGAGGACTCTGATGTGCCTCTGATCCTGACAGTCCTTTATACTATTCTTCTTTATGCTCCATGCAAAAAATAAAATTGAATATAAAAGTTAAAATAGTCACTAAAATTGGTACAACCATTAGCATGCCTCTTTCCCCAAGATTAAGGTGATAGATTTCCTAACAAATGTTAATCAGAATTGCTAAAAGAAAAAGAAACCTATCATGGTGGCACCCACCAAGCCTTCGGGTTAACTTGCTCCTTTATTTCTCTGTAACTTGCCAGTCCTAGAATGTAAAGCAGGATCCAGAGGTGGAAACAGTGTCAGCAGAGATAATGATAAAAATTTCTGTGTATTTCTGTCCAGTTTCTGGTTGCTTTGAGTGCTGTTTAATTCCCTTCCTACAAAGAATTGCAAACAGATGCTTAGGTAATTGAGGGCTGAGGCTTTAGAGATGATGGTCCAGGCTCTGATGCTGTTACTCAGGCTGGATTACACTTACTTCAAAAGCAATTCCACCAGCTTTGGTACAATAAACTAAACAATATTGAAGGGGAAAAAAAAAAAAAGCCTAAACTAAATTGAGCAGTGTGTGCAGCGCTCTAAAGGAAAGCTGTTCCTATTGAAATGCCAGTGACAGCTTGTGCTGAAGTTGCAGGAAGCACAAAGTGGTCTCTTAACAGGTTTGTTTCTTTTTGCCAGATGGTCTCAACCTTGCTTGGGTTTACAGAGCTCTTCCCCCCTCTATCTGAATTGCTTCTGGGATTAATGTCAGAGGTTCCTGCAGGAGGCTCCTCTGAGGGTGAGGACCAGAGGGGCATCATTCTGTCTGAGGGAGGAAAGTAAAGAAAAGCAAATGCAGAAAATCATGGAGAGATTTGGCTGCTTGGCCGGGGGTTGAGAGCAGGGGGAATGTAATTTTTTCCCCTCTCTCTGCTGACACCTTGGCTCGAGGAAGGATGCCCTGCTGGGGGTATGGGTGGGAGCTGCCAACTATGAAAGAAGGAAAAGATGCCACTTCTCTAAAAGTAAACAATTCTTTCTCCTCTATTCATGGCACTTGGTGCAAAGCATGACTCAAAATGCCCTGCTGACTGAGGGAAGGGGTTGCCTGCATTCCCTGTCAAATTAGGGAAGTCTCAGAAAGGTGGAGCCACATCAGTGTTCAGGGCTGGAAATGGACAGGTAGATCTGGCACGAACACTTAACAAGTCTTTGGGTCTGAGGGTTTCTCTGCTGTACCTGCAAACCTCCCCAGATTGCCATCAACCCCGTCAGCCTGGTTGTATTCTCCCCAAGCCCCAGGAATGCACAGCTCGACCAGCTTGGTCTTGCTGAGCCTTAGTTTGCCGTGAGGAACCCGGCAGAGATGAGGGCATTCAAACCAAGCAGCCAGTTTTCTATTTCAGGACAGATTATCTTGAAATATTTGCTATAGAGGTACTGATGGAATCAGCATGTTCATGTCAAAATGTCTGACTGACATGTTGGTTTTCAAATAGCCCTTTGCTCTTGAGATACTTAAAAACTTTTCCAAACATATTCTTCTGTCTCTGGGGACATGATCTGCATGTTGCATTTCTGGTCTGCTAAAGATTATCTTTTTGTTTGGGTGAGAATATTTGAATGTCACAATTCCTTCTGCTTGCTAAGTGGGGCATTTACAGATTTTTATACCAACATTTACAATTTCTTGTGGAAATTGCTGGTTGGATAAAGGTCTTCACTACAGAACTGATTTACATAATGCATCTCCTATTACCATCAAGCCTCTTTAAAAAAAAAAAAAAAAAGAAAAGAAAAAGCCAAACCCTCAAATACTTTCCTCTATTGAAAACACCAAAAGCCTGTTTGTTCTAGCAGAGCCTCCTCATCCTCTTCTGCATCACTGAAGCTCAGGACATGGTTTAGACTGCATGTGCTGACTGTTACTGCCCCAAACTCAGAATTTCAGGAACACGTGGCATCTGAAAGTTGCAAAAGTATGTAGTTGAATGCCTTCCTCTCCATTTAGTGTTTTCACTATTTCACCACATTTTAGGGCTTACATTTGAAATTTTGCCTTTCCCT
Source organism: Pachycephala philippinensis (assembly GCA_013397055.1). Classification (NCBI taxonomy): domain Eukaryota; kingdom Metazoa; phylum Chordata; class Aves; order Passeriformes; genus Pachycephala; species Pachycephala philippinensis. Next base: position 120,823 of record VWZT01010596.1, on the reverse strand, counting down.
ATTTTATAGACAGATTAACACTTTATAAATAAAGATATGAGAATTATGAAAACTCTGGAGAAAGATGGGTTTTGTGGTGATAAATTATGCAGCAGCCTTGTCAGTGATGTGTGTTCATTAACAGTGTGATGCTACATGTATTTTATTTGATGCCAAACTGCAAGATGAGCCTTTCCTTGCCTGTGCAGCTGATCCACACATCCTCATTAAGCAGCAGGATCCGAACCCTGCACGTGCCGTAGCCTGGCATGATCCCTGGGAGGGTTGGAGGGCTGGACCACAGCTCCATCCTGGCAGTGCTGCTGCTGCTGCTGCCTTCAGGGGTTGTTTCTGATTCCTGTGCCCCAGCTGGGCTCGGGTATGCTACCATGTACCTACATCTCCCTGCAATAACACAGCAATAAAACTGCAAGATGCCTACAATCTGTTTGTAATCTCCAGAATATCACCACCTGCATCCTGTGACTAAAGGATGTAAATACTTCCTTCTGTGCGGAGTGGCTTAAAACTTTCCCGAGGCTCAATTGCCAAGTGAGCAGTTTTAGTTTTGCAGAGGTTGTAAAGCCTTTTCCCCCCAACAATGTAGCTTTTGTCCTTTTTTTGTTTGGTTGGTTGTTTTTTTCCCTGCTTTTGCTCACTTCTCTTTCCAGGGAGCCTGTTGTTCAAAGCTCAGCCCAAGGATTTGCAGAGCCCCGGGGTACTCTAGGTTACGGCTAACCTGGAGGCTCTAGATGAGATGCTTTGCAGCAAAATTGTGAACAACACCTGACTTGTTCTGTGTTACAGAGGGAGAGAGGCTGTTAAATGAGGTATGTGTTTTCTAGTCCACCCAGGTGTCTTTTCCAGCTGCAACACTCTCTTAATCTGAGGTAGGAAGCTGGTATGAGTTGTGAATACATTTATTACTGAACAGTAGCAACGGGATATGTAGAACGTGCAGGCAATAAAAACATGGACACTTTCCAACTGCTGTTGGCAAAATGCTTGATTTGGTTGAGATTTATCATAACAAATCAACTCTGCTGGAGGTGGGCTTTCAAATACTCAGGTATGTGAGAAGGCGTACAAAGGTGTTTGTGGCAGAAGAGCAGCAGTCACAGCGGTGGGGCTGAAGCTGTGACAAACTCCAGCCGAGCTCATCCTTTCTGACACCTGCAAAGTGGCCATGTGCCTTGCCTTTGCAGTTCTAGAATTTGCTACAAATAATTTTGTTGCAGTGCTGTCTCAAGGCCCAAGCCCCACTCAGAGCTGTGATGAACTAAACATGATGTTACACTGTAAAAAAGATAAAAATAAACTGCTCTTAGCCCATCCTTATGAGTGTTCCAAGCCTGTCCAAGTATTCAGCACTTTGCTCTCCTGCTTTTGACTATGATCTTTGCACAGCAATTGGTATTTTGGGGCGGTTGCAGCATCTGATTTATACCCAGGCAGCTTAATTCTCAAAGGGAATTAACACTTCAGTGGCAGCATCATTTAGGAATAGCACATTGCTTGCCTAGAAGATCATCCTTGCTGTAACTAATTAACCCAGCATGCTTAAGTGCTTTGTGCAATTGAGGGTGGAGTTCCATTTACCTCCAGTTAGGTGGAGGGAGCCTGGTGAGCCCCCCCTGCAGAGAGGGAGAGCAGCTTCACTGTCAGCAGCATCACCCCAGGGCTGCGCAGTTTTTGGTAATGGCAGAGCTGCCACAGGGAGTCTGGCAACTAAAATTATTTCCATTAAAAATATCTCCCATGGCTGAGTAGTCAGAATACTTAATTAGCTGAAAGCCATGATATCTGTCAATCATGTGCTGCCTCAGATTTTGCGTTTAAAGGGCAGAGTTATTACCGAAGGCTTATTATTAAAGGAAATTACTGGTACGGTTGGCTCAGATCTCACTAAGAAACAAGATTATAGATGGGTAATGTTACGGTGGAAAGCCAAGCATTTTAATCATACCCCAGCATGTAGTAATAGAGTTTCAAAAGCCACGCTACCAGAAAACTTAACAAAGCCCAGGTGCTAGACAGATACTTGAATATTAGTGAGTGCTCAAGGGAACTTTTAAAGGATTGAATTCGTCTTGGGGCTTTGCTGCTGCAGCAGAGAGTCCTCACTTCCGTCTTGCATGTGTTTGACATGCATGTAAATGGATGCACAGCGTTACAGAGCAATGGAGAATTAAATCCTAGGGGAAATAAACCACCAAACTACCGTATTTCCAAACATTAGGAATCTCAGGAATATGTGTCCCACAGAGGCTGCTGTGTGGGCTGCTGGTTCAGTTCACAGGTGCAGTATGTTTTACTGGTTTGGTGCTCTTCCCGGAAGAACAGGACTCCAGTGTGTACTCATAATGAGATTAGGAAACCAAAGGGAAAGCCCTGGGATGTAAGAGCTGATTTGCTATGGGTACATTGAAGAAATAATAATAATAGAAGTCATAGAAGTAATAACAACAACAACAACAATAACAATAACACCAGCAGCAACAATTATATTCTGTCTGTTGCCATACACTTCCTGTGATCTCATAATGTTAATAAGATCATAATGAAATTCTGGAAAATTTTGGTCTCAGTCATGAAACCAGAAGGGGATGCTCTGGTCTTCTCCAGAATATCACAGGACAGTGGCTCTCTATGCTGCTGACTGATGATAGTTTCTTCTTGTGCAAAGAGAAGTTATGAATATTTGGAGGCATATTCTCTTAGGCAGGATTTAGTGTCTGAACTGTGATCAGTGTCAGTAATGAGGTAATACCATTCTTTACCCTTCTCCTGTCTGTGCATAAAGAACAGGTATTATCAAATACAGCAAAGAGGTGAATTTGCTCTCAGCCAGGAGAACTTTTTGATTGTGTTCCTGTGAAGGAAGCTTGATGTTTAGACCTTATGGATGTGTGCTAGTGATTGCCATGGTGGAAAAAGATACTAATCTTCTATTTGGGAAGACATTTTAGGTCCATTTGATTTGGATTAGTTTGTTTCCCAAGCTCTAATTTCTGAACCTCATGAATCTAGGAGACAATATGACAGCTGTTGCAAATGGATCAGTGCAGAGGCTGATGTAAAGAAAATATGGACAAGTTCCTTTCAAAGAGTCAGTGTGGTCTGTGAAATTGGATTCACAGCTCAATAATGTGAGAGGATGCATGAAGAGGCCATGCCTAATCCCAAATGCTCTCAGAGTGCGGGAACAGTCGCTCACAGATTTCAGGCTTTGCAGTCAGACAGTTTCAGACTCAATGATGCTTATTAATGGCCCTACCCAGTCATCTTCTCACTCACTGTGGAGTAATCCCCTTTAGGTCAGAGCATTAACTCCTTAGCTTTTCCTTGCTCTTTTTGCTCTCAGGTTTGGAGGGGTGCCTTCACGCCTCACTGAACTGTCCTGCTCTCCCCCAGGACAGGATTGCTGCCTCCTTCATGGCATGTGCCTGTCTGGACCACACCATCACCCGTCCTCGTTTTACTTCCCACTGCCCACCTCTGCGTTATTGAACTGTGGCATTATTGTTAGGCAAACTATGGGTCCCTCCCAGGTAAAAGCTTTCAAGCCCTTCGCACACTGTGAGTTTGTTGGTTAAACCAAAAGGTACAGAAACGGCCTCATGTCCCATTTTGTGAGCAGTGAACTGCTGTGGTTTAATAGGTAAATGAAGTAGGTAAGTTTTCTTTTTGACTCCTGAAGATGAGACTAAATAATATCTCATTACTTAATTGGACACATGTCTGGTTTTAGTGGTTTTTTATGCCTGAGACATGGAAGAAGAAAAGAAAATGTGTGACTGGGGAATACCCAAGATTAAGAAAGCAAAGGAAAAGGTTGTCCTTCTTGGACATAGCTTTTGAGTTTTAATTATCTAATATATATTTATAATGTTATCTCAAGAAATTTTTTTTTTTTTTGCTAATTAGTTAATCCCTGTCTGGTGCTAATATAAAACTGTGTTTCAGGGCGGTTTGTTGTTGCACAGCTGAGAAGTAAGGCAATTAGTAGTAACATGCACTAAAGCTGAGTCTCCAAACTTACACAAAATGTTTAATGAGACAACTGGGATACATATGATTGGGAGCCAAATGTGTTGCAAGATGCTTGCTGTTACTAAACCGAAAACACGTGGTTTGGAGCATCTCCCTTGTAACTGCCCTGTTCCTCCCACTCGGCTGGGTTGAGCCTCCCAGGACAGCAGCTGCTGGAATCGGGCTGCTGTGGGCTGATCTCCCTGCCCAGATGTTTTACAGAGCTGTTGAGTGCTTTCTCCTGCTGCCAGATCTCCAGCAAAGCGAACAGCTTTGTTGTAGGCACTAGATTGCAATGTCAATAATTGATTATTTCAAGTCCTACTGAGATCTTGGCAATCAAATTGCTGGCAGCCTGGAAAACCTCAGCAGTGAGGTAGAAGATCTTTTGTCTTGGAACCTTGTATTTTTTGAAGTTGTACGTTTAATTGATGTGGCTATTATTTCATCCGGAAGGAGGTGTGTTATCAAATAAACACACTTTAGTCAGGAGCCTTATGAATTCCTGTAACTCCAGTCTTAAAAATCAAAATAAGCATGGACTGTGTGGCACTTTACTTACAGCCATCACTCACTGAGCTGAGCCCAAACCCACATTTGAGGGCTGTTTCTCTGCAGACCAGCTACCTGCCTGTGTGCAGGTTTTGGGTGGAGAAGAGCCAAGTTAGGCAGTGTTGTTGGGTACTGGTGGCTTAGGCTGGGCTTTTGGTGCAGCTTCTTCAAACCTGAGTTTCTTCTGGTGCTGAAGGGAAGTTATTCCCAAAGTGCTTGTGGTGGAGGGAAGAGCTGGGTCTCTGTGGTGATGCTTAATCACTCATCATTACTCATGGTGGTGATGCTTAATTCAGGTCCGTCAGCCTCACAGGGGATGGGGACCATTTTTCCCATGAGATTTTTAGTTCATCCAGTGGTGTCTCAGATGTGAGTCCAGCTCTTTATCTCCTTGGTGATAGGACGAGGCTCAGGTGACTGGTAGGGTGGAGACCTGTAGGTTTCTATTTTGTTTTGTGCAAGTTGGACAGGACTCAGAGGCCCGGTGTGCTCCATCTGTGTCCAGTGCAGCTCATGAGCAGGTGCTTAGCAAAATGAAAACACCATTACTTTGGATGTCTCACTGACTCATATCTACGAGGTCAGAATTAAGCCATAATTTCTGGCTGCTTGTTTCAAAAATGACTAAAATTGTTCCATTCTGATTTCATAGAGTCAAAGAATGGTTTGGGTTGGAAGGGACCTTAAAGCTCATCTCATTCCAACCCCCTGCCATGGGCAGGGACACCTTCCGCTAGACCAGGTTGTTCTAAGACCCAACCAACCTGGCCTTGAACACTTCCAGGGATGAGGCATCCACAGCTTCTCTGGGCAATAATTTCTCTCTGGTATGCAACTTTCACAGTGGAGTAAACTCTTTTAATTTTCATTATGGAGCTGCTGTTAAGACACAAAGCTGTCCTTAACAGCCAGTGTGATGTTGCTGCCCAACTTGCACCATCTCCCCCAGCTGCCCTCCAGCAGCATTAGTCTAAAACTCAAACAACTCATTTTCTTCAAATAAGTAACAGTCCAGAATGAACTCCCAGGGTGTCTGTCTGGAAAAATGGTTGGCTCCCTAGCAGTAAACGGCAGTGTAGTAAATTCGAAAGGCATTTCATAACTTCAAAATTGATCATTTTTTAAATAAATGTTAATATATTCAAAGGAAATTCTGTGATCCAACTGTGCCAGCCAATGCAAGCACTAAGGCTAAGAGTCAATCAAGACATAAGTTTGTGATTATATAACTCAGAATGGCTATGTATTCTTTCTAACTCACTTATTTTTTATTGCTGCTACTGTTATGGATAGCTGTAAAATTCTGTTTATGCCTGTTCGTTCCTTTTCTTGACCCCTATTTAAAATGTAGTTTTTTACAGTTCATTTTAAGTTGATGACATGTCAAACTCTGCAGGTAATAAGTGTGTTAATAGGAATACACTCTTTAACCACAGGCTTTCTCAATGCATTACACATCAGTTGCTAATTGGACTTGGAGAAATTGCTAAAATATCTTATGAAAGTTGGGTCTGATCCACAGAAGCATTCCTCTGGATCTGTGTCAGTGCAATCAATTTCCTGACATCTGGTGCCTTTCCAGTTCCTTAAGCCCAGAATAGCCTCCACATAGTTTGGATTTGCAGAGCGCAGAATTAAAAACTGGCTAAAAGTGACAGAAGTGATCCAGGTCACAGAAAGCACCAAATTAGTTTCTTATCTTGGTTTCCTAAAGAAACAACGCTTGTGGTATTGGGCTCGCAGCATCCATGCTTGTGTGGGGGTGTATCGTTTCTTCTTGCCACTTTTGAACCTATTAACACATTTTAACTCTATTTTCTGATAATAGAGGCTTTGAAGCGATGATATTCCTGTGAACTTAATGACAACAAACAGACAGCAGAGAAAATCCTTTTCAGAGGTTTGGACTAAGGAAAGGCTAAAGCACTGCCTCAAGTCCTTGCTGAGCAGTGGGGAATCAGTAGAGGAGAGGGATCCTCTCGCAGGGGTGCTGCAAGTGAGCAGAAATCTTCCCCAAAGCTCAGGCTTTTAAAGGCAAGCAGGACCTGCACTGGCTCTTGCAGAACTGCTTGTTTAGATCAACAGGAGAATAGCTGGCTTTTCCAAGTGAATCACAAGCCCCGTTGTTTTTCTTAATTGCTATAAAACATCTTTCATATCCTCTGTTTTATCTTTGGATTCTTTGCCTTGGAGTCAATCCAGAAATAAAGCAATCAGAAAGCTTTGCTGTGTGCACATCTTAATACTACTGGTCTGATGTGCAAGGCTGTATTTCTTGCTGCTGTAGTGTGTGGGTACATCTAATTTTTTTCAGCAATCCTTTTAAGCAGCCCTTTGCAGGGGCTGTGCTAGGCAGTACTTGCCTTCCTGTTCCTCTGTTGGGTTTATTGTTACTTATAATACACTCACAAGGCTGCTGCTTGCTTTCATCTTGCCTTTTTACTGCCTTGCTTATTTTTGTCTTCATCCCACCATACTTTAAAGAGGTCTTTATGAAACAGTGTCTATCTGCTATGCACGTCTCTTTTATTAATAATTCATTAATCAATTAAACCAGAGGGAAAAGAAAAGGTACCAAAACCAACAGCTAAAAGTGATCACAGCTCAGGAACAATGCTGTGCATATTTTGCACCTCAAGCTGCATCATTTGCTAGTGCTACCTGCAATACATCTGCCAGAGAGCACTGGAGCTCTGTCTTTGTATATCTGCTTAAAAAACTCCAAAAAGTTCTTTCTTGCTACATGGAAATATGCTCCCTGGGAAATCAAGTGATATTGAGCAAAAATGGCACTGTGTTCCTGGAGCTGGTGTTTGATTTTTGCAGGGATGAAGACGAGTGTGTGTGCTTACCCGAGTCTGCTGGGCAAAGCAATTAGAGGTTCATCAAGAATTAAAATTCACCAGTGGCTGAACACTCATTTCGCTGAAGCTTCTGGTAATGAAGTCAAAATTGTTTCTATGACATGCAGGAATTAATTCCTAATTCTGAGCAAGCAGTTTGTTTTTAAGCAAATATAATTTACCAGTTACTTTTAATACATGTTGGAGAGAGAACAGGCTTCCTTGGTCCAACTCACTCTGAAGAACCACAGAATGGTGTGGGTTGGAAGGAACCTTAAGGATCATCCAGGTGCAACCCCTGCCATGGACAGGGACACCTTCCATAGACCAGGTTGGTCCAACCCCTGTCCAACCCAGTCTTGAACACCTCCAGGGACGGGACATTCACAGCTTCTCAAGAAGCTCTACCCCATGACAGGACAGGACCAGCGCAGTGGTCTGTGGAACATGCAGGGGAGAGCAACTGGATGGCAGCTGGACAAGGGAGTGGGACCACTGCTGCTGTGCGCATATCTCATTACTCCCAAAGAGGTGCTGTCTAAGCACCAATGCTGTCTCCAGTGCTCCTCTGGCAGCTTGTGCAGGGCAGTTTGATCATGCTTCTTCTCCCCAGCTTCAGTTGTGCACAACTCCTCCACCCTGGTGCTCACCACTGAATTGTTTTGTCTGTTTTACTGTATCCAGCTTTGCTCAACATGCCTCAAAGCTTCATGTGAAGATTCACCTTTACTTCTGTCCTCCAGACAGAAAACATTTGCTCGTTTTTCTTACAACCTTCAGCATGTTTCATGCTAATCCTGCAGTGTTAAGGCAGTTTAATGCTCCATTAATTATTTTGGAGGCGGTCTGGGAACTGCACGTGGTAACGACTGTGCTGCTCATTCAATGGGAAGGAAGTTCTCAGCACAGTGTGTCTGGTCATCAAGGAGAGACTTTTCCCTCTAAGGAAAGTTAAAGCCTTTTCTTAGTCTGCTTCTGACCTGGAGTTTGCCCCCTCTAATCCTCCTTTCAGTAGGCACAAAGAAGCACATTATGAATTAATGGAGCTCGAGCAACTCTTGGGAAGCAGACGAATCCCCAAATACATAAGATCTTAAAAAAGTTCCCATACTTCATCCAGGCTTCTGCCACTAAGTCACAGGAAGGGATAACATTGTGAGTTTGTAATTTATTTCCATATTCCTTAATCATATTTCAGTAGCTGTTTGGTTTATGACCTTTAAAACCACCTTAGATTTAGATTGATAAATGGGTAACAAACAAATTTAGCAAAATAAGCAATTTCAGCCTATGGAAGGTCAGCAGAGGGCTGTGCAATCACGGCTTCCATTAATATGTTATATTTCAGTCAAAAGCTTTTAAATGCTGATGGTTTTCAGAGGGAAAACCTATAGCTGTGATGAATGGGTTTCTTCTAATAGCTGAATGGGAAATGAAAATCAAAGTTAGGGGAAAACCACTTTGTTTCTGCAGCACGGATGAAGTTGGACAGTGGTTTTCCTCTTGAACAGGGGCAAGACAGTCGAGAGGGCTCAGTAACAAGCAAATTACATTTCAGCTCAAAGACCATTTGAATAGTCTTGTAAATTAGTTAATTGACAGAGATTATTCATAATAGCTATTATTATTAATGGTATGAGGCTCGAGCTGAGGAGAATGACACAGGACAGGTAAACTAAATAGGCATCTCTCTATTAGGAGAGAGAGGGGAGAGAGCTCAATGATGTCAGCTCTCCATTTCCCACTGGCAGCTCTTCCAGCAGCTTCAGTCAAAGGAGGCTGACTACGCAGGGGACTGCACCTCTTTGAAAAGTTTGTTAAATTAATTGCTAGCTGCACATTAACTCAGCTGTATTCATAACCATGGGGGCTCTCCTTTTCGCTGGGGTACGAAAAGTCAGATTAAAGGAGAAAGAAACGCAAAATCTTCTTATGGAAGTGAGATGATCTTCCCTTCATGTTTACAGCTATGGAGCTTTGGATGGGGCCCTGAGAAACTTGATCTAGTGGGTGGCATCCCTGTCCATGGCAGGTGGGTTGGAACTGGGTGATCCTTAAGGTCCAATCCAAACTATTCTATGATTTTCTATGGTCTATATTGTGTATGATCTATATTCTGTGTGTTATAGAGGATGCAATATGATCTGTCAAAAGCAGAATTGAGGGAGAATCGTTAAAGGAGAGATCCATGAGGTGCACAAAAGCCACATATTAAAAGGTGAGTTAGAACTTGTTTCTGCTTCTCACAAGAGTATTTTTACAACAAGTTAAGTTAAAAATGTATTATAAAATCTCTTAGGGCATTTTTTAAAAAATGAAACAAAGTCAGTTGTTGCTTCTAAGAGCTGTGGGTCAGAACAGCCTGGATAAAAATCTCTTGGGTGGCTCCCACAAAGCAAAGTTGCCTTACAGTGATGTGACCTGGTCTAATGGAAGGTGTCCCTGCCCATGGCAGGGTGGTTGGAACTAGATAAGCTTTAAAGAGCCAATCCAAACCATTCTGTGATTCACAGACTTGTGGGGCTGGGATTTGCACAGGACAGGGAGTTGGGATGGCTCTGTCCCCCATGTGAGAGGTTGCTGGGGCAGGCTGTGGTTTGTTTCTGCCAAATGAGTGGTTGGGTGGCCTCAGCCTGTTCTGCCCTGGGACTGACAGGAGGACGTCTTGCAGCCCCCAGCCCCAGGGAAGAGTAATCAGGGATGTGCCATTGCCCCATTCCTCTGGTCCAACAGGAGGCACAGCTCAGCTGCAGCCTTCTCCCCACACCTAAAATTAAAATGCATGACCCCTGAGGGAAAGACTTATCTGTGGGATCAATGTGCACAGCAGCAGTGTGGGGAGAGGTTGGCAGGAGCACAGTAGGGGCTTGCTTCGTGGGAAGCTGTGAGGGTTATGCTGGCAGACGACCTGTTGTCTTTGGATCAGGGAACTGGTTATTAATGCTTGAATTGCCACTGATGTTTGTGTCTGATTTAGTATCACTTAAGTAAGTGATGTATGATTTCAATTAGGAAGCAAAGATGCTTACTGCATCTCCATGATATGTTTGGATGGAGAAAAGTGCTTTGCACAGTCTTTCTGTTTTGGGGGAGGTAAATGGAGCACAGGGTGTCTGTGGGTTGCTTGCTGCAAAGTTATTGCAATGTCGGCTGGGAAAGCAAACTGTGCCAAGTGCCAAAGTCGCTGCAAAGTCGCTGGGGTGGGCTCAGGGCTCTGCCTGGCACCAGAGCCAGGCTGGTGAGTACCATCACGGGATGCTTTCTTTTGGATTTGGTGCTCTCTGCCAGTTGGAAGAAGAGCAGGTCTGCTGTGTGCTGTTGGTCCTGCACTGCTGACACCCAGCAGATCTTTTAGGGTTGTAAGGTCCCGTGGTCTCGTAGAAAAATGAAAGGTTTATCCTTGTCACTAATACGAAGTTCATCAATGTCTGTATTTCACAGACTGAAGCAGTCTGAGCAGCCTCTGTATTTATTAATGTGCAAAAGCTTTATCCTGAAATAAGGGACCAAAGCAAAACCCAATGCTGAGCAGGAGCAGGCAGGGAAATGAGGGAAGGCAATATCAAAAGACTTTTAACCAAGACCAGCCCTGTAATGCTTGAGTCATTAACATCTGAAAGGGCTTTGTGTAGCAGGATACACACATATTTCTGCCTGGAATCAGCACATTGCACACAAAGAGAGTTATATTGATGTCTGTCGAGGAGGAAACACCTCCTCCTCCAGCTTCACCCTTGTGCCCAGATCCTGCTTCAAGCCTCTTTCAAGCTTCAGTTTGAGATCTGGGCTCTCAGTTTGAGCCCAGATCTCAAACTGAGATGTCAGTGCCACCATGTGCCACTCAGTGCCACCAGCACCTCAAAAACACCCGCAGACTCTGAGTCTGTGTTGCTGGTGCTTGCCTTCATCTCCTGTTGCATGTTTTAGCAGGAAGCAGCTGGAGATGAACTGTGGGTTGTGCAGCACAGCAGCTGCAAGGGAAGGGAATGGCTTCGAACTAACAGAGGGCAGGGCTAGATTGTGTATTAGGAGGAAGCTCTTCACTGTAACTGAAGGTGTTGATACAGGCTGTACAGATAGACTGTGGCTGCCCCATCCCTGGAAGTGTTCAAGGCCAGGTTGGATGGGGCTTGGAGCAACCTGGTCTAGTGGAAGGTGTCCCTGCCCATGGCAGAGGGTTGGAATGAGATGAGCTTTAAGGTCCCTTCCAACCCAAACCATTCTATGATTCTATGTTCCCATGATTCTGAGATCACTGACTGAGAACAAAGAGGGGTAAGAATCAGATAGTATTTAGGAATACAATAAGTTTTAAAATTACAGGTGAGAAAATATACAGTGCCAAGAACAGCCGAAGCCAGGATCTGTGAACTGGTGTTTTTCACACTGCCCAGAATTCCTGCTTGGGTCAGCTGGAACCCTGCACTCTCCAGGTAGCTGGGCTTCAGCTGTAAAACACACAGAGTACAAAGTGTGCGTAGGTGTGGGTTTGGGTCCCAGAGCTATGCTGGATTTGGTAGGAGAGTGAGATTTATTGGCTGACACACAGGTGTCCCCACACTCTCCATGTGAATGTTGCAGTAGCACTGTGGTTTTAAGAAGATTAACTGATAGCAGTACTATTATACCTATAAAATAAACGCCAATGGTGATTTAAAATGCTGTTTTCAGAACTTGGTCGCTGCTATTTCTCCTGGTGGAAGATGTTCCCATGTTTCAGCCAAATGAACTTTCAGACTGCTGAGCCAAACAAGAGAGAGATAATTTTCCTTTAAAATAACATGGTGAAGTGCTTATAAATGAATGAGTGTTACCTTGTGCTGATTAGAGGAGTAGTTGGGAAGCCTCCCTAAAGCAATAAGAGAGATGACTTATTTGCTCAGTGTGATGCATCACCAATTGTGGCAGTGCTTTTTTCCTACCAGATCCCATCTGATCTGGAGGCAGAGCAGATTTCCTAGAAGAGGCACGTCCCAACATCAGTGTTTTCCTGTGGTAGCTGGGACCTTGTCTTTCTCAGTGAGAAGACAGAAGAAATCTTTTATGAGAGCTGGGGTGACTGGAGGTGCTGGGTAAGGCTGCTCTGCTGGAGCAGACTGGACTGGAGTGTCCTCTTGATGGTCTTTTCCAACCTTAATGATTCTATGATTCTGTGATCTTCTAGAAACCACCATGCTTCCTCTCCTGCCACTTCCTGTCTTGTCTCTGACCATTCCTACTTCACCTGCACAGTCCATCACTTTCCTGCATCACTCCAACATGCTGACTCCAACTTCAGGAAGGGTCTCCGCCATAATTAAATTTGTTTTATTTACATGGGGCTGAACTTCAAAAGGCTTGAGAGCTCAGTCCCCTCCCAACAGCCAGGATCCGCTCCTGAGCATGTTTTCTATCCTCAGCCAAGTGACCCTTCAGGTCTGGATTCCCACAAGCCACATTTTCAAGCTGAAGGTGAGGATGACAGCAAAACTCTTCAGATTCATGCACTATTCATGCAGTCCTCTAGGCTTCAGTGAAGCCCTTATAAGATAATAAGAAATTAATGAAACGTGGCAGTCTACAACTCCACTCCAGTTTTCATCCAGGGATCTCTGCTTTTCACCAATATTTATTAACTGAGCCTCGTGATAGTCCAGTGAGGTCTGAGATTCATTTTAGATCTGGGGGGCATTTGTTGTGCAGTGAGTCTGTGCCAGGGTGGGGTTAAAACCTCAGCTCCTGTTTCCACCTGCTAACTGCTAAGCGAGGACACAGGCACCCTGTTTTGGACTTCTCACCCCCATTTCTGTCCTTAGGGTGTTATGGGTTTTGCTGACAGAGTTCCTAGTACCTCTGGGTGCCTCCAGCACTGTGGGAATGAAAGGAAAGCTTTGGATCCAGTACCTAAGGAGGGGGAAGTAATATTAAACACAGTTGTGTGTAGACATTGGTACAGTGGAAGGATAAAATGGGGGCTGAAATGGAGGACAAGGTCAAACATTGTGCCCTATTTCTCAGTTCTCCTGGAGCAGATGGAACTGAAGTATCTTGGGACAGAAAGTTACAAATGAGAAAGAGCAGGAGATTAAGCAGGAAAGTTCAGGGAAGGACAGATCTGAGTGAGAAGGGAATGGCAAAAGCAGGAGCTGGAAGGCGACAAGAAACAGGGGCATGAAAAAGACCTTTGCAGACTGACACAAATAACTGTCTGGGAAAATGAGAGTTACCAGAAGGGATTAGAAAGCACCTGTAAGTGCCCGTGTGCCGCTCTGTCTGCAGGGTGGTTGTGGCTGAGTCAGTCCCTGAACATTTCCTATTTTTATGGAGGTGTACGTGTTTTTCCAAACCAGGTTAAGTGTGGTGGTGGCTCTGCCTGAGATCACCCAGCTCCAGGACTGTACTGTCCCACTTTGGCATTTGGAGCTCCAGCCAGGACAATAGGTGACCCTATCAGTGCCCATGCTTAGAAGTAGGTTGTGGAGGGGCAGGTCCCCGAAGCCCTCGCCCCTCGCCGGCCGGAGCGACGCCCACTGGGCAGAGCCGCGGCCGCAGCACCACCTCTGTTTCTAGACTGTTCTGTTTAGTTCTATGATTCATTGGTTTATGTTCTCTGTACCCGCCCCCCCTTCGATGATTTTAATAGGTTCGTGTACCCCAGTCCCCTCCTACCTCCCTTGCATCCATTGGACCCATCCTTCTACCTCCCCTTTCCCCACCCCCCTGTAAAAGGAGACTGCTTGTACTGCTGTCGAGGAGTTGGCTGTTGTAGTCAGGGGAGTTGTCTTTGGATTCAGGTTCATTAAAGGATCGTGAGAACTCCCCTCCTGCCTCTTTTGCCTGCTGCTCTGTTGCCACCCCAGTGATCGACATCCCGCCCCGGGCTAGTCTCTATCTAGACGGGAACCATCCCCGGAGCCTGGCGTGGTTCTCACCGCCTCCCGTGAGGAACTGCGGGGCACAAGGCTGGTGCAGGACTGGGCTAGGGCCGGGGCGGGGAGTGCCGCCTGGGTCAGAGCCACCGCCTGCGGTCACTGCTGCCGGATTCTGTTGCGGTTTTGGCGCCGGACCGCAACAGCAGGTCCCTCACTGTCCTCCTGAAAAGACATGCTAAAGAAATCCCTGCCATGATTGATGTGGCTGCGTACCTGCAGCCTATTATGCGTAACAATGAATGGGAAGGAAAAGGTCCACAATATTTCAGGTTATTGAATCTGTCTGTGTAGCCCACAGATACGAGGCAGCCAACATTCTGTTTGCTTCAGAAATGAGAATAATCCAAACCTACAGGCTAATTGCCTTTCACAGAGATTTCATATGTTTTGTTGCCTTTTATTTTATTTTTTTTTAATAAATTGGACAATTAGACTAAAAGGACCTTTTTATTCTTTATGATTCCTAAGTAATATTTGGAAGCAAGCTCCTTCTGTACTCGTATGAATTTAATTTAAACATGTTTGTTTAGATCTGTGATATTAAGAAACTAAACATCTTTCACACATAGGTAGTAACATCCTTGCAGAGGCAAGGATATTAAAAATTGCCTGAGTGACTCCACTCCAGGCCGTGTTGACTCTCTGTCATGGTCGTGGTGATCAGATGCTGAGTCTCACCATAGGCAGGTGTTAAATAATCTACCTCTACCTCTCAATAGCTGATCCTAACCCATAACAGACAGTGAGTGTCTTAGCCCCAGAAACCCCAAGGTCTGATATTCTTTGTAATGCTTCCTCCTGTTTTTAGTTATAAACCTCAGTCAGTTTGGTTGTTTTTCTGCACCTTCATCTAAAATTCTTAGAAAAAAACTCATCCCAGCAATTTAAACTAAGACTGGTGTAATTTCATTTTTCTGCCTACTAAAATTACATTCCCTTTATATTAGGTACAGCTGCTTAACATCATCCTGCTGCAATAAAAACAACACCTTTGTGGCTTTTCTGCAAAAATCAGTTGCTAACTTGTCGTGACAACCCCTCACACGACTGTGTGGCAGCACAGAGTGTTCCTCACGTGGCATGTTCAAAGTCAGGAATAATTTACATCTGTGAAATGTCACTTCCTGAGGAGGTTACTTGTATGAAAATCAGTGCTTATAACAGCTACTCACGTGGGTTGTTTGTGCGTTGGGTTTTTTGCAGTATCTCACCCACTTCTGTTGGTTTCTGGGGGAGGCTAAGACTCAGAGGAATTTGGGGTCACATGGAGTTACTCCTCCTCCCTAGAGCAAGATGAGTCCCTGTGATCAAAGCAGGTGGTGACAGTGACAGATACTGCCTGGCTGTACCTCTGCCTTTGTAGCCCCAGGGCTCTGGCATCGATACACATTGTTGTTTCTCAAACATAGGGGAGAAAGAAAGACTTTCAAAGCACTGAATGGGACCCTGCAGTGCAAAGCCTAAGGGATGATGTATACCTGAACTCCTGAGTTGCTGTAAAATCACTCTTTCAGAGGAGTGGAGCAAGTGAGGGAAAAAGGTGTTTGGCTTCAGTAAATGAAAGAAGGTGTCTGAGTGAAAACCAAGAGCTCCTGAGGGGGAGGACTAAGCAAAGCCTCTCCATCTTTGGGGTGTGTTCATCATTCAACTCTGGAAATTTATGACATTGAGATCTCATCGCTGAGACTTCCCATCTGAAGTGCTCATGGTGACCCAGGGCTAGTGGCCAGGGCTGGCTTGCCTGTTCCCTGCTACAGAGTAGAGAGGGGCTCTTTGGGGCACACTTCCATGCAGATTTGAGTCACCCAGTACTGTACATGTACTGTACATGTACTGTACATGTCACCAAAGATGCAGAGGAGTATATCTCACCTGCCAATGTTTTCTGCCTCTTGCACCTCCACGTGCGAGAAAAAGATAATTTATTTAAATTTATGATGGCTAACAGGCTTATTTAACTACAGTTAAAATAACTTGATGAATTACTTGTGTGATACTTGGAATCATGACTGTGAGAACAAATTAGCTGACTGAAAACTAGAGAGTGATATTGCTCATTAATTATGCATGGGGGGAGGCGGGTGCTGGGTGAGCAGGTGGGCTGGCTCCAAGCATACAAATGGGGTGTTTCCATGCTAGAAATATTCTCCCTGTGCAGAGATTGTGTGGAAAAGCCACAGGTCTGTGTGGTCAGCTGTGATTGCAGAATCAGGAGTCTGTGTTTCATTGATCAAGTGTTCTGTTCCTGGTGCTCAGAGTACTGGAGAGCTCAGCTGGAGGAGATGAGGGCCATGTCCCAGGAAAATGCATGTCCCTCCCATGAGCAATTTGATAAGCTGAGGACCATGAAGAGCAGGGGGACTGAGAAGCTGGAGGATCATGTCCCAGGCAAGTGTATGGCCATCCCACAGATAATTTCTGCTTTTAAAATGTCTCCAAAACCACGTGACTGTTGCCAGCTTCACTTGTGCAAGTAATCCCAGCAAGGACCTTTTGATTCTAGAGTTTCCTTTTAAAGATTAAGTGGTACCCTGGGCCACTCGTATTTAGCGGAGTGATGCTTTCCTTCTGTTAGGTCTTGTTTAAAAAGTCAGATAAAATGGCGGATGTGTAAAGAAAGCCCTCTCATCAACTGGATGTCTTCTAATAGTCATGGTTCTACATAGAACTCAGTTCTTGCAGCACAAAAGAACTGGAAAATATTTAAGGACTCGGGATTGCATTAGCCCTGAGGATTTGCAGGTGGTTTGGTGTGCCATCGGATAAGGATGGTATAATACAAACAGGGCACGACTTGGATAATTGGGGGCTATAAGTGAAGTGACATGATTGCTTGATTAAGATAATAGTTGAAGCATGTGGAGAAGGAAATTATAATTTATATATTGCTGATTGTCAGGTTTATTTTAAGGACATAATTTGAAGATTGTCAAAATCAGAGAGGTCCCAAGCAAAAGAAAGTCACTAAAAGAAAAAAGAAATTTCTACCGAAAAATAAATATCTGAGGCCAACAAGAGGTGGGCAGCAAAGGTTGGAGAAGCCAAAGGTAGGAGCTCCTGTTCTTAGAAAAGAACAGAACCAGGAGCCAAATACCTGTTGTGGTCAGGAAGGGCACTGGATGTGTCTACCTCCTCCTTCAGGGGTGGGTGCTGCTTGAGCTCAGCTGGATGCAGGGAGGCTCCTGTCCTCGCTCTTCCAGCTACCCACACCCCGTGCTGGGGACACCAGTGTGTGCTCTGAGCCAGCCAGGCCCTGTGCATGGCTGCAGCCCCTGCACAGTGCCACCATCTGCAGCTGTGGACAGATGTTGGAAAAATGGATTGCTGAACCTGGGAGAAATGATGGTGTTTTCAGATTGGGCCAACACATCCTGAGTGAGTGTACCTGCAACCAGCCTTTGGCGTCCAGGTGAGGATTTGGTGATGGGGAATGTGGTGATGGTGGAATGATGGGAGACTGGGAATGGGATCAGCATGGTGGCTGTGGTGCTCGCATGGCCCACAGACATCTGCAGTGACATTTAGGCTTCCCTGTGTCCCCAGTGTCAGGGGCATTGTGAGGACTTTCTTCAAGGCAGCCAATTTTCTGCCTGCATTGCTGATTTGTTCATCTGCAGTGTCTTTAATATGATTAATGTAGAGGGGTTTGCAAACTGATCAAGACAGACCGGGTCTGCCTGTAATTTCAGTTAAATTACAGTGATGTTCAATTTCAAGCATATCTTTGATATGGTAATACAAAAAGCTAATTTAGCATATTGCACAGCCTCTGGGTGAAGTGGAGGTGATACTGAATATTGATCAGATCCATACACAGGTAGCAATATTGGGGAATAGTGATAGATATTTCTGTGGAGTCTGAGTAGATTTAGGTTGTTATCCTTCTGCGATCTTGTACCTTAACTCCTAATACCTTTAGCTGAAGCTGTTGGAGGCAGGCTTTCAGCTTGCTTCCATTGTGTTCCCATTATGAATCAAAAGTTTATTTGCCTTTACAGCTGATGTGTGGGAAATAATGATATGGCATATGAGCTCCCACCTAGCACAGCCACCATCAAAATGCCACAGTGAGTGAAACTATCCATGTGTTATGACCTTGATGCACAATTTAAATAGACAATTTTTCAAGCCAAATAAAACCTTTCACATTAGGCAGTAGATGAACCACCCGTATATGCTACAAATACTGCTTCCCCTTCTCCTAATTAATAATACAAAATAGTGGTGGAATAGATTTATGCTTGTCAGCAGAGCAGTTAGTTGTCATGCTGCTGATGAGTCAATGGCTTCTTGTATCATAAGTGCCATAATACCCAGATCTGGGCTGGGCACTAAGCTGTGATATGGCAATTTAGTTTCACACATCATTTAGTTATGCTTTTATTTCAGATTAATCTCTGGTTTTTTTCCATTTTTATTTCAGTTCTAATTCAATAGGCTCAAAAGTGACCCAGGTCACAGTGTGAGAACTTGCTGTCACAGGCTGAACTTCCACTGGGACTGTCCCTTCAGGTTTTGGAGAGGAGGATGCCTGTCAGAGCCAGGGAAACAACCAGCTCATAGGAGCACCAGCACCTGGTGATATCTAAGAACCAAACCTGGAGGTCACAGGGATCCTAAAAGCAATAGGGGAATGCCACCATAGGTAACTGAGGTTGTGTTTGCCTTTCCACAGCAGCGTCCAGTTCAAGAATTCAAATGGATTGCAAAAGGAAGAGGTGTCCTGTTCCCAGCCATGTATTCTCTAGAGGAAGGGTAATGTGAGGGCTCTTAGGCTGCACCACCGGAGGGCTATTGCTGCTCCACTTGGGATTTAAAGTGGGATTTAAGATGCATTTAGGGAGTGCAGGAAGGGCCTGGGTCAGAACTTGGAGAACCTGAGCCTGAAAAGCATACTAAGAGCTCCTGTGCACTCGAGAGAGTGGAGGGATCTCTGTCCAACAGCTCGTCTGTGTATTTTACCCCTCCTGGTGATATAGTGGAGAATTCACAATGAGTCTTTATTTCTGCTGCCCTAAATCTCAATTTTTTTTTAAAAGTCCATCTGAATCTTCTTTGTGCTTGTGACCTACACAAAGGAAAAATTACAGTCCATGTGGAGCAGGGGCTGGAAATTTATTGAAAAATGCAACAAATCTTTTAGAACTAACAGCAGAGTGTTCAGATGGAGGGGGATGCTGGAAAAATTTATACTGAAAGAGGAAATATTGTGTAGAGGTAGCTGCTAACACTGCAATATATATTCTGCTCCTCCGAAATATTAATGACTTATTCTATGTACCATGGTAGCAGATGGTACCAGAGATGGTTCTGACCATTTCTTTATCTTGGTGCTGGAGCAAACAACCTATTTGGGGCAGATGTCCTGCATGCCATACTCAGGTCTCACAGAGGGACCTGCAGTCTCAGCAGTAATAAGGAGATTTTAATTTTTTTTCCACCACATTCTCCTGTCTGGCAGCGTTAGCTCAGGAGTATGGAGCCTCCAGGAAAGGAGAGAGGTGCGCAGCTGGAAGAGGGTAGACTTAAATTGGCTATTAGGAAGAAATTCTTCCCTGTGAGGGTGGTGAGGCCCTGGCACAGGTTGCCCAGGGAGGCTGTGGCTGCCCCATCCCTGGAAGGGTTCAAGGCCAGGCTGGATGGGGAGCAGCCTCAGATAGGTGTCCTGCCCTTGGTGGAGGAGGGGTGGGACAAGCTGGTCTTTAAGGTCCCTTCCAACTCAAATAATTCTGTGATTCTAGGAGTGTCCTTGTTCGTTGAGGGGAGAACTGAGGTGCTGCAAAAAGCAAGTAGGTGTCTGAAAGTATCCACAAATTGGTAAGGCATGGCAGATCCTGCTTTAAATATCAGGCTGTCCTTCCCTTGGGCACTGTGCTAACGTTGTCATATACCCAATACACCTTATGCTGAGCTCAGGGAAACTGAGCTTGACTTGCCTGTGGCCAGTTAGGTCTGGTTTATATTCCCACTACCCATCACCTATTCTTTGTTCATATACACAAGATAATAAGGCTGAAAGATGAAAATGGGTATGCTGATAGGGAATATATAAAAAGAGCAGATGATGCTAAGTAACGACCATTAAACGATATCATAAATCCTTGGCGATAGTGCAAAACCTTTGCATCTGCTCACAAGGTAGAATTATTTCATTGCTTGCAGGCCTCGTACATGGAGATATGTCAGTGCATCAGCATCTTCAGGGACACATCCATAATAAAGATAATGCTAATTTTCATAGCAATGTTTTTTCCTGACAGGCAAAGGTAATTAAGTGGTTAAAGAAGAACTCAGTTTGCTACCTAATGTAAAAAATAACTCATGCATTTTATGTCTCATACTCTTCCAACTTTCACCAGTGTCAGGCCACATTGGTTTTGCATTTACGGTAACAACTTTTCAGAAGATATGAGACAGAGCATGCTAAGTGTGGGGTTTCTAATCATTTTTCTTTTGTGTGTGATGTCTTGGCTATCCACAGACCTTAAATGTGATCTGATCATGGCTCTGAACTAAACAGATTTAATGGTGAAATAAAATAATATATCCAAAATGAGGTGGAACTAACAAATGAAAATAATAAGGAAATTAAATGTCAGTAATTGAAAAGGCTTCTAAGATCTTAGATCCAGTACAATAACTCTCTTTTATGATTTATCCAGCCTTGACACCAGTTATTTGCTTTTGGAAAGTTTTGTAACGGTATATAGATTGATTATAAGTGCTGTATTTTCTATACTTACTCTACCTAGACTAATTGAAAAGCTGCTGCGGAGAGGAAATTGGGTTGGTGTCGGGAGTTTGTGGTTGTGCTCTGATCTTCAGGAAGCTGTGGAAAATCTCCAGAAAATTAATTGTTTAGACTTGAAAGCGCTCCATTAAGCTGAGGTAATGGGCAGATTCAGCATTCCTCAACAGTGATCTCAGGTTTCTCCAAAATCTTACTACACTAATCATTATTTCTGCACCATTCAGTCCCATATTTTCTAAGTTTGCATAGCATAAATTGCCAAATTACCTTTGCGGTTGACAAGGCGTCATGGCAGAGGCAGGTACATTTTAAATTATAGTAAGTTTTGCACTTACTGGTTTAAAAGAAAACACTATCCCAGGACAGTGGAGTTCCCACCCCCAGCACTAGATGGGTTGTTAAAAATCCCCGTAAGAATAAAAACATGTGTTGAATCTTCATTTTTAGTGTTGTTCGTATCTGTGTGCATAAAAAGGAAGCTTGTTTTTGGGCTACACCCCTGTGAAATCCATCCCTTTGAGGACTACACCCCTCCTGTGCTGCAGGAGCAGTCCCTGTGCTGTCAGACCCTCTCAGCTGTGCATCACTGGTGACATGTCATCATAGGAGCATCACAGAATGGTTTGGGTTGGAAGGGACCTTAAAGATCATCTCATCCCGTTCCACCTCTCTGCCAAGGGCAGGGACACCTTCCACTATCCCAGGCTGCTCAGAGCTCCATCCAACCCGGCCTTCCAGGGATGGGGCATCCACAGCTTCCCTGGGTAACCTGTGCCAGGGCCTCACAGTGAAGAATTTCTTTCTAATACCCAATCTAACCCTGGCCTCTGTCAGTGTGAAGCCATTGTCCCTTGTCCTGTCACTCCAGACCCTTGTGCAAAGTCCCTCTCCAGCTTTCTTCGAACCTGTTTAGGCACTGGAAGGGGCTCTCAGGTCTCCCTGGAGCCTTCTCTTTTCCAGGCTGAACAACCCCAGCTTTCTCAGCCTGTTCCGTGGTTTCGTATCCCTGCTGACCTGCAGTGCCTTCCAAGTGCAGAAAATTCTTTTGTTTCCTTTTTATGCTTTTCCTTTTAACGGTGTGTTAGTGGCACAGAAGCCCTAGAAATAAAAGCTTTCCACAAAAAGGCTGCAACAAAATACTTGATACCCAGGAGGGATAAACAAGACCTTGAAATTACAGCCTGCAATATATGGCTCAGTCCTACTCATTGGTACTAAAGGCATTAATTTCTGAATACTGTCTGCTTTGGTAAGTAATTTTTGTGAAATGCATGGAGAAGCTGTTGCATTTCCCCATATATTATAATGAAGTATGGCAGGTTTTAGAGAGATGAAGGACTTTGCAAAGGTGCAGCAGCCTGACACCAGGATTCATTTTGAGCATGAGCTGGTTCCTATTTTATCTAAGCCTGATTCCGTCATCCTTGGAAAGGCGGGTGCTTGCTTTTGATGGTGAATCTTCCTATAAGTACTTATTTGGCATGCCAGTGAACAAGAAAAGCTATCATGATTTGACATGTGAAATGTGAAGTCTCAATTACTTTTATGTTGTTTTTCCTTATGTAGATCAGGAGTGAAAAATATATTTTAATTAAAAAGTGAAATATGATATCCAGATCTCAGCATGCCTCGTCGAGAATAATCTGAATTTTGGAGTGCTTCCTAAGTCTTGGAGCAGAGCTTATGCTGCACTTAGCAGGCATGGGCAGCAGCTGTGGCTGATAATACTGACTGATTTATTTGGCCATTATCTGAGTTTCTTTATTCACTTTAAGGGAAAAGGAGGCTGCAGAGACATCCTGCATATTCAGATAGCTGTTATTGTAACCATCCTTTGTGTATTCTATATTTTGATTCGTTTTCCTTTACAGGCCTATTTTTTTAACACAAATGAGTTATGAGAGTGTGTTTTCTACCTTCCTTCATCACCTCCTGCCCAAGCCCTTTTGAATCCCTTAACCAGCCTCACCTGAATTTGATCACAAGATGAAGGCTCAGAGATATTAAATTTCTGAAAGTGCTGCACCAATAAGTGGTGAAGGAAAATTTGGCTCAGGTAAAACCAGGGTGAATTTGGTTAGTATTAATTTTTGCTGATGTGTAGATTATTAGCTGGCATCTAAGAGGGGCTGGCTGCAGCAAATGCAGCAAACCAAAACAAAACCAAAAGCAACTGAAAATGCAAGGGCATTTCTGAACATGTTGTGATTCTGAGATGTGTTGGGAGAGTGGTTGTCCCTGCATTAAGGAGTCGAGATTCTATCCCCCATGTCCCTAGAACCCGGTATTAGATTATTTTGCTGACCAGAAATATAAGCAAATTAGCTCTGTTGCTTAAATGAATGCCTAAGTTAAAATAAAAAGGATAAATCTTGGACCGCTCGGCATAAACATCTCCTAATGCATTTTGAAGAACTATGTCTGAAAACGGAGTGTGTTTTCCTTGCCTGTGTTTCTTTGTGGTCATTAAAGGCATCTCACTCTTAATAAACAGTAACGCATTTCTTGAATCACTCTATTTAGGCTAAAGACCTTGGCTCCTACTCCATTAGGGTAAGTGGACTCAAAATAAAGCTTTTTATGGAGCTCCCTCTAATTTCCAGATATAGCGCACCACTTCAGCAATAGAACAGGGCCTCTTTTTTTAATAGATAATTCTATTTACCCAACACTTTGCTAAGCTAAGGCTGTTGAAAGTAAACCATCTTTAATATCCACCCCACAGTGATGCTTGTACTTTCCTTTGAAAGCTCCAGCTGCTCAGGGCTGAGATCACCACATACTGACAGATACTTCAGCTGGTGATTCCTCAAAGCAGCCTCGCTAAGTGAGCCTAAATTTAGTCTATGTCTTGTTGAATAACATTAGAATTGTAAGATCCTGTGCTATGAGACTGGCAATCTCTGTGCTTGGTTGTGTGTGGTTTAAGCAGTGCTCTGTGTATTTAAAATCAACAGCTTGAACCAGAATCAGGTATGACAAAAATACAGATGGTTAATTTGCAGTGTTTTAGTAGAAAAAAAATTTAAAAAATTCTATTATCTGCATATCTTGCTCTCTTAAAAAACGTAAACCAGAAAATGAAAAATTTAAAAAATGCAACTACTATTAAATTAGAAAGTGCTGCAGACTTCTCTGTGCTTTGCTCCAGAAATGGCACAGAGGAAGTTTATGGCATAAGGACACAAAATCTCAGTGACTTTAGCACTGCAGTAGGTGGGAAGCTCAGGAGCAAGAAGCGGGAATGGGACCCCCTTCCCAGCGCCTCTGCATCCCTTAGCAGAAGGTTGTGTTGGGATACCAGCACCCTTCCCACAGCAGTGCCGGGGTTTGCCCTCTTCCTGCCAGTGCTGGAATTGGTGGGAGATGTGGTGCATGTGGCTGAAGACTTCAGTTCCCATCCCCTGCTGAGGGACCTTATCCCCATCTCCAGGCATGTGGGAATGGACAGGACTCACAGAGATCTGAGGGTGTTGGTTTAAGCTTTTCGAGAGGGGCTGTTATGCAGATTTGGTGTGTGTAGGACATGCTTTTAGTTGGGTTAAGGGGTCCATGAGCGAATAAATAGGGTCTTCCTACATGAGCCTTCTTGACACTGGAAGTCAGGATAGAGCTCATAACAATTGTTTATTTAATATTTAATTTATGTCACCAATCTTCTTTACTTGCAAGGAACTGATTATATTTAAGCCCTGGGAAGCCAATGAATATTTTATTACCAATTCCATTAAGACCAGCATTTTACTCCTTGCCATCTAAATCTCCTCATTACTTTAAATATGAGAGCAATGGGTGAACCTTCCCAATCACACCATCTATTATTACAGTTAGTACTGGGGTAGCTGCAATGCTAGAAGGACTCTTCAAATAAACAGTCATTAGATATGACAGTGATAATGGAATGTGCACTGTGAAATTATCTAATTACTGACACTTTGAGTCTGTATCAACAATTTGTTTTGAAATAGAATATAATTAAATTATTTTGCTCCAAGTACATCCCGAAGAGCAATAAACTTTCAGACTTTCACAACAAAGAGTGAACAAAAGGTGCCATGTAAGGATGATTTTGAACATTTGGAGGATAATATTCTTGCAGAAAATGTTAGTCATGGCTACCATTTTTGGACCTGTTTGCTGGGCTCTATTAAAACCTGTTGATGGTTATGGAGATGAAAAGGATGTTCCCAAAGGAAAGGGAGAAGATGAGAATAGGAACAGATGCTATAGCACCCCAGAATGCTTTACTGTTGGTTATGGAAGGTATCCAGAGTCTGATTTGAACAGTAATTGCTTTGGTCATAGCTTTGAAAAGTAATGTAGCAACATGAACAGATGCATCTAATCTGTTAGTTGGAGTAAGAATGATTATAGATGCTTTTCAGGGTGGAAGGGCATCACTGCAATTTGTTGATACAGATTGTGAAACAGAAATATGAGTTGGGGTGCAAAGTAATAATCAGAGTTAACTGGTGCCCTGGTCTTGGCTGGGATTGAAGTGATTTTCCGCCAGTTGAAATCAGGACAACTGGATACTTGGAAAGATGTCTGATCCCAACCCATTAGTTTTCCACAAACCTGAGTGTATGAGTACTGCAGGGGGCAGGTTGTATTTCGCAGAGGTGGAGGCCGTGGTAGGAGTGTACCTGTGCTGCTGGCGATGGAGAGCAGAGGGAAAGCAGGACCCAAAGGAGGGATGGGGCTGGGAACCCATCCCTTGCTTGGCATCACTTGTGCTGTGGGTGCTGCTGGTCTGCTCATGGGACACCCAGATACAAGGTGCTGTGACACTTTCTGTCTCCTGGCTCATGGGAAAGCATGGAATGAGCTTTGCTATGAGTCCCCAGCGGGGAGATAGACTCCAGAGATATTTCAAGGGAGGCCTTTCCAGTCTCTAGCACTGTTGCAGTTGAGACGGACACGACATTCACGAGTCACACCAACAACTTCAGGCAAAGAGCTTATCCTTAATACCATGCAGCGCCTTTTATAGTTTCTTAGCTGTTTACATAGTTTTAAAGCACAACAAGCTTAATTCAACCAATCACCACACACCACTAGGTGAACACACGATAATCACGCAGCACGTTTTTCTACCTCTAATTCAGCTATGCCTCTTTCCCACAGTCCTTCTCTAGCAGAAGTGGCAGGCCTGAGCCACGATTTTACAAAGGCAACAAGGTCTTCATTTTATAAGGTTTTACCTGTATGCAATATAGCACATATGCCCTTGTCAAGAGTAAGAGTAAAATTCAGAAGTGAAAAGACGTCAAAGGAAAGAAAAAATCTGTTCCAGATTACACTGCTTGTAGCTTGCTACAGCTCCTCACTGCTTATGTCTCTAACAAGAAATCTAGGTTGCATGCATTTTAAAAAAAATACTGCTTTTCATCTAGTAGCAAAAAAACCTTGGGAGTAGCATTCTCTTCTCATCATTTTTTGGAATTAATTAAAAGACATATAACCCAGCAGCATAAAACAGCCAAGAATGTCATCTCTCAAGTATCACAGTCTTTAATAAAAGTCAGTGGCACCATTTGTGACCATCTGATGTTTATGGCTGCTGCCTCTGAAGTTCATTGTGTTTCAGCAGCCACCTTGGCTCGTCTCCATTCTTGCTTTAACCTCAATGACTTTGGCATAGTTATTCCAGTGCTGAACATTGCCTATTTTGTCTTCCACAGAATATGAGGTCTGCTGCTTGCTTATCAAATATGAAACTGTGTACAACTGGGCAACCTCATGCTAATGAAATCAATACAGCGAAAGAGATCTCACAACCTCACTGCACTTTTTACAATTTACTTTGTTCGTCACCCATTAATTCTTATATTGATTTTGCTATAAAACACAAACTGCATTCCTATCACAGCCCAAGAAAAAAGCACATTGATTATATTGGAACAAGGTATGTTGTAAAAATGAAATGCCTAAAACATTTAAATGTAGTAAGCTCTGCTAAAGTCCATAAATCACATTGTTTAATGTTGTGAATGAGTGGTGCTGCCTTAAACAAGGGAAAATTATGGCACCATAAACCAATTTTGACACAAAATAACAGTCTCTGTTTCTCTGTACCTGCCATTCTAGAAAAGCCATCAATAATGGTTATGGTTGTTTGCAGGTGTGGGGGGGAAACATTCTCAATATCCCCTTTAGAAAGTTCCTTCAAAGTCACTTTGTAAAATTGACAACAGCGGTGTTTTACCTGGCTATAAATAAAGCCTGATTATTACCATGTCCTGTTTACTTTTATCATTCACTCATCAAAAACTTTTTGATGGATCATTACTAATGATTGTTTCAGGAGCCAAAGTCAAGCCATGTGCTTGACTGTCATTGATGGGGAGGGACTGCAGCTGCTTCCTAGCAACCTCAGTGACCACACCATCTGCTGAGGATCGTGGTCATCATTCCACCAGCTTAGAGGGAAGATGGTTCAGAGGGAATTTAACTTTCTGCACCACTTTTAACCCTGAGTAGAGAAAACCACTGCTGAGGTATAATCCTGCACTGTGAGGGTATCATGGCAGCGAGGAGTGAAAAAGGAGAATTTCACGGTGATTACAAAATAGGTGCTTTTTATCACTGAAGTTATGACTGCAGAAATCTATTCTAGTTGAGATTCCCATAGCGTTTCAAGCCTTAGTCACGATCCAGGACTTCACTAAGCCCAGTACAAGGTCAGGAAAGTCATCTTGGAGGGCCTGCAGTCAACAACAAGACAAGTGACAACAGCCAGTCAGGGATGGATTTGAGTCCAGCAGAAAACAAAGGAACGATGGGGGTAAGAAGGATTGGGACTGCTGTCAGCAGCTTAAAAACCCAAGCTGTTTCCAAGGCTTTCAGGATCTATGGAAATAGATTGAATAGGAAGGAAAAAAAGAGAGGAAGGCAGGAAGAAAGGAAAAAGGAGTGTGATCCAGATGGATATTGTGCATTTGCTTAACATTTTAGCTGGTCAGAGAGGGGATCTTGGCTTCCTGCTCAGTGTTGTGTCTATGTGTGACACTACTGCATCATCCCTCGTGCCAGGTTTTCTTGAATGAGCTTGGGAAGGGGTAGAACAAGAATTAACATATCTCAGGTCAGAGATCATAAAGCAGGAATGGAACTATTTGCTGCCTTAACCTTGGACAGGTGCTTCTGTTTAGTTCTTGTTTCATCTTGTTTGGTATATTTACCTTTTTGATTCATTTTTTCTCGTGTGTTTTTCTCATATGTGAACCAGAGCAGCTGCTGCAGAATATGGGAGAGCTCTGCCAAACTTTATCTGTCAGCTAAACCCTCCCTGCTTCCAGCTACTTCACTCTAAACCACAGCAAAACTCAGGTGACTGTAAAGAGGCTGCTCTACACTTTGTCTAGTGAGAAGGAGAGTTTGTTCAGCTCCTCTGGAAAGAAGAGAATTTGTTTTAAAGGATGTGAAAATTCATTAAAGCTGCTGAGACTCTTCCCACAGATGGGCTGTCCCATGACAAGGCTGGTAGAAGTAAAGCTGGGTGACAACCCTTGGGACAGGCTATAGCACTGGACAAGCACTGGGGGAAGCCAGATAATCTGGAAGATGTGCTGGGTACAGATTCTGTTTTGCAGGGAGGGAATATTATCTGTAGGAAGCTGGCAGATGTGAGACTGACTTTGCTCAGCAGGAAATTTGAAGCTGCAAAATTCCAGTTAATTCCTGGGTGCTTTGTTATTTGAATTCATTAGCACCAGTTTCCCTGTGTGGCTGTCAATCTTTATTCCTTTAAAGATATAATGGGTTTTCCTGATGGGAAGTTGCTCTTGTTCCTATTGGGTCAACCCTGTTTTTTCCAGTTCTTTTGGAAATTGCACCACCAGCAGAGCACACTAGTTCTGTCTTTCTCCATGGCTTTGCAGGACAGCAGGACTTCTTCCTTGCCCACTTTCACTCTCCCTTTTCCTCCCAGTCATGGGGCCAGAGGGAATTAACAGAATGAGTTTGATGTTGAAATACCTGTGAAATGGTTTCCTATTCCTGCAAGAGGGAACTCTGTGAGGACTATGCTTACCTGAAATGTCACCTCCAAGGATTTTCTGAGTTAATGATTAAGTAAATTATCTCAGATCTCTCATCAAGAAAGGCTCTATTTTTTGAGGTTTAAACTCCTCATTTTTTATTGCAAGGATCAATCCTGTTAGATCCTCAGAAGTTTAATAGGGATGTTTTGTCCTGATCATACCTCCTTTGGTCGGTGGCAGCAGAGCTCCCCTGGCCTGTGTCAGTGGATGGGGTGCTGGTCCCTACCAAAACAGTTGTGGAAACACAGAAAAGCTGAGAAACTGGAGAGGAAAATAACGAAGAAAAGAGCCTCATTTATTTTTTTATGAGTGTTAAGCCCATCTAGCTGTCATGCTTTGCCTGCAGGCAGCATGTCTGGGAAGGCAGGTTGCTGTGACAGATGGACAGGAGCTGCTTGGAAAAATGGCTTTAGATGGGCAATTTGCTGCAAGTTGGTGGAGCTTTTACAAAGTCACCAGTGTAAGGAATTAGAGGCAATCCTCTTGCAAACACTGGGAAGCTGAAAGCCTGGACCCAGATTTTATAAGGCTCTGCTCAAAACCCAGTTGTCACCACTCCACGTGGCTGTTTCTTTACCGATACCATTGCCGTGTGCTGGGTACATGGAAGAGTCACCAAGCCAGGAAATACAGTTTATGGAGTTCTCTGCAGGAAAAAGCAGGGGCTTTCTCTGAGGCCAACAAGCAGAGTTACACGGGACAAGTTCAAATGGCAGCCCCAGAGCTTTCCTTTTCTCTTTCGTGGAGCTTTTTTAATGAGCAGCTCCCGCTGCCCTCTTCCCTTCTAACTCCTCTGCAGCACCTGCAGGAGGTTAATGGTCGAGCCAGGCAGAGCTGGGGCTCAGCTCACACATTAGGAGTCACTAAGTGCTTTCTTCTGTTGAAACTAAGGTGTATTTACAATCCTGCTTTTATCTATCTAACGAGGATAAAGATCCACAGTCAGAACAATATGATCCACTGGTGCTAAGGCATCACTTCTGGAGATGCGGAAGATGTTTTCCTGCTGGTGGTTGAAGTGTCCCTGTGTTATAAACGTGTTGGCTTTCGTAGGGCAGTTTTCTGGTTAATAATGTTAATAAGTTGTGCTAATTATATCGGGGGCTAGGCCTAGTTATTGGTTGACTGTATGTCAGGGTTAATTGGTTCATTATGTTATATTGAGCCATGTATGGGTGTAATGCTTTTATGTAACCACTCGATGGGGGGTATGGGGTTGCTTCAATATGATATAATAGGGGAACTTTCTAGAAACTTTCCTCAGGTGTAATGACATCATCCTGGACACAGGTTGGTGAACCACTGACCCAATGAGATGGGCTTTTGAGGAAATGATTGGACAGGAACAGGCTGCTAGAATGAGCCAATCAAAGACCCCAAAATGAGCCGATCACAGGGAGAATCAGGAAACGGACCAATCCTGTTCAAGGACAGCTTCTAAGATCTCTTCTGGTGCTTTGCACCAGGTCCTCCTGAGGAACTTCCCAAAGAAGTCCCCAAGGTTGTGCACAGCGTTCTTTTTAGGCTGCTCTGCCGACTGAGGTTTTCGGCTTACCTCAGTTCCTTGTTTCCAGTTGTTGTTGTTTTGTTAATAAACCAGTTAACCTGCAAAAGGTGATCAGGCCGTTTGTTACACCTGTAGAGCAGCGTGGTGGGGAGCTGGCCTGGGGAAGCAAAAGCAAAGATCAAAGCCTGCAGAACAGTGGTCCAGATCTGAGTAAGTGTAAAGGATTTCCCTTGTTTTGAGTTGAGTGTGTCTCTCCCAAAGTGAAAACTGAAGTTGCTGTGGTGCAATGGCAGGAGCCAGGGGTGAAAGAAGGTGGTGTGGAGGGGGAACCTGGACCTGCGTGGTTTGTTGGTTTTTCTGGTGCAGGATATTTTTTGTCTTGGTTTTCTGTTTTCTAAATTTTTGTAGGTCAGTGTCATGGCCATGGTATTAGTTACCACGGTATAAGTTGCTTAAACTTGACAGATACTGTGGAGAGGATGTGGACCTAACTTCTGATGGGCTGTAGACACCTGATTACCCAAAAGATCTTGTTTTTGCTCCAGGCAGTTTCTCTTTTAAGCAAGTTGTTGTTAATTTTAAGTAGTGTTCTGTGATGGTCCAGTCTCCACTTCTAAGAAGGTGCTGTGCCCTCTACTTGAAGTGATTTGTCTCTGTACCTGCTTAAATTGCTACTTACTTTCTCAAACATAGGTAATTGCTATTGCTGCAGAATGCTTTCTTGGATGATTATCGCTTGACTTGTATTAATATTTACAATCACTTTTTCATTAGTAATTTTTTTTGCTACAGCAGGAAATGAAATGCAAATTAACAACTGTAAAGATTAAAACATAATGAAATAGGACATGAACTCCAGAGAACTAATGAGTAAAGTGGCTTGAAGGCACAAAAAGATGTTCTTCAAAAATAAATACCGAGATAAATAATAAGATAAATAATTTTGAGGCATTAAACCAACAAACAGAAAGAAATACCAAGTGTGGAATAAATTGTTTAATGTCAAAGTTATAATTACATTCTTTTTTCTTAATAAAAAGATGAAGTTTCTTCCTAAAATTAACCAACTGTGTAATCGCTACATGGAAGATTTTTTGCTACTTTACAAATCAGCACATCAATATGTCTCTCCGTTTATTTACTTTCACTATTCTTGTCCGGCTTCTTAACAAATACATTGGTTTAGAGAACTGAAAGTGTTGAGGAGTTTTTTGTTTGTTTGTTTGTTTTTAAATAGTATTTGCCTCCAGTACCTTCGGTTTTCTAAAGAAGAAATCTGTATGTGAAGCTGCTGTGTGCTTTTATGAGGTGTTTAAAGCTTGTCCAAGCTGACAGGTATTAGTCACTGCTTCAGCAAAACTCCCAAGCCCCAATATCTATTTTCGTTCATGAGACTCAGTTTGGTGGCTGGCTTTAAGAGAGTACGTCATTCCTTTTTTTTTTAACCAAGGGCTAGAGGCAAAAATCTGTGCAAAGCTGTTGCTGTCTGCTTTTTGGGGAAAACCTCTCTTTGATTAGATAGCCGTGTTGGTGCATCTGAACCCAGGGCGGACCCCGAGTTAATTTTTGTTGCTGTAAAGGTTGGCTGTATTTTGACTTTGGTTTAAGTGGTCTTGGATCTTGCGCAATCACAAGGTTGTGCCATTCCACTATAAAAGGGGGAGCCAGAAAGAATTATTTTAATAGATTTTTCTGACGAAAAATCAAGCACCAACATGGCAATATTATATCTGAGAACCATTTATTGAAATAAAAAAAAGAAACCAAAGACAAACAAAAAAAACCCTGAAGTGTTCTATATTATGGCGGGGG
>VWZT01010596.1:54898-88141 GCA_013397055.1 Pachycephala philippinensis | reverse complement strand
GGCGGCTGGAGGCGGCTGGCTGCGGACTCGTGCTACAGGCGGCGGCTGCAGGCGGCCGTGGCTGCAGCACGGGGAACACGGCAGCGGCGGCTGCGGGGCGCGAGGTCTCTGCAGCGGCAAATTGATCGTAGAAACGGTGAAGCAGGGCAAAGCAGGTACAGGCAGGGGTGCAGGACCACAAGGATGGAAAGGCGAGGGGCCGGGGAGAAGGGCCAAGGTGACCCTACAGGCGAGCCGCAGACCCCTCCAGGAAACTCAAAGCAAGAATGGCCGTGAGGTTGCGGCTAGCAGCTTTTATGTGCCCCCCCAAACTCCTCCCCCAGCTCGGCTTTGCGGGCCCGTTTTTGGCGGGCGTTTTTTGCGGGCATCTTCTTTGCCCTGCTTGGCTGCCAGGTGACGCGTCTCTGGAGACAGGGCAACAGTTTTTTTCAGTAGGAATTTTATTCACCTGATTTGTGACATATGTTGAGGCATACATATTGGTCCCTCTCAAAGGTATATTTGATTCAGTGTATCTTTAATATTCTTTCACATCCTACTCACTATGTCATCGCTTTAGCACAGTGCAAACGTCTACATGTACACCTCAAGTCTTTAGGTATGAGCATAAAATACTTCCCTATAAAATTAAGGAAGAGGTTCCCGAGGCATTGTCACAGAGGAATTAATCCTTTAGTTTATTAATATGGTCAGGGCTGGGGTTCTCCCTTCTTCTCATGGTTAAGCAATGTACAGAGGAGATGGAGAGGAGCTTTCAGGGAGTTGCTGTCCCTGATTTGAGAAGGTTAGGACAGCACTTGTTGCCAGGGGGATAGAAACCTGTTTGTAATCTCAGGGCCAGTTGGGTTACACAGCTGTAGCCTGAGATGTTTCTTGTCTTGGCCATCTTCTGTCACTACACGGGGTTTTTTGGTTGTTGTGGGGTATGTTTTTTGTGGTTGGTTGGTTGGTTTGTTTTTGGTTTTTTGTTCGTTTTTTTGGGGTTTTGTTGTGGTTTTTTTGTTGTTTGTTTTTGTTTGGTTTGGGGTTTTTTTTGTGAGTGCACACTTTTGGTTTTTGGGCTTTTTTGGCTATTCTCTCCCCCATCCCAGTGGGGAGGGGAAGATGAGCGAGTGGCTGTGTGGTGTTGACCTGCCTGCTACCTAGCAGGTTTTGGTGGCCTCAGGGATACAGCTTGATTGGTCAGTTAGTGCTTTCCAACTTGGTAGCATCTCAGGATATCTGAGCAATTAGGCTAAGCAGAAAATTAATTCCTTGTATGCTGTTTCCTGTAGAAGATGCCCTATCCTAGTAAATATATCTGGAGGAAAAAATCCTGTCAACATTGATAAACATTCTCCTCCACCTTTCCGTAACCTTGGTGGCAAGTTACACACATATTTCATCTGCTCAATGCAGACTTGGCTTTAGAAAGTGTGTATTTTAGCCCTCCATAAATAAAATTAATGGGTATAATTTTCATTTTTGCTAGGGACCACTTGTATCTAGTTGAGGATAGATCCTCAGCTGGTGCTCATTCTCGCAGCAGCACTGCAGCCAGTGGAACTTGGGTGCCTCACACCTACCCATGGTTTGTTCTCGGGTGTTTCATGGCTCTATGGAGTAAATGCAAATTTACTCCATAAATATAATTATTATAAATATAATTTATAATCCATAAACCCAATCATTGCACAGGGCCTGAGCTGGAATGAGAAACAGGCCTAATTAAGTTTTGTAACTGAAATAATTATTAAGGTTTTGCTCATTTTCACTATAGAAATATTCCAGCTGAAAGGATTATATTTACAAGTGCTATTTATATTTAAGCATTTCACTTGATTCACCCACAAACAGAATGTAAATCATGTTTTGCTCTGCTAAAAGGAGAGGAAAAGGGAAAGTGTTTCCGAGTAATTTATATTACATTTTGTGGTTAGCAAAAACACAGGTTTATGCAAATAGGGATTTGTTGAGGTCTGTGTATTTTACTGGTGAAGGTACTTCATTTTGAATGGTCTCCGTTGGGCAGAGGAGTAGGGAAAAGATGGACTTGCTCATCTCCTGCAGTGCAGCTGAGCAGCTGCTGGGCTCTGTGAACAGGGTTGAATGGTGAATGTGTCTCCCCATCAGTGGCTTTTAGAGCCAGCCTGGGCTCACAGCAGGTGTTGGTAGTGGGAAAGGTATTTATTGCACTCTATCTGGAGATCCAACTTCATCTTGAAGTCTTTTCCAACCTCAATGATTCCATGCAGGCTACAGTGTTATGGGTGGCTTGAGCTGCTGGAAGATGCTGCAGCTGACAGATGGGATGTTTCTGACCCACCCTTGGCTGCACCAAGTATTTTTTCTTGGAGAAAGGCAGGGGATCCTGTCCAAAATTGTTCCTAAAGAATTGTAAAAAATGAAATGAAAAGAAATGTTTTCAGTTGGATCCATGAGCTTGAGCCTTCCCATGGGCAGTGGTCAGTAAAACTGACACAACAAAGGAGCGTGGCTTTTCATTCAATGATTTGTGTTCAGCATATTGTATTCCGCTTAAATTACCTGCCTTTTTAACTCAGTTTTTACTATACTTGAGGTATTTATCCTTTGGTTATCCCAGGTACTTGAGAACTGAGTCTTCAATTTACATTTGAAAAGGAAGTATTTTCATTACTGTGGTGATTAGGAGCTCTAGCTAAGGGTTAGCCTCTGCTTGTGTTAGATACTGTACAATCATAGCTCAAAAAGATGATACCTGCCTTAAATGCCTCATAATCCAATAGGAAGACAAGGAAAATATATGTATCTAATTACAAGGGAAGGGTCTGATGAGCAGAGGCCCAGGAAGGCAATAACCAAGTGGCAGCTTGCGTGGGGCTGTCATTAAACCCTTCCCTGCGGGGAGGGGGACGTGAGTTGTGCTGCCAGTTCTGCCTGAATAGATCTCCAAAATTAAGAAATTTTAAAATTAAAGGCCATCTGCTGGTAGCTTAGGTAAATAAAAATACATCGTAGTTGGATTTGGTGCTCATTTCAGCCCTCTGGGTTATAAATGATAGGGAAAAGGTCACATTCCTTCAGGCTGTCTGAAGTGGAGTGAATATATTGTCTCATCTTTTCATGACCCCTAGGTTAAAATGTAATATCAATTTCACTGTTGTCTTTTTTTAGCCGTGGAAAATCTCACTTGTGATGCTGTGAGCAGCACAGCACTGTTGGTGCTGCCTGGACCCCTGCCAGAGGGTTCCCTGTTTGTATCTCTGCTGACTGTGTTTGGAAACAAGTAGATTTTTAAATGACAGGACAAATCAGTTGGGCTGGAAGCTCCCAGCTCAAGTAATTACAGTATGTAATTTCCTGTTTCAAATTTGGTGTTGCAGACAGCAGCCGCCAGGTGTTAGGGGAGTAGTGGGAGCTAAGCTAGCACAGCTGGATCCTGACTGCAGAGCTCATGTGGCACCTCTGCAGTGGGGTGAGCAGGGGGGGAGGGGAAGGACGGGAAATGGGAGGGGAAACAGAGGGAGGACTTCCCAGGCAGGAGGTGCATCAGGCTGAGCAATCAGAGGATGTGATGCAAGAAAACCATAGCTGTGATTAGTGTTACTTTGACTGTCCTTCAATTAGTTGTTGCCCAGAGAAGCTGTGTCCCATCTCTGGAAGTGTTTGTTCAAGGCCAGGTTGGACAGGGCTTGGAGCAACCTGGATAATGGAAGGTGTCTCTGCCTGTGGCAGGGGGGTGGAATGGGATGAGTTTTAAGGCCCCCTCCAACCCAAACTACTTTGTGATTCTATGATGATTGGGAGGCCCAGAGGAGACATATGGTGTGAGGCAGAGATGAGGAATGTAATTCTTTTCAAATGTGGAAGTCCCCATCTGGAATATTTGTATCTACACGTCAGTGACACCAGAAGGATACCTGGACTGAGAAAACACAAGTTGGTGGAACACAACTGATGTTTAAATCTTATGCACTCAGTTTAAAGCAAGAATTAAATTTGGAAACTGAAATAACTGTGTTTTTAGACAGAGATCAGGAGCCAAGACAGAGTCCAAAGAAGGAGAAAGATGTTGCATAACTGTATCTACAAAATTCCCTCAAATGAAAATACGACTTAGTGGAGGGCATTGAGGATGAGCTTTTAGTTCTTTCAGTAATTTCTTAGAGCTTTCCTCTAGAAGTATTTATTTTCAGTTTGAAATAATAACGCACTAAAACAAATTATTCTTTAAAAACGTAATTACAGAAATTAGTGTTTCAGTGTGAAACTACACAGGTTTTAGAACTTTCAAGTCGATTCATCACAGGTAGGTGGTCTTTTTCACCTCCTCTTGCTGGTGGGATACACATATTGACTTGAACATGGGGTTTTTGGGTGCCCAAGATAACTTAGCTTCAGCCAGCACAAACATGTCTCTGGGCTGGGTAAAGCAAAGCCAAGGATTTCCTGGAGCACTGAAACAAACCCATGTGAATTCAGTCTGTGTTCAAGGAAACAAAGCCCACGAAGATAAATAGGGCTAATCCCACCTCAGCCTGCAAATAAACACTGCTGTTCAAACCTGAGACAGATAACACAAACAACCCTGGGAGAGCATTTTGGAGAGTATCAAATCACATGACAAAGCCAATATATTGCTCTCTGACTTCCAATTAGAGACTTGCTGCTGTATAATTAAGTTTCTGACGACACTGTATTTAAAGTCATGTCAGTCCTTTCATTTATAAATACTTCTCTGCAGGTGCTTGAGCTCCCAGCTGGAATCTGTTTTTCTAGGATCTAATCCTAGAAGTAGGGTTTTTTTCCCTTCATTTCAATTTTGAGTGGAAAAAAAAAATCCCTCTGAGGAGGGAAAAGATTGGCATATTCTCAGTGTGTTTTAGTTCTGCTGTAGGTCCCAGCTGCAGATATGTATATTTTATTATCAGCATAATATGTGTGTCCCCATGGTTGCACATTTCTGTAAATCAGGAGTAATCAGATCTGGAACCTGTGCTCTCTGATACATTTTATACTTTAAAAAAGTTGCAAAGGACATTAGCTCACCTATTTTTTTCCGTTTCTTCTATTTATACTCCTTTCCTGAGAGGATTCATGTGTGCAGATCAAAATATCCTTGTTTTTCCTGCACTTTTTGAGGGTTCCCAAAGCGATCCCACTGATTGGGGTGAGAGGGAGCCCCTTTCCCGCATGTGCAGGCAGATTGTGCTCCTTGGGTAGATTTATTTGCATGGTCACAGTCAGGATGTGCTGGGCTAAATTGTGGCTGGTGTGCGCCTGGCTGTCCCTCGCTGTACAAAGACATTGACTGGTGCTAAAGCTCCTCATGTCTCAGCACACAAAGCAGGGAGTGGAGGGGACTGGGGAGCAGCCCCCTACGGACACCAGTTCATTCCCTCATCTTCTGGTGTGCACAGAGCTGAGAAGGTCCCAACCTGAGCTGACTGCCAGCCCCAGCCACAATGCCTATCCATGGGCTTGCACTTCAACTTCTGTGCATAATAAATAAATACATGCAGATTTAAAAATCTGTAATAGAGAGATCACCACCTTTAGACCCTGCTTTGCTCTGAACCCCAGAGCAGATACAGCAAACTGAAATTTCCCCCCTCAGCTCATCCCCATCATACAGGAGTGTGGGATGCTGCCTGCAGCAGGGATGAGTGTGGCCAGGGCTGCTCCCCTCTGCCAGCCTGGGCTGAGGACAAGCTCTCATCTGGGCTGTCTCCTCCTGGGCAAACAGAGCTCACAGCGTGGTGAGAGCTGTTAATACCAGGGACTGCTCTTCTGCAAGGGTCATATCCCCCAAACCAGCCCAACCTCTGCTCTCATCAGGCTCCTTGGCTCAGCAGTGGCTTTGCCAGGCACAGGAGTTCATGGCATGGCGTGTGGACAGGACGAGGGACAACCGTGTCCATCTGACACCTTGTCCTGAGCACTCACTGCCCATGGCAGGGGAAACAGTTAAATGAGTTGGTTTTCTTCTTGATAGCTTAAAAAAGCACTCAAGCTGTTGGTCATTACAGTACATTTAGAGCCAGATGAGGGTGCTTGCAGATCCTTTAGGTTACTGGTTTTTCTGTGTTGATTGAGATTGTGTGGAGCCCTGAAGGATGGGGCATCTGCACAGTCCCCTGGGGTGAGAAGGGCTGTCAGTGCCTTTCTGCCAGAGGGGTCGTGGATACAGGTCCTCCTTCATTCCAAATGACATTTTCTCCATCAAATCCAACAGACATGATACCCACAGAGCTGCAGAAGTGTGTGTGTGTACTTCCTGAGGACTGAACCATTTGATTCGGTGTGGAATTTCTGAATGGATAGCTGAACTCGTGAGTCCATTAAGCAAGGCAATTTATAGGGTTCTCAAGCTTTGCCCATGAAAACGCATTAACACAGTTACCCATTTGGCTTGTCAAAAAGCCATTATTCTGTATACAAAAAGGGGAAGAAAAGTAATATTATTTTTCGAAGTTTGTTGTGTTGAGTGGCGAAACCTTTGACAATATTGAAGGGGAGAGGAATGTCACACTGCTGTGTTAGGAATGCTCTCACCAGCCCACATGTGTCCAGGTAGCATTTGCTGCTGCCATTGAAATCTGCATTTTAGTGTTTTAGACATGATCTAGCAAATGAAGAATGAAGGTGATCCTTGGAGCAGACCAGGGAGATGTATCTTGTCATACCTGACTGCTCCCGAAATCACCTAAATAATACATGAGGAGAAATGGTAGATTGTCCCTGGTGCCACCTCTGATAATTTGGCACCTCCAAAGAGATCTTTAAGGTGACTGATCACTTGCAATAAGATCAGTTGTGTTTTGGGGTGTTGGTTTTGTTTGTTTTTTTTTAATCTTCTTCTTGATATGCTGGCTCCCGCTTCCCCCAGCCCTGAACAAGCATGTATCTCCTTTAGGTGTGAGAGGAGGGATGTATTTGAGGGTAACACGTTATGAAAAGAGGGTTTTGTCTGGGCTCAGGAGTACTTTGTCTCCCTGAGTCTTTGTTTCTGTAAGCTCGTGACATCCAGTTTCTTGCTCATGACTTTGGCTCTCAGTGGGTTCTGTGGACAGAGCACAGCTACTAGATAGCTCTAGGGATGTAATTTGTTTCCTGCAAGTATTGGCTAGTGACTTTTTCATTCTAATTTTGAAGGGAAGTGGAATTTATCAGTAGTTAATACACTTTGTCTTGGAGAGGCAGCCCATGTAATCTCGCTGTTCGATTTAACGCATTAACAGCATTTTACTTTCTGTCAGGGTGATGCTGCCGAAGGCAGGGGCAGTTGTGGAAGGGGATATCAAAGTAAACAGGACACATTATTCAAGTAGATGAGTAATTTTAGCCTTATCTTGCTCCTTTATGTTTCCAGCAGAAAACTCTTTCAGCACATTAACACTGGGACTTAGCAGCAAATCTTGCTCATCTGCCAAGCTAGCTAAGGAAACACTGTGTATTATCTCAGGCCCCTGTGAGAAATTCACTTGAAAATGACAAAATAAGCAGGACCTTTTTTCTTTTAGTGGTGACAGTATCTCCAGGGAGACCTACATGAGGTCAGTGTTGTATAAAAATCACCAAGTCGGGCATTAACGTGTCTCTTTATATTGAGTTAGTTGCTGCTAATCTCTGAATTCCTTGTGCTAGCCTTTATTTTGTGTTTTTTATTATTAGTTACTAACATGTAACTATTAGTAGGGGGGATATTTAGGTTTGAGTAACCGTGTTCTGACTTAGGAAGATGCTTCCCAGCTCCCTACAACAGGAGTTCACGTCTTGCAG
Source organism: Pachycephala philippinensis (assembly GCA_013397055.1). NCBI lineage: Eukaryota > Metazoa > Chordata > Aves > Passeriformes > Pachycephala > Pachycephala philippinensis. The sequence continues at coordinate 80,398 of VWZT01010596.1, read as the reverse complement.
GTAGAAAGCCCTTATTTCTGTTGACTTCAATGATAATTTTTTCATCAGTTTGCTGCTTTTTAAGTCAGACTGCAATAATCTGCCTAGCTGGTTTTGCTTTACTTAATAGTCTCTAGAAATTGCTCTACCTGGCGGGTGCAGCTGAAGCCTTATGGGTAGTCAATAAGAGGGTGGTTTTGTAGACTTCTTACAGAAATGTGTTTTAAATACCAATTTCAGCAAAAGTAGCTTTCTATTGCATTTTTTGCCTATGGCACAGCATCCAGCCGTGGTGGTTCATTTTGCTTTTATGTACTAATTGCTATCTGCTGGCTGAAATCTTGGCAGTTTGTTTGAAGAAGATGATGTGCACAAGCGTAGGAAAGAAAGGAGAGTACAGATAGGCCATCCTTGCCAACAAGAGGTGCATTTGCAGGAGAAACTCACTTCAAGCCTGTTTAGAGGTCTGACAGTTGAAAGATGACATATTTGTACACATACAGGGAGAAATGGCCTTTAGAAAGTAGTGGGCACTCTTTACCATTATTGCTTCTGTCAATACAAGTGAAAAAAAAAGCTTTAAAGATAATTCCACAGCACACAGGTAACTGCAGCTCCGTGCCAGGAGGCAGACTTGTACCCAAATGCTTGAAAACACTTAAGGAAAAACTAGGTAGGAAAGAAAATTGCAAAACATCAGTAAAGTTAACTCCAGAAGATTCAGAGATGTTAATGTGAAAGAAGAATCATAGGATGATTTGGGAAGGGACTTTAAAGACCACTGAGTTCCGACCTCCCTGCCACAGACAAGGACACTAAAAAGCATAGAAACAAGCTCATTAATTCAAACCAGAACAGTGATGAGGAAAATGCCCAGACGAGGTATTTCATTGTGACTGTGAACAGTCACAGTGTGTCAGCATATGTGTGCTCACACTTGTCTCTGCAAGTGATCCTCAGGCTCGTAGAGATAATTTGAGAAGAGGTACTTGGGTGCATGGTTTTCCTTCTTTCTTTCAAGTTTTCTCAACTCCCCTAAAAAGCAAACAACTTTTAGAAAGGTGGAAATTTCCTTCATGTTCTTGCCCTGGCGCGCTCTCTCAGAGCAGCCAATGTGGTTCTTCAGGCTTAATCTGGACCTCAGTTGACCTTCAAACCTGGTGGGATTGTCCATTTTTACCCATCAGTGAACGGGTAGAAGTGATGCAGGATAGAAAGCTGTTGCTCCTAAGTTATCTCACTATGCAGAAACTTCATTGGTGTCCTTCTTCAGAGCTGTCTGAATTTCCCCAGGTTTCTGGTGAGATTTAGGGTTCATGTGCCTTTCCCAAGGCTCACAAGTTATCATGGGCTTAATGGTGCTTTCAGGCTTGCAATGCAAGGTGAGGCTTGCAGGATCACTCTCTCTGGAGGTCACAGTCTGAAGGTCAGGCAAGCACCTCTCTGTAACGTGCTTTATAGAAAGCAGAATGTTATTTCCTAGACTATCTTGTACAGCTTAACACCAGGCTGCAGTTTGTCCATTGCTGAACCACTGCAGCATGTGATAACCAACGTGATGTGAAGGTTCTGCAATTGCTGCTGATGATTCACAGCAGATCATTTGATATTTAGGGCTCTGTTCATTAATAAGTCATGCTCCATTTACCTTGTTTTCTGTGGAATTTATGAGTCAAAAGTGCAGAGTGCACCAAAAATGATCCATTCATCAAATTCCTCTTCTCTCTGTGTAATTGGCTAACCCATCACTGCAGCCCCCAGGGGCACATTGCACAAAAGGTGTGTCCCGCGTGAGAGAGCAAAGTGGCCTTAGGTGGGAAAACAAGAATTTTACTTTTGTTTGAGTCTGCATGTTGCCCCATTTGGTGTCTTTGAGATGTGTGGGCAGGAAAATTCCCATGCCAAATTGTTTTCTTGTTTGCTGCATGCACAGCCCAGGCGTTAGGACAGCAAAGGAGGTGTCCTGCTCGTCCACAGGTCCCACCGAGTGCCACCATTGCGAGAGTTGAGAGGGAACAGAGGGAGGAAAAGGCTGTTCTGATAATGTAGATCCATCTGCAGTTTGTCTGTCTGCACGTTAGCATAAACTAGGTCCGTGACACAGAATAAAGGGGAATTTGTTGAGTGACAGAAAAGCTCTGAGAAGACAGAAGCCACAGCACGAGCCAGCTGTGGGAGCGCATGGGGTTGATGAGGCGGGGAGGGTATCTAAAATCAGAAGAAATGCCCTTTGCTTGTAAAAAACAGGAAAATATCTGCAGACCACAGCGTCTCTAGTTGGCATCTAAACAATAGCATTCTTTCTTTTTTTAAATGTTCTTTTTAGTTAAGCACATAAATACTTACATGTTGGCACAATTACTTATGCGTTGATATAAGCTAGAGAAGCAGTTTAAGAGCTATGAAGACGAAAGAATAACCATTGCATATATCCTTTTGATTTCCCACCACCTAATGGGCAAAGCCCTAAGCAGAAGACAGAGAAATAATAATTAGAACGTACTGCTTTACAGGATGAATTGTGAAAATGTCTCCAGTGCTGTCGGCAGTGTAGTGTGAAGATACAACAGCTTTAAATGACCTGTCTAGCTGGTAAAGCAGGGAGACTAATGTAGATTAATTCACCATTTTTAGCACTTGGTATCTTGTTTAAAGCTGCTGTTGGTATCTACAGCCTCCCACAATGTCCTGCAACCCTGCCAGACTCCCTTCTTTCCCTGGGCTGCTTGGTGAATAATCATTCACCATTGCGGGTATCTGGCACATGGTCTTGGCTGACTTTGGGAGAACTTTGGGAGGGTGAGGAAAGTGGAATTTAGAAATGAAAAATAAAACTTGATTTCACGTGATATGAAAACTTAATTTCATGTGCAAATTGCTAAATTCTGCATTGTTGGGGAGCTGATTTTTACTCTTTTCCACAGAGTGAAAATATGTTGGATTTCCTTGCCTGCCCTTAAATATAAAATGTCTTGAATATAAAATCAGAATATTTTATAACAGACCAGAGCTTTTGGTTTATGGTAAAAGGAGCAACTGAAACAAGCAGTTAGGATTCACCTACAAGCAACAACTCACGAGAAAATTTCTGTTTAAAAAATATCTGGCCCAACACTGCTTGCTGCCTGCTGTGAGTTGGATGGGCTGGTGCTTCACCAGGCAGCACCAGAGAGATGGGACACAACTCTGGAAGACCCTGGTCATGGTTCCTGGCTTTCTCTATTGGATAGACCTATCATTCCACACAATTAAAAACATTTTAAAATGTCTTTAAGCTTTGAAGCTGAGTCAGTAGAGGCTAGAAATGCTCTTGGGGCTCCCAAAGCCTGTGTTTGGTTTCCACAGAGCCCAAGAGGTTTCTTATGCTGCAGTCAGGGTGCATTGGTCGGTGGCTTGGACAGGAGGTGGTGAAGATGGCCATTGCCTCGGACAAGTCCTGGCTGTTATGTTGAATTTGGGTGAACTTGTGTGCTTTGTATGACAGAAATGCAAACTGATGTTGCCTGGAGCTCTGCCTTCCCCACACTCCTGTGAGTGGAGAGCAGGCAAGGCAAGAAGGCAGATTGGGAAGAGGAAATCCAGCCTTCCTGGCATGTAGGCAAAACTGAGGTATGATTTATTATGCACTTCAGCTCTGTGCGCAAAGAGTGCTTTTTTTGGGATCAAGCCAGCTGAGGATATGCTCAGCCTCCTCCAAGAAGGGAGGTTCCAGGCTGAACCTCTCCAGAGCAGCTACAGGACTGCTGAGCTCAGGCCTCAGTGCACCTTCCTACAACAGGGCTTATGTTTGTAGGTGCCCAGCTTGGAAACAACAAAGCTTAGCTTGTAAAACAGAGGGAAACTCCTGATGGAAGCCTAAAAGAAGAAAAAATAATCTCCAATATTTGTCTTAATTGCTGTAGTTAAAGACAAAAAAAAAATCTGTGCTTGTGAGTAGATGCAAGAAGAAAATATCTGGATGCGTTTTGGATGTCATGAGTATTAGAGCTTGCATGAATGTAATTTCTGTTGGGAATCAAGTCTAATAGCAATGTAATTTATATGAAATATATAGCTGGAGACTGTGTCTCAGTTCCACTGAAGTTAAAGGTAAAACTCCAGTGTCCTCAGCAGGGACAGGATTTGATGCCTGGAGAAATGTTTTATTATTAAAAGTTTATTAACACTTCATGTGGAAGGGCTATCTTCCTGTGCCCTGTTATGTCTGTGTAGGTGTAAGAAGTGAAGAACTAAATAGTAGAAATAATGCACCAAACCTTCCTTCTAGCCTGAAATTCTCCACACAGTATTGTATTAAAGGACTGTATTGAAAACATTTGGCAAACAGATTAAAATACAGTTCTTTTAGACAAAGAATCCTCGGAGCAGGGTATAGAGAAGAGCTGTAATGGATTTTTATCCCCTTGAATTTTGCAGTATAGCAACTCCTACTGATTTACAAGAGGTAGCCTGCACAAACAATGAGCAATTTCACTTGTTAATTTTCCATCTTTTGTCATTATTCCTGTGGGATTGGCTCTTCACACATCTGATGACTCTTTTCCTTCCTTTGCTTCTGTCTGCCTGGGATTAATCTCACTCTATTTTTTTTTGTACACATTTGGAAATATCTCACACTTTTTCAAACGTAAAAGAAATTTTTGCGTCCTACAAACATACTACATGGCTATCTCGTACCAGAAGTGCTACATGTCATTTTCTTTTCATCCACATGTACTTCAGTAGCATTTTTTCATGATCTTGCCGTCCTACCAAAGCTCTACTGCAGTTACGGGTATTGCTCTGTGACATCACTTTTGGAGATTATTAATCTTATAATTAATTCACACCATAATCTCAATTAAATGTGCAGACACCTTAGCTTGGTGCTCCTGTCAGTGGGAAATGGATGGTCCCTCTTGTGATTGAAAATGCATCACCTGCACATGGAGCTGTCGGCTGCTTTCCTAACCTTGGGTAAAGGTGCCCTGCATGGAAAGGGAAACTCTTGGCACAAGCAGAAATGCTCTGGTTTGCTCGGTTTCAGACCAGTTTTGCTGCCAGAGTGTGGGATTCATGGGCAGTTTATGCACGCAGATGAGTAAATTGGAGTTACTCACTTAAAGGATTTCAGCAGCTCTCCCTGGATGCTTTTCTGCATCTTCAAGCAGTTAAATACATTTATCAACCTGGCTGTTTGCTTTGAGAAGTGGCTGGCTGCTTAAACACAGAGCTAGGATATCCCTGGATATTGGGATGGAGAATGTCCATGACTTGTGATGGCTGAGGGCTGTCCTGGTGATCCTATTACTTGTGTTGGGTCGGTGAGATTGGCCTGTTTGTTTGTGGGATGATGTTACCAACCAACACCCTGATGACCCCCAGAACCTAAAGAGAGCTTGAAAATTCCCTGTACAACTCTTCCTCTATGTTAGAGGCTGGAGAGACAAATTTATTAGTACTTTAGAACATTTTTCTTGTTAATATTTCATACAAGTAAGTTCCTGAGAGGCTTGAAAGGAGTTCTGAAAAATTACCGAGTATTAGTTCTCAACACTATTGATAATAGTGGAAAATTCAGAGTACTGAGCACTTGGAAGGACCTGCCAAGATAAAAAGGCTGTGATTATGGGGGTGGATATTTTTGATGTATCTCTGGAGCAAGCCAAAGGGTTGTGAAGCTGTATGACTTGTGAGAAAGCAGTTCTTCTTATAAGTATTTGTAGAAGAAAAGCCTGCTCCTAATCAGTGTTGAAGTCTGCCTAATTTGAAAGCATATATTATGAAATCAAATTTGAAATGACAGCTGTGTCCACAGCTGCCATGCAGCAGGTTGTAACCTTTGTTGATGTCTTGAAAAAACAGAACAGGAGTTGATTCCTACCTGTCAGTTCTGCTTTCCTCCTTTTGGCTGCATGGTGAGATTTCCATTAACTGCACTATTTTCCTTTAAAATTGTCCAGACTGAGAGATTTATTCTGCCGCTTCCTAAGATTTCTTATTCTGCTTCTTCCTTTCTATTCTGATGGTTCTTCTATTTTGTCACGTAGCTCTGCTGAAATAATTTTAATTGAAAGTCATATTTATAAACTTGACATCATGCAGGATCGGGGCTGGGTAAGATTTATTTTCTTGGGCTTTGTGGACCATCCAAGGTGTGAAGGTGAAGAGCAAACTGGGCTGATTCTCAGGTGTGGTGCTGCAGATCCCAGGCTGAGCATCACTTACCACTTATCTCCAAGAAAAGCAATTTGAAGCTGCTAAATCAGCTGCCACCTAAAAGGCTCAAGCATTTAGGAAATGGGATTTGGGGAGAGGAACATTTGAAGCAAAAGAAAGCACTTGAGATCTGCTTCATGCATAGTTAAATGTCTTACATGTTTGCATTTGAATAAAACAGCCACCCCAGGTAAGACCTCTAGCCAGAGACTGTTTTAACAGCTTTGAAGTCCAATTCATATTTTCTTTTGCAATTTTTTTCCCTGAAGGCTCCATTGTGAAGGCCTGGAAGCAAACAAGTATTATCCACAATGTTTCATTTTAATTCAAATTAGTCCCAAAGCCTTCATACTTCTATAGCTCCCAACTCGGTGAGTTAATGGCATGTTCAATAAATAAAAAATTAAAGAGGGAAAATAGTGTCTGAGTCTTTAAAAAAAATCCCACAAATCCACAAGAAGAAATGAAAACCAAACACACAAAAAACCTCTAAACCCTCCCAAAAAGTCCCAAACCAACAAATCCAAAATCCAACAACAACAACAACAACAACAACAACAAAAAAAAAAAAAAAAAAAAAAAAAAAAAAAAAAAAAAAAAAAAAAAAAAACAAAAAAAAAAAACAAAACAAAAACAAAAACAAAAAAAAAACCTCACCCAAAATACCTGCCTTTCACATGGAGGTTGATTCTGGGTGCTGAATGTAGGCTAGGTTCCCCCAGGATCCCCCAAAAGCATTATCAATTCTCTGCTGTCTTGAGGAAGTCTCTGAAGGGGATGTGTCCGGTTGAGAACTGTACTGTGGAAGACTGGCCATGTGAACTTAATAAGATTTTTTTTGTCTCACAATTTCACTTTTAAGTAAGACCTAGAAACATTATAGCTTTACCCTGCGTTTAATGAGCTTGGCTGGAACAATAGACTGAGGCTTAAGAGACACCATGAATTAAATCTGTTTTCCTGTTTTGATCCTTTTCTCCCTATGTTGCTGCTTGAGAACGCATTGCCAATATTCATTGGCAAATAATTTGGCATATCTAAATTGTGAGGTTTCAAGTAGCAGCAGTAGCTAGCCATTTATTAATCAAGCATTAGTTATGGTAGTTAAACATTTAGGAGTAATAAAATGCAAATGTGCTTTCAGCACAAGTTGTGGTTCTTAAAAATAAGAAATTATTTAAGAAAAATGGTTGCTGTAAGGTTATGGCCAATATTAATTGCTGAATTTATTTCCTGTAGCAGACACTTCTTACACTAAATGGTAACTTAAGAAATTGCTTTTATTAACATGTACAACATGGCTTAAATTGTCTGATCTGCAAGGTAAAATGTGAAGTCTTTCCTGGAAGATTCTCATTTTAGCCTTCTTGCTAGTGCAGCTGTTTTAAAAGGGGGTAGGCAAGTTGACCCTGTTCCCCATCTAGAGAATATATGAGCACAGAATAGAGTGTGCTGGGTTCTAAAGATTGTTCTGCTGTGAAATGGGAAGTGAGACCACAAGCATGGCCCTTCAGGTCAGGATTTGGTGTCTGTCTTCCAGCAGGAAGGATATTCCATCTGTTAGTATTAGCAGGTTTTGTGGATGTAGGAGAGGATTTGCCAAATACTGATGGAGGCGAGTAATTCTTCACCTGTTCACCTGTCTCTCTTTCTTGCATGCATAATACCATGTTGGCAGGGTAAACACATCTAGTTAAAGCAAAAACGTAATTATATTTTTCTAAGTAAACTTAAATAAAATCTAATTGGGAAATATTGTAAATAAAAACATCAGGCATGGTACATAATCATGAAGTGCTTCTACAAAAAGCAGAAAATGAGCATATGTGATCTCGGTTGGTTAGGTAGGAATAGCCATTTAGGAACTTGGTGTCCCTTCGCAGTCTGTTATGGAGAACATGAGAAGCAGCTGCTTTCCCCCTAGATGATAAAGATTTTTGCTGAAGGGGTGCATTGTCATGAAAACTTTGCTTCTCTATCCAGCTGACTTGGAAACAGTGGAGAGAGCTGTGTGTCAGGGGAGGTTCAGACTGAACATTAGATTTTTTTTTTTCGCTGGAAGAGTAATTAGGCATTCAAATAAGTTGCCCAGGTGGTGGAGTCACAATCTTTGAAAGTGTTCAGCGAGTCTGGATGTGGCACTTGGGGTATGGTTTAGGTGATTATGGTAGGGTTGGGATTATGGTAGGACTAGATCTTCTTGGAGGTCTCTTCCAACCCTGGTGAATCTGTGATTGTGTCCATAGCCATTGCACTGCAGGAGAGGTCCCCATGGTGTTGTTACCAGGCTGGGCTGGTGGAGCCACAAAACAGGGCTGGGGTGGTGAGACTGGGGCTGGCAGAGCAGCTGTGCTGGATCTGATATTTTTTGGAGATTACAGCAGAAATATGGCCACAGTCATCAGCTACACCTCTCCTTGTGGGGGATTTAGGATGTAAATAATTGCAGTGATATAAGAGTGGAAGGAAACCTCCAAGGTGCTGAAATCCCAATGCTGCTGCCGAGCACCTGCATCCACTGCTGACTGGGGTTGCTCTTTCACCGGGTATCAGAATATAGGGGACATTAAAGAGATTTTATGGGCTAATATATACTTTTGATTGGCTTTAATGATCTTTGCAGTCCGTTATTTATACGTGGCATTATTACACAGCGAGCATTGTAATGCATGAGGTCATTACTGCATTGGCTTTACAGCTTATTGGTTTTGCTGCTGAACTAACCTGTCACTTGTGTTCCTGGAGATGTGCCTTGCTTCGGGATGAGTCTCCTTTGGTGACAGAGGCAAGAAAAAAGTAGTAATGATAAATGTAAAATGCCTCAGGAAGCACAGGGGTGGTGGCTGTCTGATGAGATCTTATTTGCCCCCATCCTTGAATTGTCCCCATTATTGAATTGCTGCTTGAGAGGATTGACATATTTGCAGTGGGCAACAGGGCCAGACAAAATAGTTTCTAATGATAACTTCTAATTCCTAGAAAACAAAAAGTAAAATCCCTCAGGTGGTTTGTATAAAGCTTTATAGCCTCTTCACATTTTTCTGGAATTTCACCAGAAATCTGGGAGAAAGGCAAGTAACTGTGCAACACTGCTTTCCATGGCCAGGCTTTGCAAGGTGGACTATGGCTTGTCAAATCCGGATGGAGGTGGCCCCTGGGGCAGGGAACCCTATAGCTATGAGATAACAGGTATGCTTTAGAAGAAGGATGAAGAGTGCAGAAGGAATATTGAACTCTCCTTTATATCCTCTCTGTGTTGGAACAGCTTTTTACATCAGCTCCATTCTCTGCCACTATTCCCTTGAGTTTCCCCTCGATACCTTGTACTGCTGGACTGGGATTTGTCCTGTTAATGAAAACAGCAAAAATTGTCTGAATTATGTTTTATCACTAGATCTAATTTTTTTTTTCTAAGAAAGTTACATTTCAGAAACTACTGCTTTGATTTGTGGTGCAGAAATTGTTCCCCTGCTGCAGAGTGTGGGTTCTTAACACAAGCTAAACAAAACCACCTGATGGGAGAAGGTGACTAAAATGACAAATGCAAAAGCTTGAGCAAAAGGCATTTCAGCTACATGATGTTTTAGCGAGGCGCACAAGGCTGAGTGACTGACAAGTGGAGGATTTTATGCCAAAGAAAAATATGTAAGTGCAAATATGTAGTATTTCTTCAAGCTGACTCATAGAACACATATATTGAGGCAAATTAACATTTGTAGAATGATAGCATATCCTGAGTTGGAAGGATCCCAAAAGGATCATCAAGTCCAACTCCTGCTCTGCACAGGACAAAATTGTCCAATTTATCTTGTCCAGTTTTGGACAAGAATCACAAGTGATGTCCAGGTGTTGAACACTAGGAGTTGGTTTCAGGGGTGCTGGAGTGCTGGGCAGCTGGTGAGCATTCAGGAAGGTGGGTGTCTCTGTGAGGCTTGGGCAGGGAGCCTGGTCCTGTCTGTTTGTGGGGCTGGGTTTAAAGGATGGGGGGCATCTCCCTTCCTGACCTGGGATGTTCACGCTGAGTCCACTGCCAGTGGGTGCAGGACGGTGCTGGGGCTCACTTCAACGATGATTTGGATTCAGAGGGACCTTAAAACTCATCCAGTTCCAACACCCTGCCATGGGCAGGGACACCTTGCACTATCCCAGGTTGCTCCAAGCCCCATCCAACCCGGCCTTGAACACTTCCAGGGATGGGGCAGCCACAGCTCCTCTGGGCAGCCTGTGCCAGGGCCTCACCACCCTCACAGGGAAAAATTTCTTCCTAATATCTAGTCCAACCCTGTCCCCTGTCAGTGTGAAGCCATTCTCTCTTGTTCTGTCACTACCTGCCCTTGACAAAAGCCCTTCCTCCAAGCTCTCTTGTAACCCCTTTAGGCATTGGAAAAATGTCTCTGCCATTGAGGTAGTTTTGGGACAGTCCAGTTAATTTCTGAATGGTTCTGTTTTGTCCCTCAGCTCTGATTTCTACACCCTCGCAGGTTTTCTGCACTTCTTAAGGGCGTTGCTCACTGTGGAAGCAGTGGATAATTTATAGGAGATATTTCAGGGACAAGTGTTTGGCAAAAAGGGATACTCTTCGTGTCCCTTCCTGCCGTGGGGTCTGACAAGATCCTCCTACTATAACTGCTGAACAAATTAATGTTTTGAAACTGCACTGAGCACTCAGGAAGCCCTATAGATGTAGATGATTGCTGACTTGCATGCACTTTCTATTTTTTTCTGTCTTATAAATTAGCCCAAGATTAATTTTCTCTCAAGGGCTGGAACCAGTCAGAACCTGAAATTTTCTTTTGGTGGGAAATTTTGTCATTTTGAGACAACTAGAATTGAAATGAAAAGATACAATTATGTGATGAAAGACAAATACTAAAGAAAAGTATGTGAATTATTCACAACTTCTTTATTATTTCAATAAGACCATGTTATTACCTTTCTATATTTCTGCAGTTTTAATATGATGAAATACTTTATTTCAATTACTTGAAAACATATTATAGTACCTTAAACATATATAAGTGGAACTGAATTAATATTTCAGCATGATACAAAATTTGAAATGAAATTAATTGAAATAACAGGTAAAATACTGGGGTTTGTGTTTCAGAACACAGTGAGGGTTGTTCACATTTATCTTTGACTTTTTCTGTTTGTTCAGGATGAGGTAGTGCATATGTTTTCAGTTTTACAGGCATGGATATTCTCCAGGAGAACTCCATTCAAGTTTGAACTCCTCAGTCTGGTTTTCAGTCTATGATGAGAAGAACAAAAACTTTGATGGGAACATGCCATGATAGGAATCTGCCCTGTGTTTGCTGTATGTCTGTCCCAAACTAGCAATGTGAGCATTGGGCTGGTAATGTCACATAAACACGGACCAGGTTGAATTTGAGGCAGGGGCTGCTTTTTCCTTAGGCTGGGCATGTAGAGTTTAAGATCTTCCCCTGAATCTTAGGGTTTTATAGTCCAGAGAAGTGCGTGGTGCGTATGTGAGTGAAGTTAGAGGGCAGGAGCTGCACTTACTGTCTCGAAAATTTATCCTTTCTGGTAACATTACCATTGGAATAAATAAGCTTCAAAGCAACCAAAGAAGCTTTTTCCCTCCTCTCTGTCTCCTCACAGATAATGACAGTAGCAGTGCTCAGCTGGGATGTTTTCTGACAGCTGTCCTTGCTTGTGAATATCTGGCAAACCCAGACAAAGCATTTTAATGGACAGCTTTTGGTGGTGGCATCAGCTGCCTCAGAGCACCAGGTTTCATTGGAGTCCTTGGGGAATGGCTTATCCATTCCTTCAGGACTCTCCAAGGATGGGAAAAGTGGAAAATAGAATATTCTTTGGAGCAAGAGTCCTCTGGACTGATAGTATTTTTCTCTCTCCTCCACACAGTGCCAGCTGTGGTCTGTGTCATGTGGCATCTGAAGTGATGATTTGCGTGTTATCACACAAATTTCTTGTTACGGTGTCTGTACTTGGTCGGGCATAACTGGTGTGATGGGCCCGTGTCAGCTGAGTACATGAAAGTCATAAATCTTTTCCTGGTTTTCTAAAACAAAAGTATAACAGCATCCAGGGATTTCATGACATCTCCTTAGAGATGCTTTGTGCCAAGCTGGCAGCAGGTCTAACAGCTACCTGGCTCAGCAGGCTGGTACCTGCAGAGGAGGAGGATGCTGGGTGACTGTCACACTGGGGTGGGGTGTGCTGGGGCTCTTCCAAGGGAGCCCCTTCCCGGAAGCTCCTTCTGCCTGGAGATACTGTCTATTTGCAAAGAAATCCAGTGTATTAAGGAAATGCTTTTTGTAGCTGAATCCATCTCAGTGTCAGCCCTGCAGCATTCCGACGGTGTTCCTCCTCCCTGGAGGGAGGACCCTCCCCACCAGCAACAAAAGGCTGAATACCAGTGGTCACTGGAACAGCAGAGGCTGGGAGGGGAACAGACACAGCTTCTCTGCTTATGGATGGAATGAGGAAGGGAGAGGGCTGGCATTTGACTGGCATGTAAAGCCTCAGGAAAGCCAGATGATTTAAGGATTCTTGCGGCAGGTATTTTGCTCAGCCAGCTCTCGGTTTGTTGTTCTGCCCATAAGCCTCTTGCCTGGACTCCCTAATTCTTGATAAGATGGACAAATAACAATATTGTGAGTGTAGTGCTGTTGGGAATCCCTGTAGCACAAATAATGGGGCAGTGGGATCTTTACCCTGCTGCCTCTGTGGCATGGGTGAGGGGACAAGGACAGATGTTCCTGGCTGGCAGCAGGGAGGCAGTCCGGGCTCCTGAGCACTGCAGACAGTTATTTAGAGGTCAGTTGTGTACTGATAATGAAATATTGATAAGCTGCACATCGAAGTCTTTGGTAACAGAGGCCGTGTGTCCTGGCCCTTGCTGTGCTGGGGTGAGTTGAGAGGGTCCTGGGGTGGATCATTGCTAGGGTCTTACACTGCTCTGCAAAGAGATGGTCTGATTGTGCTGGCTGTGTCAGGGACCTCTCTGGTCCTGCAGGGAGGTGAGGTGCGTGGTGTTAGTGCACTTGGGGCAGGCACTGTGCGTGGTCTGCACCCACACACCCTGGCTGTGCTCCAGATCCTGGCTGGAACAGGGTGATGCCACACCCACCTGTGCAATGCTGCCAAGTTCAGCACCTTGCTTCTCCTCTGTGAGGAACAGTAAACATAAACCATTTGTATAAGGAGAGATTTGTAAGGTTTACATTTATTAAAGTTTGTAAAGCACTCTTTGCTGCTGTAAACAGATGCTGGTGCTGGTACTCGGGATTATTTTACTTCTGCATCACTTGGGAGAGCTGCTGTGATTTGCTGTTTTCCTGTCTCCTAGGGAATCTGCAAAGACTCTTGGCTGCTTTGCAGTCCCAAATGAGATTTTTCTGCATCCTTAATGTATTGAATTTACTGTAACATAAAGAACATCATGACACCCAGGTGGTTTCATATCAGATTTCATATGAATAGCATTATGGCCAAGCTCAACTTCCTAATAAGAAACTGCAACCCACTGCTCTTGCCTCTGTCATTGTTTGGGGTTTTATTGTTTTCATAATGAAGAGAAATAGTTTGATACAAATGTATATTGGACATGATCACCAGCAGGAAATATTTTGCCCTGCATTTTAAGTTTGGTTCAAGATGGAGATTTTTGGTCTGAACATGGATGGGTTCAGGTTTTTGTTCCTGAATAGGATCCAGATAGGAAGGAAGAGAAGCCTGAGGTCTGACTGCCTGTAGACCCAGGACGAAATGTTTGCAACTGCAGCAAGCAGAGGACGGACGTTACTGCTGCTCATGGTGGCTTACCAGTGCTTTGTGTACAGAGAACAGACTCAGGTCAGGATATTCATAATTTCTGAGGACAGTTTCCACTCACTGGTTGTTTCTGGAAAACTTCCCTCATCTTTGTTGTCAACAGTGATCACACAGAGTTTATAAAGCACTCGTTTATTCCATTTTAGAGATAGGAAAATAATATTAAATGTTGAAGAGTATTGTGTCGCATGTAGAGGGAATGATGTTAGAACAGAAACTACAGTGGTTGAGAAAAAGGAAAAGAAGTCATAAGCAGGACTGAGCCAGCATCTACCAAGACAATTTGAGAGAAGGCAGTGGGAGGAGAAGCCCTGCTTAGTGGATGACTAATGGCTTGGCCAAATTGCTCTGAATTGCCAGGTGTGAGAGCAGAATAAAGCCCAGATATAATCTGCTCAATTTGGGCCAGAAAGGTTGCAGGATATTTTCTTCCAAATGAAGCTTTCATCTCTGGTTTGTTTTTCCTTTTTTTTTTCTTTTTTCTTTTTATTTAGCACAGCAGCTTTGATGTTGGATTGCGAGTCAAGCAGTGCTGAGTAGAGCTGCCTATGCAGGGTGGTCTGGAGACCCCTCCCCACCAGACTGGCAAGGAGAAACTTGCTTTTTATATTTATTTAGCTTTTGCAGAATCTGCATTTTCTATGGAAATGATCTGAAATCTGCTGAGGTAATTTTGTGCTTGGCTATTGATTAAGCCCCTCCTGCTCCTCAGCAGGCATTTGTTGTCCAAACGCTCCTTTTTGTTTCTCCTTGTTGACAATAATGGTGGAAATGTAATCTGTGCCCTTATCAGGAAAGAGAGGTCTCTTCTTTGTCTGGCCATTAATTTCAGACACAGCTCTCTTGTCCAGCTGTGCCCATCCTCTAACAGCTGCTGGTGGGTGCCCAGGATGGGCACTGCAGGAGGACACAGAGTTTACGTAGCAGCTGAGTGATGTTTTGGATTTTTTTGTTGCTAATGAGAACATTTTTGAGCTGATTGAAATGGGTGTTTATGTTGAAAGAGATGCTGTGATGCTGATCTAAGTGTGCAGACAGGTTGTATAGATCCCTGCTCTGCTGTTCCAGACGGAAGTTAGTCTTGGATGAAATTATGATTTAAAGCCCAAGTGGGGAGTATGGAAATTTTTAATATATAATTTAGAATAAAAGTTTCATCATAATAATCTATATTCCATTTTGACATTTCCAAAATAGAAGCGTTTCTCTAGCTCCGAAAGTATGATTTGAGAGTAGCCTTAATTGGTATATAGAGTTTTCTTTTAAATGAGAGGAACTAAAAGATACATTCTGACTGCAAACCACATTTTTGTTTGTTCTTTGACAGAAGAGAAATCTGGCACATTATCATAATGAAAATAGGTTTTCTTTTTTGCACGCTTCCGGGTTTTCCTGCCTGAAAACCTCTGTTTGCCAGAGGTCCACTTGGTCCCCGTTACTTGAGTATCCCAGGAAAAGTGCTGCTGCAAGAGAGAGGATGGGAAAGGACAGAAGAGGAAAGGGCTCATCCTTTTCTGGGATACAACGGCAGAGCTGAGAGGTCCCTGGGACTTAATAGTGCTGCTTTGAAACTATGTCAAATTAATTTTCTGCGTGTTGGTACAATGACAACCTCTGGGAATGGCATTGAGTTGAAAGGCAATAAACAAGGAAATTGCATATTCTATTGCCAGTGTATTAATTTCATCGTTTGAAACATGAACTCATTTTCTGCCATTGCCCTGGGTAGTCTGTGTGTGCATGTGCAGGTACCAGGCACTTGGGAAGTTCTGTTCCTTGTCCCTGCAGAGGAGGGGAGAGAACAGAGTGATTTTCCTGTTGGTGTTTTGGTTGGTGACCCTTCTTGGTCTCTCGGCAGCACAGGAGATGTGCAGTTCACCTCAGCAGGATCCCACATCCATGAGAGAAGGAGGTGTCTGCAGTCACACTGCTCCTGCTTATCATCTAAAACCTTTATCCAAGGTTTCTGTCCTTAAACTCCTTACCGCTCTGTGATTTTTATTCTAAGTTGTTGGTTGAAAATGTCGTTTTTAGAGACATAATCATGTCCAGGTGCAGGGCTGTTTTTGCAGTGTTATTCCACTGAATTATCATTCATGAAAGGGACTGGAGATGGTTTTCAGGCTGAAATTTAAAAGTGCCAGAATTAGAATAAAGGTTAAAAAGTATTTCTTGTAATACATGTTTAGTTTTGCCGGAGAGTCGATTTCCTTCAGGTTTAATCAAGGTCATTAGAACAATGACAGGGCTGAATTTATTCATAAATTTTGTGTCTGGAAGCAGAAATTGCTACAAGGTTCTTCACACAGATGTGCAGCATGTGCTGAATATCTGGGCTGACATGTCACAGAGGTTAACTTATTTATTGCAGTAGGATAAATAACTTTCTGTAAGACCCTGGAAAACCGTGGCTTAGGATCGTAGCTGGGTTGTGGGCAAGGTGACTATATTTTGGTCCAAGTGAATCTATCTTTCCATGTTTCATGTCTAGTTCACTGGTGCACAGGCACTTCTGTACTGGGGGAATTCTACTTATATCCTGATCAAATGCATGCTTTAAAAATATCTCTAAACCAGATTCGTGACCATCAGTAGGAGTGAATCTCTGTTGAAGTTAACAGAGAATGGAGAGATGCTGCTCATTAAAGAATAATGAAGTAATCGTAATTCCACAAGCAACTGGATCAGTCCTACCCATTTAACTCCTAAACTGATTATTTCGTCTGTTCTTAGGGAAAGACTTTATAAATGTCTAAACAATTGGGATAGAGTGACACTGAAATGGGATGTGGAATAAAATGCTCCTTCTTTCATGGTCAAGAAGCCAGGTAACAATTTCAAGTGCTCCTGAACCCAATACTCTTCCAAGTTACATTTAGAACTGATGATTAAGCTGCCTTTAACTTTTTAATCTTGAACTGATATTGAGAAGTCTTTAAAAAGATGTTAGAGTAAAACAACGGACTTTCTAATCAATCACACAAAATTATAATATATTGGAAACTTATTATTAATAATGGACTATTATTCTTTATGTATCACATCTTACTATCTAATCTATCTATATTAGTTACTTTTAAAAGGAATCGGGTGATAAATTACTCCATTAAAACAGAACGAAGAGACTTAAGCTCTTAAATGGGGAAAATTACAAAGGGGGTTTTACAGAGACTGCACGGTTCTGCCAAGTGCATCACACGCTGTTGGATTCCTGGGAGCTGAGGAGAACGTGATGCTTCCACCAAGGGATTGGCATTGATGTGAACCTGGAGTTGTGGTGCAGAGATGGGCCTTATGAAGGCCACCTCTGCAGGTGCAGTGTGTGCGTTTGGTTTTGCTTTTCAGCCTGGTGGTGATGAAATAGATCAAAAAGCCTTTTGGTTTGGGGTCCTGTAAGCTTCCATTGTGTCTCTGGTGCCTTCAGCAAGACTGAGTTATGGAGACTTCTCTACTTGAACCAGTGTAGTTGCTGATAAAAAGAAAAGAAAGCAATAGCCCTTTCCTCAAGTTCTCTGGAGGCTGTGGAGAAAATCTGTAGGAGAATTGGAGCGAAGAACAGTGTCAGGACATTTGCATTCCAGTTTTTGCTTTGTAATTTGCCCATCTCCATCTCATTTTCTATCACTTTGGGGCAAGTTTTGTAAAACTGATGGAAACAGTCTGCTTCTGTGTGGATTGTTGCTGTGGGCACCCTTTCCCTGACAGGTGTGGATTTATTACGCTGTTTCCTTGATGCACTTATTTCCTCCCCTTCAGCATGCCGTGCGAGTCTCTCCTCATGGTCCCTTGGGTACGTGCCAGGCTCAAGGAGAGGAAAGCAGAGAGATGAGCACATATGTGCTTGCATCCATAATAGGTGGAGGAAAAGTCTGAAAAATAGCAGTTTGCTGTTTTCCCACAGGCAAATAAAGAGCGGATTTTGTGGGGCTCAGGGATAATACTGCCTGTCAGATTTCTGACCTCTCAGCTTTTTGACCTTTCAGCTTTTGAGGCAGGTTCAGACTCAGGTGGGTGACCTGGACTGGGCAAACTGCAGAGGACATGAGCTCTGTGGAGCTGTTTGAGTTCTCTGGGCACTCAGTTTGAGTCCTCTGGGCTGGGAGAATCATGATGTTGGGACTGTAGTGTGCAGGGGCAAGTTCATCCACCATCCATCTTCGTTGCTGCAAGTTGTTGCAATTAGAATGGCACCTGAAAGATTGGCTTGGTGTCACATTGCACGAGGCATGTGCTGCTGCATGGGGAGGTGCAGGAGAGCTGCCAGGTGCAGAAAGAGAATTTGGAAACTCAGATGAGTGGGGGAGAGAAAATCAAACAAATGAGCAGAATGGGATTCATCTATTTAAATGTTTTAGCTGTGCAGTGTACATAAAAGGGAAAAATCAATTTACTGAAATCCTAAATAAATAACTGATAAAAGAATACATTCTTCTCAAATTGAAAACAAAAAAGGAAATGGTATAGAAATGATTGTCTGAATGGCTAAAAGTGTAAAAAGCAGCAGTAGCAGAGTTGGAGGGCTAAAGGCACTACATTTTCATATGAAACAAAATATAAAATCGGCATAAATTGTGGATAAAGGCCTACTAGTAAGAGGCCTTTGTTTACTGATGCTTTAAACAGCTCATTTTTCTCCTCATTTTGATTTAAAATAATCTAAAATGGTGGGGAGGGATTTTCTGGGAAAGAAGCACAGTGTGCAGCCTAATCTTCCATCCCACAGACTTTACTGGCATTATCATAAAAATGCTGGAGGTTTTCTTGGTTTTGAGCTCATTTTTCTGAAATTCTTGACAAATGAGCCCAAGTGCATTAATAATGGAACTGGAGTGATTTTCATGTCTGTGGGGAAACAGGCAGTCTATTTGAATTTTGTGTTTTCATTGTCTTTGACAGCCTTGGTAACGCCCCACTGGCAATAACAAAGCCTTCGCCTGGGGTTTGCTTTGACTGGTTTGGGATTTCCCAGTGCCCTGCATCATCCCTCTTCCAGCTGGTTCTGTTTTAAAATTCAGCATTGATGGCTGTTGGCTTGTGGGGAGCAAGCTGGGAATAAAGGGCAGTACAGGTGCTCTTTGTATGACCCTCTGCATAGAGATTTCCCACCCACTTCCCAAGTACAGTATCCCAGATTAATTCAGCTGTGTTAGTCACAACTGGCAGTAGTAAAGCCATTGGTCTGGGGACGTGTTGGTGGGTTTATCTACTGCCACTGCTGAGTAACAGTGTGATTGCTCCCTGAGGACTGCCTTAGGTTAAGCTGGATATCCCCAAGGATGCTGCAGCTGTGGGAGCCAGGAGTTTGTACCGTGAGTCCTCCCTGCACTCCCCAGTGCACTTGTGCTCATTTCATAGAAGAGAATTGTGGAATCATAGAATGGTTTGGGTTGGAAGGGACCTAAAGATCACCCAGTTCCAACCCCCTGCAATATGTGCCAAGGTTTGTGCAGCCTCCACATCATTGGATTTAATACCTGGGCTTATAGATTAAAGCAAGATTTGTTACACACAGTTGTCCTCCTGTGACAGCAGTGTGGTATGTAGAAGGGCTTGGGTCGTACCTGGACATTGTACCAATAAAGCTGCAGTAGGGTAGATGAAACCCTTAATATGAATAAAGTTAACCTGCCACAGAGGTGGTTTATTCCATTTACTGTTATTGCTCACTGCAGTGTCTGAGCGAGAACCCATTTGGAGATGTGGCAGGAAATAAACCAATTTCTCTTCTTTTGACACCAATTAAATGTGGCTAAGGTAGCTGTGGTTTCCACCACGATGCTCTTTTGTGGGGAAAAGAAAGAAAATAGGAGAAGAATGTGAGTTTTCTAGGACAAAATGCTTGTTGAGTGGTGAGTCTCAATGTTACCCTAACCTCTAATATCATAGTATTGCTAGTAGGAGTTATACCTGGAGATTAAATGCTGCAGCTGTTCCGGGTTGAGCCTGTGCTGACAGCACGTAGTAGCCACCTTTCTTGCCTCTGAAGCGGAGGTCGCCAAATCTTCCTGTGTGTCACTTTGGACAGCAGCTCCAGTTTCAGTACTGCCAGCAGTATCTTGGTATTTGTAGGTAGTTGTGGCCTAGTTCACTTTTATTGCTGATAGATGCATTTAATCCACTTCATTTACTTCATTTCTGTCTGATGCTGCTGCATCATGAGATCATATGTGCCCATGCCTGGCCCTAAAAGCTTCCCAAGCATTTGAGATGTTGGAGTAAGGTGGTCCACAGACCTTCCTCAGCAGGACAAAAAGCTTTTTGCTGTTGTTTTTTTTCAGCACCTTTTGTCAGCATCTTTGCTCCATCCAGTGTCCCCCTATATATCTTCTGACGGTTTATGGTGCTTTCGTGGTGCTTCAGAGCAGGAAAATGAAGAGGGCATTCACAGCTCTCCATGCATGCCAGGACTGTTGGTGCTGTGCTCTGTTCTCTGAGTTGTGCTGCTGGATCCTTTTGAGGTTAGGTGACGGGAAGGCAGGCACCCTGTCACCCACGGGGTATCACTGAAATCTGTGACAAACCCCAACTCCCCTTTCCTTCTCCCTTCTGCTGCCAGGAACACATACGAATGCTTCAAGGAAAGAAATGGTTCATTACAATAAAACATCAGATATTTGGTTTGGTTTAACTGCTTTTCTAGACTTAAAACACAATGAGATTTTTAATTTCTTGTGACCATGTGTTGGCAGCTGTTGAAAGAGCACACAGAAAACATGTGAGCACCCCAGGGAAATGGTATAAATGTAGGGCAGCTGTTGCATCAGTCAATATATCTCAAGCAAATGCTTGGTATTTTGGGGTTTTATGCAAACTACCTTAAAAAAAAGCAAAGTAGTGTTAGTGTGGATAGAAGGTAACAGATTGAATGGTTTACAGTAACGAAGACATTTTCTCTGAGACAGAAACTAAAAGTTATAAAATACATTAATAGGTCGAAATAACATAATTAAGAGTTAGTGCACTATGACGTAGCTTTCCTTTGGACCTTGTTTCCTGGTCCAGTTAAGTACTTAGTTACCTACCCAGTACAAAAGTTATAAGCATAAAACATTTATTTGTATTTTGTTCTGCAAATGAAGGGAGATGATTTGGCCATGGACCTGAAGATTCCAAGTGGTCAGAGCTACTACTTGTTATTACGGCAAAAACTATTTTGTTAAGTCCTCCTGATGACATGGTTTCCAGTTAAACAGGATGTTGTGCAAGAGTCATAGACCACTTAATCCTCCATGTTTATATCTGGATAGTTTGGCATCACTAGGATGTGACAGGCAGAGTCTATCCCTGGACAATGACATTGGGAATGAAGCTGTTCTGAATAGTTGTCCATAGAGAGTGATGGAAAATATAGTCTAAAAAAAAGCTACTTCTGGGTCGGGTGAATTCATTTCAAAAGAAATCAGAGGTGTAATACTTTCTCTAAACCCACATAAAGTGCTATAGGGAAGTCTGCAATTCTGCCTACTTTGCTAGGTAAAGCATAATCTCTTTTTCCTGTGTTGGCTTTTAAAAATAACTGCTTGATGCAGTAGATTTCGCCCTCTAGAACAACAAATATCTTGCAGGACAGGTGGAATTTTAAGACCTTATTTTGCTGGTGCTGCATGTTTGAAACTTCTATTGAAATTAATGGCGATTGCAGTCCTGTAACCGTGTTAGGAGAGAACCCTGTGACCTTATAAATGCAGGCAATATTGTGAAGCAGCTACTGCCTTCAGGTGGGGAAGAGCAAACAAAACTGCTCTTTATATTAGACATCACTCATTTGTCCTTTCTCTTCTTCTATTGCACTCCAGGTCCTGATCCTATTAGCCACTGTGTCCTTTTGTAATTTACCAAAGTAATGCTTGGCGCGGGGATCTGGGAGGTGATTTCCTGCAGTGCCTTCATCAGCATCGCTCTTGTAACAGAGCCAGAGTCTGTGAACAGTCAAGCTGGGGCAAGTTCTTGCAGTTCCAGTGCATGCCAGAGTCTGGTTTATTTGCTGGCTCAGATATAAATCTGTTTTCATTGGCCTCTTTCTCTTCCTCCAGCCTTGCTGAGCAAACGGATGATATTTGAGGAAGCAGTATATGCTGGGAGTGGGCAGAGGGCAGGAAACTGGATAAATGGCCATATAATTAATCTCTGGTTCTTCACAAT
This sequence comes from Pachycephala philippinensis, assembly GCA_013397055.1. NCBI lineage: Eukaryota > Metazoa > Chordata > Aves > Passeriformes > Pachycephala > Pachycephala philippinensis. Next base: position 58,258 of record VWZT01010596.1, on the reverse strand, counting down.
TATTCTCCTCTTATCTGTTACCGTGGTTAATTGAGTTTTTGCCCAAATATGACCTCTGCTTCTAATTCCCACATGAATAATTTTCAGAATGACTGCACAACTTAATTCCCTACAGTTTCCAATGTGTGTTTAAACTCAAAGATGTTAGATCAGAATGGTGAAGATCGGTGTTTCCTGAGGGCATCCCATTAGTGGCTGCTCATTGGGATTGTATGGTTTTCAGAAACTCAGGTGTTTCTTGACTTTTGCTGTATTATATATTTTTTTAATTCAATTGAGTACATGCTTATCAGAAGACAGTTATTCAGACTCTCAAGTCACCTACCTGCTCTTGAAAACATCTCTGTGGTTTTTTTCCAAATGCAGTTTTGTAGCGTGGTGAAATTTCCATAGGACTTAAACATTTGGTGTTCTGTGCTGCTGTTGCCAATGGAAAGTTTTGCATTACTGTAAATTTGGAGACTGTAGATTTGGAGACTTTCTCTTTTCCAGGGCCTACTCTTCCTTTCATTAACTTCTTTAAAATACAATTGAATATTAGGTATTTTTCCTCCTAAATGCATTTTGATCCAAATGTTAGAGCACAGTATACATCTTCTGAAAAAAACAGAACTTTCTGGTTTCTTCAAAAAGATTCTAGCAACAAAAGTGCTTGAGTTCTACTTTTTTTTCTTCAGTAGGAAAAAAGCAGGTTTCCCTCCTCCCTTCCCACCCTACCCATAGAGAAATCAAAGGTGGTATGGAGTGAATTGACCTTCCCCAGCCAGCACAGAAAGTTGGATTAGATTCGTCTTCCCAGAGTCTTCCCAGCTCTGCCTTCATCACAGGCAATATTTCTGGAAAACGAAAGAGTCAACACGTTTATAATTCAAGTTCAAAACACCTGAAAAAAGACAACTCAGTTAGAAATTCTGATTTGTTTCCCTTCACGTGCCCCTTCAATCACCATGTGTCAAAGATGGTGTCACTGGAGCAGCTCTCCTCTTCCCAGCCACCGAGAAGGGATGTTGAATCTCACTGTAGCACTAATGACTGAAAATGTCTCGGTGTCCTTTATCTGAATCTTCAAAGGGTGAAACTATTATTATAGCAAAATATCATATCCCATGAAATATTGCAACTGAGTGTGCAAGGCCATGGATCAGGAAGATTGCCTGAATTAACTCGACTTGGTAATGAATGAGAAGGGTAATAACTTCTCAGAAGAGCCACATGAGGCAGGCAGCAGCTTGATTAGCAGTGATACGTCATCGGTAAGGACCTAGGGAAACACAGATCCAGAAAAAATGTCGAAATTTGACTCCTTTAGGAGGCTGTGCTGCGGGGAAGGAACTGGCAGGGGAGGTAGGGGAGATGGAATTCCATGGAAAGCAAGTAAAGCACTTGCTGGATGCTAGGGTCAGAGACACGTGGCTGTAGGAGCAACCTGCATCTGGAAAAGGAAGAATTGGAGAACAGGAAGAATTTCCTGTGCTCTGTAGATCATGGTAAAATCTACATCCTGGGGATAATTTATTATGAAATACAAGGCAGTGATAATCCCTCTAAAAAAGAATTCTTGGCTTTCCACTATCTTACCCAAAGGTAGATCCATGACGTCACAGAAATCAGTGAAGTTTATTTTGATTTACTGAGTTTAAATGAAAGGATTATGCCAAAGGGTCCAGAGTCTTTAAGCTGCTGTACTTTATTGAAACCAATGAGGCAGCATCACATTATACCAGCTGAGGACATGGCCTTGATATATTTTGTTTCTGGGATGCAAATACAAAATCTCCTGATGGGGACAGATGTTTCAAGATCCTTCTCCATTTCCTGCTTTGTATTTCTCTCCTAATTACTTAGTTCTAGATAGTCCAGGAAGGAAATTCAGCTTTTGATTTCTGGGTTTGGATTTATTTATGCTAATTTCTGTTTATGACATGGTTTCAACAGCTGGGATTCTGAAGACACTGTAACATGGATTAATTTTCATAATCTGATAGCAGTATTTAATATTATTTGATAATTCATTGTTTCCTTTTTCTTTTATTCTTTAAAATACAGCTTTATCTTGTTTTATTTTATTTTTAAATCTAGTAAAATCTCAAGACTGTTTGAGTTAGTTTTTTGTATTACCTTATACTGCCAGGTATGCTTGATTTAAATCCACTGAAGTTGATAGGAAGCTTTTGTTAAATGTTGGATGTCTCAGTGGCACATTGGCTGCCCCTGTGATGCCCAGAGGTTGCTGGGCACAGGTGTCCAGCCAGGTGGACCACACCAACCCATGCTCTGTGGAGAACTGTGCATGTCAAACTTGCCAACTGCAGTCAAAACCACAACATTCTCTTGTCCTTCTCCAGTGTGCAGTAATGGTCTTTTCATTTTACATTGGGATGTTTCTTCTGGAAGGTGAGAACAACCCTAGGGTGGCAAGGGAGAGGGTATGAAACCTGCAGTGTCTCTGATCCCAAGGGGTGTGAGTGGTGGGCACCCCAAGACCCCTCTGAGTTAGAAGAAGCCTCCCAGGCTCTCTGGTATGTGCCTGTGACTTTCCTGGTCTTCCTGTCTCAGCTCAAGCTGAGCATGTTCCAAAGCACTCCTGAGTGTTGTGTGCTGCAGCTTCACCGCCGCTGTTCAGGGCTGATTTTTCCCAATTGCATCTCTGGACTAGGAAAAATCACATGGCTCTTTAATAGCCAAAACCTAAAAAGCAGGGTAGAGAGTAAAGCAAGTCTCTTGATAAAGTGCTTGTAAGTACAGGCAACCTGCAGAGTAAAGTCAATGGGTCCCTACAGTGCTGAAAGCACAAGAATTTCCTGTGGCGGGGTGAGAGCTCTGCTGCTTAAATGCCGCGCTGGTTCAGTGCTTCCCGCCTTGTGCATCTCTAGCAGATGCATCTTTAACAGCTTCTGATCAGGCAGGAGGTTACAAACTCTTATTTGCTGCTTTCTTTGTCTCAATGCATTAACCAGTTCACCAGCACTTATTATCAAGATTTTCCCTGAAACAGACAATTTAGCTTTCTTCTGTGACAACAGAACTGCCAGATTAATACAAACCCTGCTTCTTGCTTATGTAAAATCTTGTAATATGGAAAGCCACTGTACTATCCCAATTTTTATGAAAGCAGCCTTTCAGATTGCATGTAATGTGTGTGGGATTTGGGGTTTGTTAGGTTTTGTTCGTGAAGCACTCAGCGGACTACCTGATGTATGTAAACACTTCCCAAGATCACTTCAGGTCCTTGGGAATGAAGCTGCTAGAGAATAGTCTGGTCTAAAGGGATGAGCTTTGAAGAGCTGTTGCTGTAACGTGGGGGGCTATGTGAAGTCTTCCCAAGGGGTGGATGTAGGGAGAAGATGGGTATGATGCACC
>VWZT01010596.1:0-47596 GCA_013397055.1 Pachycephala philippinensis | reverse complement strand
GACCGTGCCTCTGGGAAGGACGGTGAGCCGCTGTAGCTCTTGCCCAAGCAAGTCTGGGATTGGACTGCTTTATGGGTGACCATGCCTCTAAGAGGGATGGTGAGCCGCTGTAGCTCTTGCCCATAAGGTCGGTGAGCCGTTGTAGCTCTTCCCATGCGTGATTACTGTAGATGGTGCCGCAATGTTATACTGCAAACTGTGTTGGCCCGGTGTAAGGCAATATCTGGAACTATGTTGCCCCGGTGTATGGCAACATATATATTGGAATTGTGTAATTTAACTTCCTGGATTTAAAATACATCTACTATTCTTATAGTGTGTTAAAAATGGACAACTGGTCTTCAGGTAGGTGGTTCAAGGGACTCTTGAAACACCAGAAGTCAAGGCCAACCTCTGCTTCCAGAGACAAAGCTTTCATTGATTCATTGACAAGGCCAGGAGAAAATGATGTTGTTGGTTTTAAAGTTAATGCATTTCTATAGACACTTAAAAATAGACCCTGCATTCACACTGGATTTCTCAGGCTTCTGGTCCTTTGAGATCCTATCCACTCTCTCTGCTGAGTGCTGTTGAGAAATATTGTTTCCAAAGGTTACAGCTACTCCCGGGATCAATAATTCTGGCACAAGGAATAAGTAAATCTCAACTTTCTGACACATTGGAGCATAGGTTTCTGTGCACGAGCAGAATGTGACTGATCTCTGGGTTTGCTGAAGGTTGTGTGCTCATACAAGGTTACTCTGGAGCTGGTGACATGGGGGTTTGCTTAATCACGAGCCCCAGAAACAAGGGGGAGGTTCATTGTGGTGCTTGTGGGAAATAAGGGTTCTCAGCTGTGAGTAGTGTGTACTTGAGCCCATAGGGGCTGTTTGTCAGAAGGGCTGCCCTTGGGCTCTGGGTAGCAATTCCATAGGAAAAATGATGGAAGCAAGCTGGTGGATTTTAATATTTCCCATGGGCTGTTGGTCCCTGGTGGATCCTGTAAAGCTGGAGAGATGCCCTGCAAGTGGAGTGCGCTCAAGGGCAAAGTCATGAAACCAGGCAATGTGCAGTTATTTTCCTTCATGTTTACAGTGGAATTCTGTTTGGAGCAGTGCATGAGAGAGAGACGCTACATTAGCTACTGTCACGTCTAATAAACTGATCATTAATCATCAATCATTGTCTATTTTCAGAACACGTTCACTGTGTATTTGGACATATATCTAGCTAATGCTTCTTGATACAGTTGTATGGGAGACCTAAGCTTGTCATTTGAACTTGTAAAGTGCTTCTATTAAATTCATCTTTTCATGTTAGTGTTTTCAAGAACTGGTTGGGAATTTTCCATGAAAATGTCAAGCAAAACACTTTTTTTAAACTAAACCTGCTGAACTGAATCAAGGCTCTGACAATGTACCAGGCTGTCTCACCTGGTTCCTGTATGGATGTTGTGTTTCAAATGCTCTTCTACCCTTCCTGCTGAGGAAACCCATCCTACAGTGCCTTGTAGCCCTAACAAAACTTGTACAATCACATCATACCAAGTTTGGCCCATTCTGGACCACTATCCACAGAACATTGTTTTTGGTTTTTACTCTTACTATCTACACATGCATTCTGAAGGCATAATCCAGGAACCTTATTAAGACATTTTTCAGATTAGATTTTTTTTTTTTTTAAATCCCCTAAAAAGATTGGGAAAGGTCGAAAATTCAGTATTTCTTTTATTTGAAATAGATGGCCCATTCCTCCCTGTTACAGATCACCTTTTCTGTCTCAAGGACACTAAGGCCCTACACTTTCTCCTACACTCCTGTGGGTGGTTTTTGAGCAAGATACTACAATGAGTTCCCCCTGTGTTTGATCTTGCCTAAGTCTTCTAATGAACTTACATTTTTATGGCTCATTCTACCTAATGTATCTAAAAAATATTATTCCTTTTGAATGATATTTATGATTTTGAAAATGAAATTCAGAGGAGAGCAGTCACAACTCTCCAGCTCCCCACCCCAGAGCTGTGTCTCAGAGAAGTTTGAGGTGCAGGAACAGACAGTCTATTCCAAGGAAAGAGGGCGTATTTTAATACCTGTTGTAACTCATCTGTGGCTCTGGCAGAACATCCATCTCTGCTGAGCTTTTTTTCTCTATCTGCATTGGCAATGGGAGTTAATCTAAAATAATAGGCTTGAAAGCTCTCTAATATGAATCCTGCTGGTATAAAATTTCTTCTTTTTCCCCATAGGAATTTTGCTTGTTGGTTTTCTTTGAGATTATTCTAATATATTTGAATTATTTTCTCCTCTTAATTTTATAAGATTCCTCCTATGTGAATAAATTTTAACGCTAAGGCTGCAGCCATTCATACCAACTATAAATCCCAAGGAAGCTCAAGAGAAAAGAGGAGCTGTTCTCTGAAGAAAGATTCCACTTCACTTAATTTTCTTCTTGTTATGTTTGTGTCGTGTGCAGTGGGGCTGATTTCAGCTGTCTATGCATCATTGTGTAGTTAGAATAGAAGGGATTTTTAATACTTCTATTCCTAAGAGATTTTTGTGCCACTCACTAGTACAGAAGAAGACTAACCTGGAGCACAGCTACTGGAGTCTGGCCCTTCTTTCCACTCATGTCGGTGTGAAATTTGTCTTGGCTTCAGTAGGCTTTAGAGGCAAAATTTAAACTGATCTTCTTGCTGCAGAGGATTTTCTTTAAGGGATCTATTCTTGAGCAGCCTGCAGGTCTAAAGGGCCGGTGGTGCATGTCCCTATTCTGCTAATTAAACAAGAATCAAAGCATGGTTTTGTGGTATTGTTAAAATAACACCTGCAGAATGCTCTAAGGATGGAAGGGTTGATGCTGCTCGTGGCAAGAAGGTCTGTGCACAAAGCAGTGTGGACTTATTTCTGCCACCAGTAGCCTGGGAATTCTAGGGGAGAAAGTTACAGTAATTTCTGTTGGTTTTTTTTCTGTGGCTTTCCTGGTTTGGGACACTTTCCAGTGGTTCTATACAGACAACATAATGTATTGATGATGCAAAATTGGCTTAAACAGGTAAGGCATCTCAGAGATGGTTAAAAATGGCCTTTCAATCAGAGACATCTTTGTTCTCCACAATTTGGAGAATGCTGCAACATTCATTTGCAACTTGATCTGTTTATCAAGTATTCTTATTTTCTGGCACTGAGCTACATAATTTTCAATGGATTTAAGATACGAGGTTTAGCTACATTATAGATTGTTTAGTTTTGTATATACAGATAAAGACAACCACAATTCATCAAAGGGCTTAATGATTGTTCCTAAATGTTTTGTTGTGTTTGAAAGGAGGCATGTACCTGTTTGAGTTATTTAGACGCTTCTGAAAAGTTTCTGTTAGCCAGTAATTCAAATAACTCTGATTTGATAACCCGTGATGTTTGTTTCAAGAAACACCTGGGTGATCCTGGCTCCCAAGGATCATGGTCTAACGCACGCAAGCCCAGGTGAAAGCCCGGAGGTCCGGCTGCTGCGTCTTAAGATAAGGCAGCACACAAAAATCACAGACGAGCTCCTCACCAGAGGGAGCTCTCCCTGAGCTGTCTGTCGGGCGCGCAGGTGAAGGCAAATAAACAGAGAGGGGACTCCTCATGTGTAAAATCCACGTGCAGGTTTATTGACGTAGCGGACAGGAACCAAGAGCTGAATTTTTAATAAGGGGTTCAGACTTTTGTACTGAGGGCAGGATAGGAGGGGATAAGGGGTACAGCCAATAAGGAAAGGGATAAAAGGTGGGGAAACAGCTGAGGAAGCCAATGAGGATAGTTACTAGGAGGGACTTGAAGGAGGAATCAATGGGGTATCGAATAAAGCAGAACTTTTGAGAACTTAGGCATATTAATTAAAGAAAATGCATATTCATAACTTTATGCATAAAACAGGGAGGGGAAAACATGAATCAACCATAACTAAATATGCAAAACATGAAACTGGGGGATTATGGGCTCTCACCATAACCTAGGAGTGGAAGGCAGGCTTAGGCCCTGAACTACAACTGCTTGTGGCTGGTTTTGTCCTCTGTGGTCTGGGTGGCTTTGGCCACCTGCACTGCCACAATGGTCTGCAGTGGGATGGAGCCACATTCAGTGAGGTCCATTGAACTCTTCTAGAACTAAAAGGAGAGGAGAAGAAAAGCATGGGAAAGAGCATTAAAACCTAAAAATGTTACCTTTATCAGTACAGAAGTTCCTAAAAATACTGCTTCAATATGGGGTGGGACAAAGAGAAAATAAAAAACCAGAAGAGATTGCAGGCTTTTTGCTACCTTTTGGGATCAGCTGGTATTAGTCACTGTCCTCTATGTGTTCTCCTCCAGATGTTTGCTCAAGTTTTACTGGATCATCAAATAGTTATATTTTCACATTTCACCTCAGGCTTCCTGGGAATCCACGTTTCACCATCCCCTAAAGGTCACAATCTCCACAGCTCAGTAGGGCTGATTTTGTTACACAGATTCCTACTCCATTAACATAGTGCATAGGTTATTTCTAATCCACAGAACTGATTTATTTAATCCTTGTAGTTGCCATTTGTTACACATTATTCTCAGCATTTATTCACAGCACAAACAGATGGTCAACGAAACCAATTAACCTTTCCCAAGCTCCCTTTCAGGCTTTCCACGGTTTTTTTGAGTCTATGGACAAATGAACAAAAAACTATCAGGAGACTTCATACCAGAGTGTGATGAATAGGAAGGCAGACTGGCACATGTGCTGTGCTTAAATAAACCTTGTCCTCCCCTAGGCTGGAGTGCTGCAGGGAGGACTGTTGCTGACAGAAGAGGTAGAAGAAATGAGCTGCCAAAAAGGGAAGTGACCCAAGTCTGTCTGTCTTCTTGTTAAATGGTGTGGAGGATAGGGAGAGTCGACAGCTTAACCTCATTGCTCTTTCCTCCATTTGTTTTTGGTTTGTTTGGTTTGTTGTTTTTTTTTAAATAAGATTTTTGAGATGTGAGGAATGTGTATTTTGAAGTGAAATGACAAGTTTTATTAAAAACAGTGCTCTCAATCATCAAAGCCTTCATTAAGTGCCTTGAGAAAACAAAAAAAGAATCTGTTTTATTAGCAATAAATGTAACATATGAGTAATTAGAAATTGCATCCTGCCCTTCACTGATAAACTGGAAGACAGACCGTGTAAATTTAGAACAGTATTCATTGCTAACTTTTATGACAAAACTATAAATAAGTATTGAGGTGGATCCTATCTCAGTCTGTTTATCTGTGTAATAAAACCACAGCCTCATTTGTGTTGTACAAAATATCCCTTGATTGTTTCATGGGTGATTAGTTTATTACCAGAGCACGTGGTCTGTTGGATACATCTCTGTTGTCCTTTTGTCAAATCCTGAAGAAAACTGACTGAAAGGCTGTGTCAGGGCTCAGAGGGGGATTTGGGGCAGTTTATTTTGTCTCCACAGGGTTTTCTAACCCTCTCTAGCAGATACTAGATTGTGTCGAGAGGGACAATTTTTTTGTTCATAAAAGCTCTGCCTGTTTGTGTAATGTAAGCATTGTTTCTTACATGCCTAATCATGGAACCACAGAATGGTCTGTGTTGGAAGGAACCCTAAAAATCATCTCATTCAAACCTCCCTGCCATGGGTCCACTAGACCAGGTTGCTCCAAGCCCCATCCAACCTGTCCTTGAACACCTCCAGGGATAGGGCAGCCACACCTCCTCTGGGCAACCTGTGCCAGGGCTCACCACCCTCACAGGGAAGGATTTCTTCCTAATATCCAGTATAACCCTCCCTCTATCAGTTTGAAGCCATTCCCTCTTGTCCTGTCACTCCAGGCTCTTGTCCCCTTTGAATAGCTGGAACCTCTTGGAAAAGTTTACTTTGGGTCTGAGGTGATTACTCTGTCAGCAATAGACACACTTGGCTTTTTTTTTTTGTCATTTTCTTAGGTTGACAGGGCTATTTGAGCTCAGAAATGGAAATCCAAAGGTGTTTCTCTGTATTTACATTAAGTGTGCCAAAATGTGTGACTTACCTGACTCTGGGTGTCTTCTCAAAAGAGTGCAGACTTTGCCATTGAGCCAGTCCTCTGGTCACTCAGATTGTGCCCTGGTAGCAGTCAAAGGACTGTGGACTCTAGTTACTCCTTTGGGTTAACCCTTCTGTCAGATTAGTCCTGAGCCAAGATCAGGGGCCTGGGGCTGCACCTGCTCTGCATCACAGCAGGCACTGAAGTTCAACCTTCTGTGGGACGTGGGAAGTTGTGTTTAATAATGCTAAAGATTCTTTCCCCTTTGTTTCTTCCTGTGTTAAAAATGCTGGATCTGCACATGGACAGCTGATACAGAGACTCCCTTTTCCCTCCAGCCCCTTGCTTTGATGCCTGTGTGTGGTGGTGCTCCATGGCTTGGGTTCTGCCTGTAGCAGGCTGGTGCCAGGAGGCTGGATCCCCCTCTGCTGAAATGCAAGGTATAGTAATTCAAGTGAAAGCTCCTCGTCTTGGGTCCCTCTATAGTTATGACAGGAAAGAAGTAAAGATTACAGCAGAAGTGACTGTATTCTGCAAATCTGAGTCTGATCTCTTCTGTTTTACAGATTTCACTCTTAAGGGAAAAAAAAAAGGATAAAAAATAAAAAAGCCTAGATTTTCAAGTGTAGTCAGGGCTGTCATGATCAGGTTGGATCTTAGCATTGCTATGTGGAAAGAATCTCCATAACAGAAGCAAATGTTTGAGGACTTTGTGTCCTGCACCTTTGAACTCCGTAATGCTGATTACGTCTTCTGGGTGGGCAGCTTCTGCCAGCAGAGCTGAAGCCAGCCACAGAAGCTTTACTGCAGACCCCCACGCCCCTGAGAAGACACTCTCCTTTCCTGGGTGTTTCAAAAATTGGCAGTTTCTGAAGTGAGGGTTATTACAATTTTAATATCCTGCTCTGCTTATATGCTCAGACAGTCCCATAGTTTTTCACAAATATGAAAATTATTGTCTGAGAATGAATTCTTAAAATCCCATTATCATACATAGTAAAAGTGGATGAAGAAATCCTACCTAGGGCAGCAGTGGCTGATGATACCTATAAAATAAGCTATAAAGTCCTGGAGCCCTTGTGACCAGAGGGGCAGCAGGTTTGAAGTCTCCATCCTCATCTTCCCAAAGTGTGGGAATGCTGTGTGAATACATCAGGAGAGGTGTTGGTCTCACCTCCATTTGCCCATCACTCTCACTGCAGCCCCCCAGTTGCTGCAGCCCCAGGACACAGCGGGTTGAGCTCAGGATCTGCACCCTACCCTTATGCCAGGTACAGCTGCAGATCTGTAGTTATGTCACAGTAATTGGAGGGTAATTGGCTTATAAGAACAGGAGAGATGGTGGTGGTCTGATGGGGCTCCGAGTAGGGTGTTTCCCTGGTCTTACTACATTATATCCTATGAGACACTATTTTTTGAGCTATTGTATCATATTATTATTTGAGAGCTCATGAGCATTTACAGGAAAGACTTGTGAGCAGCAGAAATGCTGGTTTGAGTTACACTTGATATTGTTAAGGTTTTGCGTATAAAAGCCTCAGGTATGGCAGTTTTTTACCTATTTTTTTTTTATTACTTTATTTTTGACAATCATTGAGTTGGCCTGGCAGTGTGATACCCTACTTCGAGTATTTCACATGAAATTCTCATGTTTTATGAGGGTAGAGAGGAAAAGCCTATGTGCCTGCTTTGTAAAACAGGAATCATGCTCCCTCTCCTTCAGATAAAGGGCATTTATGACTGATAGTATATTTAATTCTCCAAACCTTAGAATCAGAGGCTTAAGTGTAATTTTGAACTTGACATTCTCTGATTAAAATTTAAAATTTAATAGAGCTCTGTATGTGTCCAGCTATAAGGAAAGTAGTATCCAGCTTCCAGCTGGTTGCTCCATCTGTTAAAACCTCTGTGTGACTACAGGGCTGTTTGGGAGCTAACAGGGAAATTGGTGAGATGGGGTGTTTTGGAGAAGGAGGTACCAGTCCTCTCCCCGTTGGGAGATTTTTTCATCCCTCTTTTGGGGAGAAGCTGCTCTTTGCCTGAAACATCCCATGGGCATCATCCTTACTGGCATCAACATCATGACAGGCTGTGCCTGCAAATGAGAGCAGGAAAAGCTCTCAATGAGCTGCTGCTTTGACAGAAACTCTTTAAGGCAAAGTTATTTTGACTTTTCTTTAATGCCTTGTCTGTCTCTGGTTCAGAGAAAGCTGAACAGCAGTAATGTTTATTTGCTGTCCCTTTGCTGGTTCTCTCCCTTGTTTTTGTTGTTATTTGTATGGTAAATGCCACAGTTCAGGCAGCTGCAAAGCAACAGTCTTGTTCAAATTGTGTGTCAAGGGTATTTTCAAGGCCTCTTCGATAAAATCAGATAACTGGTGAATATTTATTTTTTAACGCCCATTTAAATTGTACGTCAGAGCATAATGGAAGCTGACTAGGATGTTGTCTGGTGGAGAACTTCTTGTGATGCTTTATGTCTTTATGACTTTTCTGACAAAAAAGATTTAACTGAGTCTCTAGTTGGGTTTTAGAATCTGTGTATTTTGAATTTGATGAAGAGTTAAGTTTGTGGTCCATCCGCAGGTGAAAATATGATATTTGTTGCAACTAGATATTATCTGGTGCTTCATCTCCATGGATAGAAAACAGCTCCCAGTTTTCCAACTGGAAGCTGCCCTGCATCACCTACATGACACAGGCAAAGGCTTTGTCAGTTAGTACTTCTGGGGGAGTTTGTGAAAGATGAAATTTGCCTCTTCATGAGCAGCTTCATTACTGAGTTAAATTTATTCTCTTTTCCTTTTAGAGGATCTTTGCAGAATGTACACTGTAAAAGTACTTGAAAGCTTCAGAGCACAAAGACAATTTGCCTTCACGTTCCTCCATCTCCCACAGGAAAACACCACCCAACCCTAAAAAAGACCAAAAAACTCCACAAAATGTTCTTCTGTCCTCTGTCTCCTTCTAGGGATGGTTGTCCCCATCCTCAGCAGCCAGATAACCTGAGCAATGCTTGCAGAGCTAGAAGATAACGTGCTTATACTAGAAAAGCTCTGTAAGTAGAAAAAAAAAAAAAAAATCTGTAAGTAACCCCAAGTTTAGCCTCAGACAGTAAATTTCTTGATTCCCTTCATGAATAGTTTCTTGTAGGAGTTAATTACATTTTTAAAGCAATGATTGATTATCCTGATGTGGTTGAAATCACCGCAATTATATTTGAGAGCCAAGAGAACAGTAAGAGCAATATTAATATGCAAAATACGCAAAGAACTATTTTTTCCAGCTCCTTCCTGAAATGTCTCCACACCTACTTGTGCTTAGCTCCTTTTCTTTTACAGTTAGGAAAGTTAGTAATTACAAGTTTACTTGACCAACACAGCCACTGTTTATATGGTATTGTGAAATATTTCATCATTGATATATTTCTGCTTGCATTTTGTGTTTTAGATTAAATCTGAAGAGCACAAATCAAGTATTTTAGTGGCTCTAAAGCAAACTACCCTTTCCTCTATAGTTTTGCCCACTTGGATTTGTGGATTTTTAGCCATTGATTGTCAGGCAAAAAAAGTATTCCAGAAAGTAACTCCTTAAATTGAGAATTTGGTGTCTTGGTTCTCCCTGTTTTAAAACAGGCTTCGTTAGCTTTGAGGAAAATTCTCCCGTGCATTCCTCTTGATTCACAACTGAAGGAAATGTAAAATCTTTTTTAAAGTTTGAAACCAGCTCATCTTTTGGCACACGGGACCTTCATAAGCAAACATTGTTTTTAGCATTAAAGTTGAGCTAGCATAAATTGTCCCAGTTCCACTGAGCTCCATCAGTCTATTCCAGCTGGCAATAGAGCTAACACATCTCGCAAAATCCTGCATAAGGCTCCATTAGCGCACCTGAGTGTGAGGTAAAATCCATTAGTGTGACCCCAAGCTCTTCTGTTTTTATCTGTTGAAAGATTTGCTAATTGTTCTGCCTAATTGGACCTTGTAGAGTCTCAAAAATAGTCTAATTTCCTGCTTCATGTGGTTTTTTTTCTCTTTGCTGTCAAAAACGCCCCAAACATCCATTAGTTTCATTTGCTTATACAGACAATAAATTAATTTCCTATTGTTTTCCTGTCATTGTGCTTGCTGCAGATTTAATTAACAGCAAATAATCTCTCTATGTATGTTATTGCTGCCTGTTACTTTCGTCTTTATTTATTTATTTACTATTTTATGTATTCATTACTATTAATAGGAGTATTTTTTGTCATATAAGATCCAACCTCCAAATCCTTTGCTGGGTCCCCAAATGACCTTTGACTATGGTAGACCTTCGCCTCTGTCTCTGTGTCCCTTGGGAAAAGGCTGTAAATCCAGGAAGGAGATGCTGCAGTGGAGTCAACAGTCACTGCACCCACTGAGCTGGGACTCCAGCAAGTGCCTCTCTTAGTGAACAGCTACTCCCACAAGCATTACCTCACAAGGAAACTACATACCTGCCAGCATGATTTATGGTTTTCTATTGCTAAGCTCCCAGTCAGATAATCTTTCAGTGTCCACTTTCCTGCAGTACTGCATAAAATAGAATTAAAATTTAGAGTTCAGTTTGGGAAATGACTTGTTTTGGGAAATGACTTCGTTTTGGGAAGTGGACAGTAAGGGCGTGAAGGGATGACAGCCTTTGGTGAGCAGCACATGCAGTGTTGGTGGGTGTGGACATACTTAATGAATAAATAATTAATGTAAGAGCTGGTTTTGGCCCAACTCAGTTTCCCCAGGTTGGCAGCTGGGGGATATTCCAGATCCCCTCCTGATCGCGTTTGGTGACTCTGAAGGTGTTTGTAGCTACTTCTCACCCTCTTGGCTCTTACAAGGTGGAATCAAACCATGTTTACAAAACTATAAGCATCATTTTCTGCACCTTGAAGCTGCTGTTCTGCAGTGAGTGGTTGTGACAGCTCATCCCCTCAGTGCATTGCTACCTCCAAGTGTACTGTAACACCTCCTGTGCAGGATTCTAGAGTGCCTGATGCCAGCAGGTAAGGAAGAAAGGGAGGATGTATTTACTAGAGGTATTCACTGCTGTTGCCCTTTTTCTGTAATAGAGGCACAGAGCATCCACCAGCACCAGGAGCCAGTTGATGGCTGCTCTGAAATGAAGTGCTGAGATTTTCCTGGTGGGAACTTTTTCAGCATGTCATGGGGTGAAACTTCATCTTATCTGTTTTTCCTCACACTCTGGTTTCTGAGCTTTTATTATAACAGAGCACTGACTCTTCTGAATATTTGATTAATGAAATTTGGCCTTTTGCATGAGTGCACAGTGCAATATTTCATATTTGGTATTAGGCACTGTAGTGAGCCCAGCAGTTCTGCAGAGATAGAGATTATGCAGCACAATGATAAAGTATAAAAGGTGATGTGAAGTTTGCAAGGGAGGAAGGAAGAATAAAAAGAAGGAAACCATAGACAAACGTGTCTGGGTTTTACAGCTTCTTGATACAGCAGCTGCATTACAATTCTGATGTACAAGTGCAGCAGGAGCACTGAAACACCAGATTGAATGAGGCAAATTTGCCTTTAGGACAAACCTCCAATTTATTGACATTTGTATAAGCATGTGGTGATCTACAGATAAAACCCCCCTGGAGAGCTCTCTGGCATTATTGTTACAGGCGAGCAGAAATTTCCAGATCCAGGCAGCAGCAGCTGGGATGGATGGGTATCCTTTGGTTATCCTTCTCCCTCCTTAGAAAGCAAGAAATGCCTGGGTCAGATAAAATAAGTGTATAAATCACTGCAAATGTGTATAATATTTATGGTGCCAATTTATAATATTGGATTTATCTCCTGCCTGGTGAGAGAGAGTTTTTTCTGATGCCCTTCTGATGGCTGCTTCTTCCCAGTTTATATCACATGTTGTCATTTTTTATATCACTTGAAAGGCTCTGTATGAAAGTGGAATTTGTACCAACATGTTACAGTATAGTTAAAAATAACTTTGGTGGTTGTCCAGGTTTCCTCCCGAAGGAACAGAGGGCTTTCTCCCAGAGGACTGGTTAATTGGGACTCTGTCGAAAGGTATAAGTCTATTTCAAAATCTAGAATGAGTGAAGGACTCAGCAAGGCAGAAGATGAAGCAATATAAAATGCAATCCTAAATTTTGAAACTGCGCCCAGTTTCAAAACTGGGTTTTCCCTGGGAAGATAAATAATCTTCCCTTAAGAAATGTGTTTTCCTTTTTGATATGGAGAATTGTGGTCAAAACTCCTTCAATTTGTTCACCTTTGTGAGAATTTCCTAGCTTTCTCTGGCGCATAATGAGGATCAGTTGTGCTGGTGCAAGCACTGGTGGGCACGGAGCAAGGTTGGAGGTTGGGGTTGGAGAAAAGTCATCCAACCTGCAGTGCTTGTGCTGCAATTTTTAGACAGTTGTGAGCGAGCTGTGATATTTTTTCTTCTTTTTAAAAATACATCTGGACAAATTAACATCTAAAACCTGAGTTATGTTCAGATCTTGTTCTTTGAGATAATATTCCTGAGGCCAGCAAGACAGCACAACTACCAAGGTAACAGGTTAAACCATTTTACCTTGAACCCCAGGTATGAATTATTCAAAGCTGCCTCATTAGTATTCATCTGTATAACCTCACTTGTCACTCATCAAAGGTTATATTTTCCAACTGTGCCCAATTCTTCCTTTCCATGTCTAGACTTCCCAAATCCTTGTATTTCTTAATAAGCATTGAATTACAGGGGCACAACGGATGGTGCCTCTTCCCCTCTCCAACTTCTGCTGGTACTGGAGATTTTAGTTTTTATCCAGGCCTCCTAAATGCCAAGTAAACCACAGCACAAGCTTCTATGGATAAGAAAACCCATGAAGAACACAGAGAAGCCATTTGCTGGGAAGTGCTTGTTTTTTCCAAGGTTACACTCTGCAGCAGACTGAAATCAGTCTGTACAGACTGGAGTGCTTTGGTCCCATTTGGTCTGGAGAGATGAGTAGTTTGGAGGAAGCAGTGAGGGACAGGCTGGTGGCAAGTGATTGAAGCAGGAGGTGATCTGTGAAGGTAGGGACAGATGGAGTGTGCAGGTGTTCAGCTGCCGAGGGCTTGGCGGGGAGCTGGGAAACTTGAGACTCTTTTACTAAGAAGTTGCAAGGATTCAAACATAGCAGATTTTCTTAGGTTGGTTTTATTTCTTCGTTATTTAGAAGCGGTGTTTCTATGTGTGCCTTATCAGATGCATGAGAGCCCCTTCTTTCAAAATCATCAGGTGATAAAAGGGATGCTGCTGGGGTCAGTGGGTGCTTCCCACAGCTCCAGCATGACTTTTCCTGGTGTTGGCAGTGATGGACGTTGCCTGTCTGCCTTCTTTGTTCTTGTTTTGGGTGTTGAAGTTCTTTAAAAAACAAACAGCATTCAGGAAGGGGGGCATTTGCCCAACAGCACCCCAGGGACTTACCAAGGTCCCTGATGTGTTGGGAAGGTGGCAGGAAAGGAAGAGAGATTCAGGGAGGAGAAGGGAGGTCCAGCATGACGCAGGGATGTGGCCAAGGAGAGTAGGAAGGAATCTCTGCAGGGAGGAGCAGTGGGTTTTTGTGACATCCCATATCCTTGATCTTAACTTGAGTACTCTCCCTAGGAACAGGCACAGGAATGGTGCCTGAGCAGCTGAAATGGGCTCTCCTGGAAACCATCATGGTCTTTGGACCTACAAAAATTCCCCAGGAAAGGGAGAACTAAGAAAACCACATTCAGATTCCTATCTGCCCATCTGCTTCTTCTTCCCCTGTGACTTTTGAACCTGTTTCAAGTGCAGCCTGACAGTGAAATGGAGGGCTTAAAATTCCCAGGAAAGTTTGTAAAAGAAATTGCGGGCTGGAAGAATGATACCTAATGAACACCAGAAAATCCATACATAGCTGTGCCACAGGAAAGCAGGCATTGTAAACTTTTGTTTTTCCTGGTACATATTGTGCCTGCTGGCACCAGGACAGCCATGCAGATGTTTTGCCCAGTGGTCATGCCTTCAGCACGGCTGGGAGTATGTCCTGATGGGGGGGAAGCATTGTTAAGCCAGGCTGGGCTGTGCTCTGCCATTGCAGAGGCACTCACGGGTGGTGGGAAGGTTTTGGCAGCTGCCAGCACCAGGGGAAAACCCGTTGTTCTCATACAGCCAGAATGATAGCCTGAGAAAACTGATGTTTATCATCCCCAGATTTCCTTCAGTACTACTCAGTTTCATTCTGAATCTAGATTGAATGCAAGGA
The DNA here is from genome assembly GCA_013397055.1 of Pachycephala philippinensis. Classification (NCBI taxonomy): domain Eukaryota; kingdom Metazoa; phylum Chordata; class Aves; order Passeriformes; genus Pachycephala; species Pachycephala philippinensis. Next base: position 33,331 of record VWZT01010596.1, on the reverse strand, counting down.
GTGCATCCAAGTTAATTACAAAATTAAAACATTTTAGGAAATAATGAATTTACACATGATAAGTACAAATTGTTTAAAGGTCACTGGGTAAGGACTGTTTAAAAATCTGTTAAAGATCTTCCATCCACAAGATTATGTGATCAAATTGTTTGCTCATTCAGCAGTGAGCTTGTCTGAGTTACTCAGATTTATTCTTGGGTAAAAGGAGGTGGAAGGGGCCTTTTCAATTTCTTATTTTAGCATTTCATTTCACCTTTAAGGTAATGTGGAAGCTGATGATCTAACCTTGATTGCTATTGCAGTGTTGACAATGATGATTATGAATCTGTAACATCCATTGGAAAAATTCAATCTGCTCTACCGCTGGCGCTGCTTTGTGTAATGTGGTTTTTGATTCAACATATTTGTGTCTGTGTGTCCTGGTCTGAAGCAGGGCAGACCTACGAGGGGCTTCTAATGCTTTTTGCTGCCAGATCTGCCTCTTCTCTAAACTGTGTCATTCCCACAGCCAGAGCAATTCCAGTCTCTGCTGTGCGAGTCCCATGTCTGGTTGCATAGTCCATGTAGGGTCAGAGCTCCTTCTTGTGTTCACTAAACCTGACAGCAAAGCTTTCATTGGTGGAATGAAGAGCTGGTGCTGGAATGGAGTAGGGAGTTTGTTCTATTTAACTTTAGGACTGGCACCTCTGTAGCAGGAAGAGAAGAGAGTGAAGGGTTGGATTTAGGGTGCCTGAATTGCTGATGGGGATTGACAGGCTGCCCATGGAAGTTCTGGAATCATCATCGCTGGAAGTGTTCAAAAAACACGTAGATGTGGTTCTTAGGGTCATGGCTTGGTGGTGGACCCGGTAGTGTCAGGTTAATGGTTGGACTTTGTGATCTTAGAAGTCTTTTCCAACCTTAAGGATTCTATGATTCTATGTGGAAGCCCTTAATGCTATTAGCACAGGGAAATTTCTGATAGTAGGGACCTGTGCAGAGTTTTAATATCCCCATTGCAACTGTTCTTTAGCTACAATGCCTCCTCCTGGGCCATTCCACTCTGGTTTTCCCCTTCCTCCACAACAGTACATCTGTGCAGCAGATGGAGAGGAGGAAGCAGGGACCAGCCAAAACCTGGGAATTGCTGTTCCCATTACCAGAACTTCGAGCTCACAACATCCAAGTGACTTCCAATTTTTTCCAGAATCAGCTGCTATTATCTTTGCTTCTCTGGCTGAATGAACCAACACAATTTTACTAAATTAGCCATTTGTTATGTGTCTTGTACACCAAGGAAAGCAATTTTGGAGACTAATGACTGCAAGGCCCCTCACAATAGCAGTGTGAACTCTCCCTGTTGTAGGCAGTCTTGCTGAAAACAGTGTCACCAGCACTGGCATCAAGAGGGAAGAGATGACAGAGCAGTGGTGACACACAGCATCTGCCCTCTTAGATAGAAATCACCTGAACCCAGGCCATGCATCAGCAGGAAGGTGTCCCTTTATGTAAAATCAGATCCTGAAAGAAGTCATGTTATTTTTCCTCTATGTCACAGCCCACTTTGACTGGGCTAGTTGCCCTTTGGGAAAGGGGCTGTGGCTGTTTCAGCAGACAAATGTCTGACACTTCTAGCCTGCCCAGACTACATCCATTAGGAGGGGAAACCAGCCAGAGTTTGAGAATATTCCCCATCTCCTATTGTGATAGAAAGGCAAAGCCCTTGAAGAAGACAATAGAGACTGAAAATAGAAAAATACGGTTTTATAAAAACAATAGATGGAGGGAAGGATGGCAAGCCATGTGGTGAAGTCAGGAAATGTCTTTACTTGAGCAGGAGGGAGGGAAGTAAGTACAGCTCCGGAGGAGATGGCAGCAGATAGGCAGCATTTGTGCTTCTGGACCCCCTTTGCTCTGCCTTGGAGGCCCCCTCTTCCATGTTGCAGCAACCCCTGCTTTATTTTCTAGATCTTCAGAGCAAGGCTGGGTGGTGCAGGAGGCAGGTGTCTGCCAGCCCCTGTACTGTTATCCTCCTCCTGGCACACCATGAGCTGTCATCTTTTTCTGCAGCACCTGTGAATCAGCTTTTTTATTCCTAGAGCCTCCAGAGATGGTAGCTCTAAAAATGATGCCTTATCTCGGGTCCTGTCTCTGCAAGTAGGTGGAGTTATGAATAGCACCCCTTCCAGAAGGTCACTGGGCTCCCCTTCTGCAGAGGCACTGGGATATTTATGGGGCACCTCACAGCATTTCTGTCAGGATCCCTTTTTCTAATAAATGTGTTAGAGATTTTGAGCTTGGTGCACAAGAAAGATTATAAAGCCTGCACAATAAATCTGCTTGTATTAATTCAATGGCTCTCTTGTGCAAAGCCTTTTTATTGCTACCAGTACCAAATAAACACAAAGCAAAGTCAAAGCACAACGATATTTTGGAACAACTTGGGGGTGATGCATAATGCTGAGGAAGCCCTCACAGACAACATCAACAGAATCAAGCAGATGTTCAGCCCTAACAAATGATGGGCTTTTTCCTATCAGCAGAGGCAGAGGATGCTTAGCAGTGCTGCAGGTGGTCTGGTGAGCTGTTTCCAATAGAGGACAGTGTTGCACAGTCACATTGGCTGCTTATGAGTTAGGATTCAGAATCAAAAGCCGTAACATTATCCAGTTTAAAAATGCTGGCCCAATTCCTTAATGGGCTGAGTTGTCCTGTTTTATAAATTCTTGCTGTTTAGTGTTTGATCCCAAACTTTCCCATATTGTGCTGGGTTCTCTGGCAGCTGTGTCTGCTGCTGTTTCTTTGCCTTTTCTGATGGGTCCCAGCAAATCTCACTGGCTCACAAGGAGTACGACCAAACTGAGAGGGAAGAGCATCAGTGGAAGTAATGCTGCCCAAATGGAGTGAGTGACTGAGCAGTTGTACCTACCTGCCTATACTTGACCATTTGAGTACCTTGCCTAATTAATTCTTTGCTGTTGAAAAGACTTTGAGCATCCTTCTTGTTTCTCTTTTTCTGCAGCATTTTGACTGATCTCTTTAGTAAAATCTTGGGTGTGTCATAGGAGAAGTGTGTTGCACCTCTGTCCAGGGAGGTGTACAGGAGAATTTCAGGGGACTTTTCTAATTCAAATACCCATTACAAGGCCATCGGTAATTGCCAATGGTTGTATTTGTAAGGGAAGTGTCATCTCCAGTTCTTTCTTCATAGAGTCGACTGAAAAGTTCATAAATTAGCATGAGATTGCTAATTTAGAAGCTAAATTGTGTGTTTCTGACTCTGAGGCATGAACAGAAGTTTCTGTTCCTAGTGCTGGGATCTCCCACCTCTTAAGAGCACAGGTGGTTCCTACTGCTGGAGGGTGCTCTTCTCTCTCAGAAAATGAAGTATTCTGAATTTTAACCACAAAGCAGTTGTTTCTCCTTCTGGGAAGAGGTTGTTGCAGCCTCCACTCACCCTTAACCTGAAGGGATGGACACTTGTCTGTGCTATCAGTCACTGCCAAATAACCCAGGGAGACACCTGGCATGGGATCAGATACTGCTTTCTCACCATATTCCATACCAGAGGTTTATTTGGCAATAGTATCAGAAAAATAGGGAAAATCTCTTGACAAATTGGACAAATAGATGCTGCCAATAAACCCCACAAGCAACAAAACCTTCTTTATTGCACAGTGAAGCTGCATTTTATTGGTGAATTAATAGGAATAACCAAACTATTTTAGTGGCTGACTGGGAACAGTAAATTAGTAGCAGTATTAATAAGTGTGGAGTGACAGGAGACTTGTAAGAGTGGGAAAATGAGATACAGTATTTATCCCTAGTGCAAAATCTCTTTTATTATTAAAGACATTGGGTTAACTAGGGATAGATTTAATACTTCAACTGTACTTTTATTGGATAATTAGTAGTGAGCAATCCCAACCCTGGGACAAGGACAGAAATCTGAAAATCAAGGAAGTTGTGAAAGGAGGGGAAAGAAAAGGAAAATAGGTATTAGGTTTGGGGTTTTGCTTTCTATCTTTTTACAGAGTCAGCCACAATATAAAACTTTGCTGGTGCAGGTTGGGGGAGAGATGGGGGAATGAAGGATAGCCCAACTTCCTGCCTGTTGATGAGATAAACCCTTGCAGGAAGATTTTCTGAGTTTCCACTAAACACCTCACTCCCCACCAGTTTGTGCACTCCTAGGTCTGATGCAAGGAAGAATAGAGAAATGCATCAGCTGTGTAATGGTAATTTTCCAACTTAAGTTTTGCTTCCCAGATAAAAGCAGTTAGCAAGAACAAAGAATGTACAGTGCGATTTTCAAAGAATGAGAGCAAGATCTAAATGCTGGGAGTGGAAGTTTGGAAAGGCTTCAGAGATGTTAAGAGCTGAGGGAGGGCAGACGGGATGCCAGCATTTTGGGCGGTTGGAAAGGTAAACCACCCTTCCTTAGGCTAATTTTGCAGAAAAAGAGCCTAGTACTGCAGTTTTCTCTGCAAAATGGGGTGATTGTGCAGCAGCACCAGCATTTACTGACTATGGAGTCTGCTTATTTCCCCCTATTTTTTATTATCAGCAAAACCTTAATTACAGCTTACCTACCACCTTCTGCCTACGTTTACAATGCAATAAATTTTCAGTCTCCCTATGCAATCTGCATCTCAAACAGTGCTGGGCTCTGGCAATGGGCATTATTGATTCTTTGAAGAAATTATAATGGCATTTGTTCCAAGGAAAACGGGGATAGAGAGGTGTACGGGTGCTCATGCCAAGTATTAAAATGTCCCCTCTCTCCACCAGCACTTACTTGTCTGTGCTTTATTGAGCAACACAATTCCAGGTTAGAAACCCGGTACAATTGTTTTAAAGTGATTGATGGGAGTCACGAGGAGCAGGAAGAGGAATTTGGACTGATTTTGATTCCTTACTTTTCAAACCCAGCAGTTTTTGTATGTTTTTTTTTTCCCTCTCTCTGCTGTAGGACTGTTTAAAATGGGATACAGGAAAAGATGGTTGTTTAATGGTTTAAAAAGTAAGTGAGAAATCACTTTGCAGCATTTAACTAATTTTTTCTGTTTGAGTATCAGGAGCAGATGTGGCTGTGAACAGTAATTAAAGGTGGAATCAATGGGCTCTTGGCTGTTGGGAAGTTAAAAATAGCTAGAAATGGAGTGAATGAATTATTTGAAAAATACTGCCTGTCAGATCACTGCTACCTTGAAAATATGTACAACACAATTCATTAAAAGAGTCTGGAAATGAAAATTTGCTTCTTTTTTAAAGTTTGTGTTAATTTGTCATTAATATTCATTGACTTAATGAAGGCCATAACTGCTGCAGCATCTGGCTGACCTCAGATGAGTCTCTGTGTGCTCTAGTGCACTCTACAGAGGTTTCCCAAATATTTTAATTTAATAAATATTACGGCCACGTTCTCATCTGATGTAAATGACAGTGAGATCAGTGCACTCATGGTGATTAACATCCAGTCATGATTCAGGGATTAGAGAATGCTCAGCCCTGAGGTGTAACCCAGCAGGGGCAGTGGTGCATGGGGGAGCTTTCTGTTACTGCCCAGGGATGAAAGAGCTAAAATGCTACGAGCAGGAGGAAGACTGAGCTGTTTGGGTGATGGGTGACACGCAAAGCCTGTGACTTCACTGTTCTCACATGGTGATGAAAAGTTCAGTCAGGAGAGTGATGAGAGTCATTCCATCACCGAGTGCTGAAGGCAGAGCTGTAGTTGTCTCACAGATCCTGCTCCTCCAAGGAATGAGCAGGACCCTGCACACAGGTGGTGGGAGAGGTGTAAAGCTGCACTGATGTGCAGCTGTGTGCGAGGGATTGCATGACAGCTCCCAAGGGCTTGTCCTGAGCAAGAATAATGTCCCTGATCTTTTGTAGTGCCAACTATTGACTGTTGATAATGATGATTTATCTCTATAGTTAAGCAGAAGAAATATTAAAAGGTTGTATATGGTGTGAGAACAATCCTGATTTTAAACATGCTGCATCTTATCCCCCTCCCTAAGGAAGGGAAAGAACTTCCTTAATTCTGTATCTCCTCTGTTTATGTCCTTCTGTAAGCTCTCCCAAAGCAACATCCTGCAACATCATCATAGAACAGCTGGCGTTGGAAGGGACCTCACAGTGCATCCAGTTCCAACCCCCTGCCGTGGGCAGGGACACCTTGCACTATCCCAGGTTGCTCCAAGCCCCATCCAACCTGGCCTTGAACACTCCCACAGATGGGGCAGCCACAGCCTCTCTGGGCAACCTGTTCCAGGGCGTCACCACCCTCACAGTAAACAGTAAAAGTAAAATGAATAAATAAATGAAAATTTTATCATATAATATAGCTTTGTATTTATTTTTGTCCCATTCATGCAGTATTTTCTGCTTCAGTTTTGAACCTGTGTGATACTGTAAGGCTTAAATTTAAGGATTTTTTTGAGAATTAAGTTTAAGGATTTTTCAGAATTCCCAGGTGTTGCAGAAATAAGGCTGGGTATTTTTTTTTGTGTTTGATTTTTTTGTTTTGAGGTGTTTTTTTGCTGCTAATATAGGATGTGATTCTTGGTTGTGGCACTAGATGGTGTTTAACCAAGCAGGAGCAGGGAGATAAACTGGAATTCCAAACAGAAAGCCAGTGGAGTTGAATAAAAAAGAATTACGGTTCAAGTGTTATCCAGGTGAACGAGCTATGCATTCTTGACTCCAAAATTTGTTTGAAAAATCCAGATTTCAGTACCCCTTTTGTTTTGAAAATCAGTAGCACTGACATGAAACCTGTACTTAAAAACAAAAAGAAAAAAGAATTCAGATTCTAGCTCAGCTCCATCCTCTGCCCTTATATAATCAATAATAATAAAGGAATAAATCTAGCAACAAACCTTATGGATTCTGAGAAAATGAAAAATATCATGCCTGGTTCCCTTGAGGAATTTCAATTTATACTAACTCTTAAACAGGAGGAAGATGTTTCTCAAAATGAATTATACTGTCCTTGTCCAAAAGGTTTCCCCCAGTGTGCATGGTATATCTGTGAACATAAACCCTGCCATAAACCAGTGCTGGGTGGAGTGCAGTTCCACCAGCTCTCTGGGACAGCCTCTTACTTTCCAGGTGAGATAGAAGTGGGATGTTGTGTCTTTATAGCAATAACAAGATATGTGAGGCAGCCAGGTGAATAGATTTGGGGAAAAAAAAATCCCAAATAATATCAAAGCCCCCCAAACCAACAGAAAAACCTCACCACCCATTGCCCCCTCCTGCCTCTCATGTTCCCAAAGTGCTTCAGAACACTTAGGAAAATTGGGTAGGGTTACCTTAATACAGCATACTTTATGTACTCACTTGGAGCATAATCTATGAATAACTTCTACAAGGTCGTACCTAGGAAAAACCATTCACAAAATTCCCACACAAAATGTTTAATGTGGCAAACCAAGTTTTTTTCCTGTGTGTTGATGCTGTTTAACACCTTATATGCCAATGTAAGTACCAGAAAACTCTGGATTTGGTCAATCTCAAATTCTGAACTCTGATGAAAAAACAAAAAACCACTCAATAATATTAAAAGGTTAGAAACAAATGAAGGGATCCTTCTACAGCTGAATCTTAGTTCTAAAATATATTCACAGTGATAGAATTGGCAGCTCTTATATTTTTATTTGGGTTTAGCATTGCTAAATGTTTTCAGACCCTGGCAAACAAGGATATAAGTGCAGCTGAGATTAGTCATGTTGGTATCTAGAAGTAGCCCAATTTACCTCAAATGATTGTAGTGGAGAAGTGTTTGCAACATGGGATGCATTCCATTTTCCTTGTTGAGCTGTGAATCAACAGGAAATAGCTGAAGACAGCGACATTAAAAAAAGAAAATAAAGTGTTGAACATCATCACCAGCAGCAAAGCTGTGGTGGCAGGAAGGGGCAGGTTGTGGTGCTGGAGCTGTGGTACCACCAGCCCTTTACTTTTTGGGACCTCTGCTCGGGATATGTCACTGGGGTTGTGAGCAACAGCTACTGCAACCTGCTCAGTGCTGGAGCTGGAGATTTGGTCATCCTGAGCCCATTCCACACAAACAGGAAATGCTGGTGGTTGTGTGTGGGACACAGGTGGGTTCTAACACCCAGTCAGCCAAGGCGACTTGATGCACTCTGAGTGCAGGTCAGGCATCACTACCACCTCTAGCGTCCAACCTTTCACCTGCCTGCTTGGTTAGCCTCCATTTTTTTCCCCTAATAAGGTTCTTAGGAACACATTGCGTGAGCCCTGAGCTCCGCCCATTAACTGGGAGCCTTTGCTGTGGGCAGTGGTTTGGGAAGATGCTACTAAACTCTGGGACCAAAATAAGTAGTCAACATAAGTGCAAGGATCACCATGTGGGGTCAAGAACCTTTGTCTTTTGTGGATTTTTCCAACAGCCGAGCTCTTTCTGTGCTGATGGAAACCAAACCCTAGCTTCAAAAGACCCTTTGTTTAATCAACTGATTTCTCTTTTTTATTTTATTATTGGTTTACAACTTTATGGCTGTTGTTTTGCATTACTTTTATCAAGCCAGTGTTTCTTCCCCTACAGCTAGAACACTTGAGTGATGTGTGAAATTTATAATGCTCTTTGATTAATATTAAATGTGGAGAAAAAATACATTTGGAAGGTCTTTATCTTCTGATAGACTTGGTTGTTTGAGTTGCTGAGGCTGGGGCTTGTGACAGCTCCTTGGGGACACGTGGGGCGTCTTCCTTGTTTTCCAAGCCTCATTATGATTGAGCAAATGTTCTCAAGTTTCCTCAGCATACTTGTTTTGTTACATCTCTAATATTTTAGGTATTTCTTCGTTCTTTAATATCTTACACTTACATTTCTTTTTGTAGTTTCTGCTTTTACTTTACTTTTAGAATGAAAGGGTTTATAATTTTTAAGGTTCCATCCACTGTCCTCTTTGACACAACTGGGAGAAAGGCTCCCTTATGTATTGGAAGTCAAAGTTCGCTTTATGTGCAGTATTGTATTAGCCAAAATTTTTCCCCAAATAGATATCAGGTATCTATGACAGGTCTGCTTTATTGCATTTGGAATTAATTTAATATTCAATTTAAAATTATTTTCATATATTGGGGGAGTGACAAATGTTAGGAGGAAAAAGGTATTTTTGTAAGTGAAAGATATATTAAGTATATATGAAAAGAAATGTAATGTTTGTGCAAGGTTCTGAAATCTGTTATTTTCTGGCCAGAAATCACTTCCTGCTGCTTACAAATTGAAGGCAATCAGTGGTATCACCACCAGTCATTACGTGTTTCTGCTATCTTTCTTTCTTTCACAGACTTCCTCAGCATTTTGTGTCCAACTGTTTGCTCAGTGAGATAAGAAAAGTGCTATAGCTGTGAGTAAATATTCCAGGCTTTCAGGAAATCCTGAAGAGTTGTTGCAGAACAACATAACGGGGGATTTGGGAACAGAGCACACTTCTGCCAGCATTGACCAGGGTCAGAGGTTATCACACATGAAGGAGAGGATGCTCAGCAGGGATAAGTGTGAATGCTTCTGATACATCTCAGAGTTGGAGATGCTGGCTGTGGTGAATTAGTGGTGATTCTGAGGTGGGGCTGACCTTGGACATGTTTGTGTGGTATTTGGTTTATACCCTTGTCCAAGGCAGGTGGGTAGGTCCATGTGTTGCTGGCTTATGCTTTCATTAGACTGTATTAACCATTAAAACCAATCAAAACTAAATATTGACATAAAACCTGGGTGTGTTGGAGGGGCTGGGGAAGAGAAAACCTCCCTGTGCCATAGGGAAGTGCTGAAGGCAAAGACTGGAAGTCAGTGATGCTCCCACCCACCGTTTCATGTAATACCAAGTGTTGGACAAAAGTTGGTGGAGCTTTCAGTAGGGCTCATAAAGTGAGCAGTATTATCTGTTATAGCAAATCTTCTCTCGTCATTGCTCACCTCTGCACGTTATTTGTAAAGGAAGGAGTCTTCTTTTTGCCTCAATATAGTTACATAGACAATTAGTGCTTAGGTCCTTCCCTTTGCTGTTGCCTCCTGCGATTGTCTCTGTGAAGTCTCCACATTGGATGGCCTCTCCAGAGGCTTAAAATGAATTGCAGAACAAAATGAAACCTGACCTTATGCAGTATGTATTTTTTATGACCAGAGCTTATCTTACCAGATACCAGAAAGAAACTCCGGCTGATGTTTCCTAGCAGAAATTAAGAGATGTTGTTTCTTCAGGGCTTGATGATACCATCAACCTTGCACACGCATTTCACCCAAGCATGACCTTGCTTAAGAATAAAGCCATTTCTGAGCTCTGTTTTAAGTGTGGTCTAGCAGAAGGCTGATTGCTGGGCGGCAGCTGAGCGTGGAGGGAAGGGGTGTTGTGACGGGGCTGCTGGCGCCATTGCCGCTTGGCTTTGACGGTAATCAGGTTGGGCAGGTGTCTCCGACAGCTGTGGCTAATGGCCTGCCATGCTGGGCAGGGACCAGACCTCCAAACTCCTTCTGCTCTGCAGCAAATGCTTGGGTCTGCATGCATGGAAAAATAAAAATTGTTCCTCATTTAGCTTTATTATTGAGTTCTGCCCTTACTACAAAATCAACAAATTGTTGGTGTTTTACACTTGGAAGTTGCCCTTTTCTGGGTAAGGTTGGTTCTTTTCCTTTGTTGTGGTATTTCTTAATGTGTGTTTTTTTCTTCTATTTAATTTGTTTAAAATGGCTATTTAAATTATTGATAAGATCTTAAAACTGAGCTAATTCACTTCAATTTATCCAATAGACAAAACTATTTATAATTAACTGAGAAGCAGAGGTCAGTTCGGTGTGTAATAACTGCCAAGCCAAATGAATAACAATTATGCAGTTTTTTATGCTAAGCTAAAAATTATGCAGGGACTACCTTCTGAATAGCCTTGAAATGATTAGCAAGAGGTTCAGGTGGCAGGCTCTGGAGAAGGAGGAAAAAAATCTTTGAGGGGGGGGGCCTCAAAAACTGTGCACTTATTTATCTGATTAGACTGGCTATGTTGGCACTGGAAATGAACGTTCTTTTAAAATAAACCTTATCTTTAAATCATAGTGACAGCAGAAGCTATTGCGAGAACATGACCATACATAATTGAAAAGGACAAAGGGTGAGGGTTTTACATAAAAAGAATAGATTTGAGTGGTGGCTTGCTTCATCTGTCAGTGTTTGCTGGGCAGTTCCTAGGGCTGTTGGTGTGCTTGGTTCAGGGGGAGACTACTGTGCTCAGGCACATAACCTTCAGTTTTTCTGAACATTAAGACAGGGAGAAAATGTCCCTAAAATGTCCCCACCACCTTGCTATAGGTTCCTCTGGGGCTTGCATGCTATTTGGGGAATCAGGAAATGAAGGAATGGTCTTGCTCATACACTGGCTGGGTAACATGCTTTTGTTTGCACAGCATATTTTATTAGTGTGAAAGAAGGAACGGTTAAAAGAAAAAAATTAATGTAGGCTACGATACTGAGTTATAGCAACAAAGCTGGAATGGGTGTAAAAAGTAGCAACAATTGCATAATGGAACGATAAAAAACTTCTTTCTTTTTCTTGCAGGACATAATACCAGTTTACAACACAGTATAATTAGATTGCCACACTGCCCCTTGTAAAACCAGAAAGAAAAGAAATGTAGGGCTGCATTAAAACTCCTTTCATTTTCTAATGCCTTTAGAGAGCTATTGGACATAGAGGACTCGCTCTGGCAAAAAGCTCTAGTGAGCTATTAGGTTTTTAACTATTTTATAGGGTTTTTTTATTGTTGCTAGGCCTAGTTTTTCAGTACAATGACTTTGTCCTCTCTCCCCTTTCCAGCCTGTCGCACATTTATCAATCTTACAGATAACATTCACTAAAAAGATAAGTCCAGGCTCTTATGAAGCACTGTATCCTGCTGACATATCCTTCCCTCCCCCTGCCTTTTCTTTAGTAAGTCTCACATGACTTCTTTTATCTGATGATCTTCTGATACAAATTTCTTGTGTCAGCTCCAGATCTCACAGACAACAGGAACAAAACCCTGTCATGCAAGAAGTGGACACCATAACCTCTGGGCCAGGTTTTAGTGGAACACAGCAGAGGAGAGCAGAGACTCTTCTAGGTCAGAAGATGACCTTTCCTAAACAGTTAACCATGAGCAAAGCCCACACTTTTTTCCCCCCTCTAAATTAATATAAATGTTTTCTCTTCATAAAGACTGTAAAGCTAAAATGCAAGTGGTCAGAAAGGAAGCACCGAATATTGAAAAACAGTTTCATTTTCTCAGTGAAGCTGATGAAATTTGGTTATGAAAACCCCAGCTTTTGCTAAGGACAAATGGATGCAAAAATCACTACATTGCCACAGGTTGATTAGAATGTCTTTTCAAAGAAAAACAATATTGCTTATTAGTGGACCTGCCAAATTTTGTCCTGACTCAAATTTTTTAAAATCTGTGGAAATGTCAGAGTTGCTATAAGCATGCACAGCTGACAGTGATAAGTTGTGTGCATCTCTAACCAGGAGTTTTAAAATGATGCATAGGGAGTGCAGTTGAATGAAATCTTGCAAACTGATACCAGCAAGAAAAATGTTCCTGCTTAATGCAGTGGAAAAAAAGAAAGTTGCAACTTCCTTGTGTTTATCGTTTTTATGGCAGTGGGAGATGTAGGCTTAGCTGGGACTTAAGGATTGGTCACGAATGTCACCATCCATGAGCCCTTCAAGGCTTCCCAGGCAGCTTGGGAGTGCAGTACCAACAGCACACTGAGCAATAGACAGGATGCTGACCCAGTAAGAGAATGTCTCCTAACATGTCCTGGTCCACCTCTTTCACATTTAATTGGCTGTGACTGGTCTCCAGAGCAGTGTTCTTGGATCCACGATAAACTAATTCATGTTGCAGTAGAGAGAACAGGACAAGCCTGTCTGGTTTCTTCCCTATCCATCCATCCTGAGCCCTGGCCCTTGGGAGCAGAGACGAGATTTGCTTCTAAGCCATTGCAGTGACTTCTGGGACTGAGGCTGGAGTTGTCACCTCTGCCAACTTCCTACAAATGTTTCTGTGACTTTTACTTGGTCTTAATAACAAAGCCCACAACATTGCTTTGGCTCTAATGAACGCCTCAGCTGAGCATCTCAGTTTATATCTGTGTTTTGAATTGAAGAGGAGATTGAGAAGGATATGCTCTTTGCTCACTAGGTTGAATTTCCTACATGAGCTACAGGGCTTTTAGCAGGTTAAGTATGTTGAGCTGACAGGGTCAGCCTGGACCACACAGTTCCAGAGACAAGACATTTCCAGCTGGCCTAGGCTGACATGATCTGTATATTTAATTTAATTTAATACCACAAATACCTGACAAGACAGCACGAGGCACCTCTGTTAGACTTAAGCTTACGCAGGCACATGTATGGGTGTACATGCATGTATGACATACATTTATACACTGATAAGTGCAATATATCTATGTCTTTCAATCACTTCTGCTGTTGTTAAATATTATTTAACCCAGTGTGTTGACTCTCGCTGCCTGCAGAGGAGCAGTTGAGCAGAGTGCTGGTAAGCATATAGAAGATAATAATAAGAAAGATGATTAACAAAAAGTCATGTCAAGCCTATTCAGTTTTCATTTATAGCAGCAACAAACCTTGTGGGTAGTGAGCCAGTTTCAAATATCATTACCATAAGCAAATATTTAGAGGGTAAGTTCAAAAACAAGTGGAAAATTTTATTCCGACATTAGACTTTATCCTGGAAGTGTAGCCTGCTCTGCACAGAGGGGAGCGGATGAGCAGAAAGGCAAGAGGACAGGTTTTGTGCACAAAAACAAAACTTGGACAAACACAGTCATAGAACAGAGTAGAATATTTCATGTGGAGGGGACCTTCCAACTGAAAAGTTTTCATGTGGCTGAGACTAGAAAGGTTAAGCTTCAATTGAAATAAAGAAAAATCAGCCTGGATAAGTAAGGAAAAAGAAAAACCCCAACCAACCAGTAAAGCAGAAGATCCAAAGCTATTGGACATCAGAGGGGTTTGCCCAGGCAGTGCGGACTGTTGCTGCAGACAGGTAAAGAAGACGCCTGATCTTCTCCATAGTGAAAAATAATGCCATTGCCCTATGAGGAGCTGGGGTCTTGCTCCTTTTTTTTCTCCTTTTACCTCTCCCTGTCACTAGACAAGGCCATCAAGGTCCCAGAGTGACCAAATATTGACTGATGAGTGGCCGCCAGAGCTCAGCAGTGTAGGGGTTGGGAGGTGTGGGAACTGCTGCCTGCAGGTTCTATCAGGAGAGGAGATGCTCTGAGATGCAATGTAAGGACTGTGTAAATGCCTGGGAATGGAGCCAGTATTTCTATAATGGCACTTGACACAAGAGCAAACACCAGAGAAAATCCAATGAAACTTTAAAGTGAAATGCCTCTTAATTGTTCAGCGGTCACAACCTCTCTCCATCAAACCCCTGCATAACGAGTTTCCCTTCAGCCCTATTTGGCCTTGTCTTTCCAAGCTAAAAATCTGAGCTTTCAAGCATGAGTGACAAAATTGTCAGTGTTGTCTAGATTTGTGCAAAAGGACACGCTTTTGCTGCATACAGCAGCTCCTATAAAGAGGAACTTACCCAAGTTTGGGTCAGTTTTTCTCTAGGAAGCCATTTCAGCAGAATGGGAAGTGGTTTCAGGAAAGCAGGTTAGAGAACAGGCATCAACATGTTAATTATTACAATCTTTCTGCACTAAATCATATAAGTTTACCCAGACCATAAAGCCTAGTGCTGCTGGGTGATCAGCTTCCAGAAACAACCAAAGATGACTTTTTTATTTATGTTTGATGTTTCTTGCTAATTTAAATGTCACAGCTCATATCTATGTCTCTGTTACCTCAAGGGTAGGCTACTCAAGTGTGAACTATAATAGTGCTGTATCTTAAACACACTTGAAAAGGTACTTCAATGTGGAATGCCTCTGTTTACATTAAAATGATGTATTATTATTTATTATTTATATTGCAGTAATATCCAGCAGCTTCAGACATCTATTAGGAAGCCTTTATGGTCAGTGCAAAGCAGACCATAAAGTAATGTCCCTACCCCTGCTAGCTTTCATTTATAAGTAAATCCAGCCATGAATATATCAGCATGTTCTCACAGAAACCAGATATATCTGGTTGCAGTGTTAAGGTATCAGTTAGTCATACAGCTGCCAATGGACTGAGATTTTACTATACAACAGGCTCCATCTTCCCTCTTCCATGCCAAAATAACCTCAGGCTTTCAGGCTTGGGGCTACTCAGGTAAATGAGACAGAAAGAAAAATTGAAAGAATATTTGATCTTTAAATTTGCCTGATTTGGTGCAAAGAACAACTATTTGATAATAGGTAAGCCACCTTGCCAATGTCCTATGAGATTTTGGGGACATCACTGATGGAGGAGGATCATTTGGGTCTTACCTCTCTCTCCCTCTTTGTTTCCTGGAGCTGAAAGAATAGAAGCCCACACCACATGGAAACCATATACTGAGAGATTTTTTTTTCTGCCACAGATGTGTACAGGCTGATTGGCTTTGACAGTGCCCTGTCTGATGAGAAAGGCTCTCTGCTAATAAGCTAATATTCTCAGTTGCACTCATAAATGATGCAGTGATCCTAACAGGCATTTCAACTGCTACCAAAATGCCCCTGATCCATATGTTTAAGTGCACTCAGAAATGCTGCAGGGACAGGAAAGGTTTGCTATTCGTGTCAGCGAGCAGGTATGGCTGTTAACATGTTGTTGCTCTTTTCCATTCTTCTACACATCTTTTGCGTGATGAGCTATACTTGTCTTCTGTCTTGTGTCATGGAAGAAAAAAGCCATAGTACTCCATGTGGAAAGATGTTACATCAGCTTTGCCTTGAACTAATGTCCTATTTCTGGGTACCTGTTGAATGGAAGCCAGGTTCTTTAATATCAGTGCTCCCACGTGAGAGGATGTGACACCCCAGTTCAGGTGGCGGTGTGTGAGATGTGAGGGGCTGAAGTCTTGGGGACGTTAGGCTGGGCCCCAAAATTGACTCATGTTTCTGAGTATGTAGCTCTAAAATAAGTCATAGAAGATATGTTGGATAGGCTTCTTTATATGGAGAAGTCAAAACTGCCATCCTTCCTTGGTAAACTTGCAAAGTGCCTGGTTAGGCTGGTTGCAGGAGCAGCCAGGGGTCCTTGTGTTTCATAAATTAAGACTTCACAGAAATCTTACAGCTTATGAACTTGTCAGCATCTCAAGTTGTGTTGTCTGCTGCCTCAGCTGGACTCTTGTTCCTCCTTTGTATCATGTATTGTTTTTGTTTAGTTTTCTGCTAAGAAAAAAGCAAGTTATTTAAAACCGGTATCTGAACCAGCTTTATTTAACATACATCTGTTCAATTTGCAGAGGCATGCCTTTGCCCAAAATTCCATTTGTTTCCTTTCCTTGACACAAAGACTTTTCCTTGACAAAAGCAAGGCTCTGCTCAAGCTGTCACGACCAGCCCAGATGTTCATCCTGCCCCAAGTCAAGGCTTGTGTCTCCAGCTTTTCACAAATCCGTGCAGAAGATGGAGAGCAAGAAATTCTTTGCATCCACAACATGAACTGGAAATATGGGAAGAATGGTGTTCCTATGTGTGTGTTCATCTTGCCGACTCAACAATTCACACCTGCACCCATGCTAATCATCGCAGGCATACAAACATAAGCACAAAATCTGCCTTTCCTCACTTTTTTTTTCTGCCAAAATTATTATCTTCCCCTTGAGTCTTCCCTTCTTACCTACTTGCTAACCTAGAGCCTTCTGTTTTGTGTGTTTTTCTATTGACAAAAAGCTGTATTTTTCAGGCTAAATTGTTGGCTTCCTGCACTACTCCAAGAGCAGATCAAGGCATGGTTTATTCCTCTGTTCCCTTTCTGCCGCTTGAGCAAATGCCTTGTGTTTGAAAGCATTTGCCTGAATTGAACCCAGTAAATTCACTCACTGTATTTAAGAAAAGCTGTCAGTGGTGCTGTGTTACTTGTATTTAATTCAGTAAGTATCATTTATGTTCTGAAGTGCCAAGCTCAATGCAAGATGTCTTTGTGTGCCTGTGGGCGTGCAACTGGTTATTTCTCTGCTGTTTTTCTGACTACTGTTCAATGGCCTGGATGTTACTATGATCCTGTCGGCGACCAAAATTCCTTTGTCACCCTGTACTCAGCAGAGTTGGGTTAAATACTTTAATGTTACTGGAAGAAATTTGACCTATAGGATGGTAAATAATCATTTTTTCACTCTGTAGTGATAACTGGTTGTTGCTATTGGTGTGGTGAAAAAAAAAAGTTTTCACAGGCCTTTCTTAAAAACATCTTTGAAATGGGAATAAGGCTGTTAATAATGATTGTTATAATGATGTCATGATGGGGAAACACCTGTGTGGACAATGTCAGAGGAACATCTAGATGTCACCAATGCATAGTGTAGCCTAATTATTCCTTGATGTAATAGCTCACAGATTTCTTATCCGATAGTCCTTGAACCCACAGGAACAAGCGCTCTTCCCCAACTACATTTGTAGATTTCTTGGAGAAAATAATCTTTAGCAGAGAGACATGAATAACTCAATTGAAATTAGAAGGAATAATAAGAAAAGTTAAATCCCCAGCTGATATTTTCTTCAGAAAGGCAAACCTGAGTGGGTGAGCAATTTGGGTAAATAGCTTATGAGAGGGGCTGTGCCAGAGGTGGAAAACCTGCTAGTTGCAACCCTGCCCTGTATGAAAAACCATTGTAGAGGCATATATATTTATGTGCTTACCTTTTCTGTGGAGATGTAGGAAACTCAAAAGGGAAGGAAGAGTGAGGTTAATTATGAGCTTAGAAACTTGCAGCTGGGTTGGTGCTATAAGGCAAAAACTCATCAGCCAGAAATGTCTAATGAGGAGAAAGATTCTGGCGTGGTGTTTGATCACAGGGTAATTATGAACCACTAAAACAGTATGGCTGTATAAAAACCCAATGTACTGTAAGATTAACCAGCTGAATTATTTCCTCCATTTATACAGAGGCATTAATGTCTGAATACAGCACTGATCCCTTATAGTCAAAAGAGATGGATTCAAGCTGCAAAAAATGTAAAGCAAAGTGTAGAGACTTTGATAATTATGTGTGAGAAAGTATCATAAAGGATGAAACTCAATGAGCCAAATCCATAACTTACTTGGCCCAGCAAAATGAAAGCTTTGAAGGTTGCTCTAGGCAGATAGAGAGCAAGAGCAAGGGAAGAACTTCTTAACCCAAAAGGTGATACTGTGGTGATGGCAGATGAGCATAAATGAGCTGTAAATTAATGGGAGCTGGGACTAGCATGGTTCTGGGAAGCCCTTGCAGGACAAAAGAGAAAAGTCATTTAAGATGATATTTGTCCCAGATGATGCAGTTGTTGGTTTCTTGGGGAACAAAGTGACCCTTTGGAAGGACAGTCCTTCCAGTCTCCTGTCTCTGACTTTTTTTTTGTCTTACTCTTGATCAAGTAATAAGTACCTTCACTTATTATTTGGATGACTTTGTCACTGTTTGCAAAGCAATTTAATTCAGATCTCTATTCAACAGCCACAAAAATATTCATGAATCCTGATTGTTTTGTAGATTTTAGTGCCATAATCAGTCAAAGAAGTTATGCTATACCTTGGTGACTAGACAGTAAAACACTAGCTCTCTGCTCCATTTAAAGTGACAGAGATTTTAATTGCACGCTTGAAAGGTCTGAGGTTGTTTCTGAGTGAATGAATGAATCTATTAGTGCCATTGTCTTTGACTATAAATGCTCTAGCATAATGACAAGGCAAAGCTATTACTTCGCCTTGCATGGAGCACTCCCACTCCCGTTTTGTTCAAATTGTTTTCAGTCAGTGGTCAACACTGCATCAAAATCGTGATCTCAAAAAGCAAAGTGGACAACTAATGTAAAGTCCCACTGACCCCTTCAAAATTCAAATGATTTTCAGTTTATTAGATGGAGAAGCCTTCACCTTATTCACATCTCATTCCCTGTCTGTAGAGAGTACAAGTTGCCTGGCTTAAATGTGAAGCCTTATTTATGCTGGTAAATTTATTATACTAGTGGGATTGGTCAGCTTAAGGGATCAAAGCCACTTTCTCTCCTCAAAAAATAAGGAATATATTTTATTTAGCTATATCTAGTATGATATCTTTGCAAAAGGCAATCCCTAATGCCCAGAATACTAGTGGAGAAAACCACTGGGAAGAGTTTTGTATCAAAACCAGAATTGTGTGCTTTATTACTGAAAAAATATTATGTTGCCTGCTGGCTGCCTGGTTCTGAATCTTGCCTTAGCATCCACAGTCTTTTAAGACATTTCTCTACTGGTACAAAACCCTGTGATACATGGAAATCCTGGCTGTAGGTGTTCCTCTGTGTGCTGGAAAGCTTTGCCAAAATAGCTGGAATAAGTAAGAGTTTATCTTTGCTGCTAAAAAAGGTCAATTTCTCATTTTACAAATGAATGTTTAGTATAAAATATGTGAATGATGCCAGCACAAAAATCACTGTGAAGGCTGGATGTATTAATTGCAGTGCTTTTGACTAATACAAGTTTATTTGTGGTAAAACTGAAGTGGTTTGCTTGTGCTGGAGTCTGTGTGCTCAGTATTTTTAGGCTAAAAAGACACATTCTTTTTGTTCAGACATGACAAGCTCCTGCTGTAGCCTTAGTTAATGTCAACCAAAGAGTGCTTTGGGCACAGTTATTATTTATTTCAATTCTGTAAATTGTCTCTTGCTGGAGTACTGGATCTTCAGTGGGAATTTTATTGATGCAAAATGCCGTGCTTGTATGTTATGCTTGATGGGAATGGTTATAGAGCCAGGAGTTAAGTGTCCCAGTATGAGTGAGGGGTCTGCAGATTGGGTGAAACTACCCCAGGTCATGGGTTTACAGAGAAGGTGAGTCTTGGGCATTGAAGAAATGGGCAGAATTACTTCATCAAAGTTTGGTCCCCATCATCCTGCACTAGGTCTGGATTCCTGCTGCTGAATCCAAGGTTTTCCTCCTCTTTGTGCCAGACTCTGTAAGACACAATACAGTATTTCTATATGTTAACACAAAACTCAGCAAGTGACTATCATAGACCATAGGTAGAGTGGAAAATAATGGTAAAAAGAAGCTATATAAGGAAATACAATTATTTGCATGAAAAATCCTACAGCTGCGAATAATGGATGGGGAAAGGAGGAAGGGAGAGATTTCCGTTTAACAAGGATCTGTCTGGGTCAAAGGGACAGACAAAAATTTGGAATTAATCCCGGGCCTCTCTGCATAGTTGTCTGCATATTTAGGAGCCTTAAACCTGTAGATCCTTCTCCTGTTACTCAGATTTGTGGGTTTTCTGCTCTCATTTCTGCCTTGGTACATATATATGCTGAGCAATAGAAAGCCTGAAGTTACATCTTTAATTCCTAACTGCACAAAACCAGTAAGACTAAATGACTGAAATACGGCATTAGGGGGAAGAAAGCTTCCTCCTCCCTCATTTTCTTCCTCCATGACACAAGCTATTGGCATGTCCACAGAATTATTATATAGAAGGATATCATCTATGAAAGAAAACCTGAGCATCACTTCTCTACTCTGTGACACAGGGAAGTGATATCTCTGTGGCACAAAATCGGTGCACCTGGGCTTGGATTCAGATTCAAAATCTGTGATGATGTCTTATCTAATAGGATAAATTAATTCTTGCAAAAGAAAGCACCATGCTATTTGTCAAGGGTGTCAATAAATTTCCACCTATGTTTGCTCTTGTGAGCAGAAAGCAGACAAGAGAACTAACAAATGATCCCTCTTCTCCAGTGCCTTAAACATCACTATAATGATGAGAAAACAATGGCAACTTCTATCCCCATCATGAAACGAGGAATTTACTGTCATATTTCTCGTGGGACCTAATTTAAAGCAGTGTTCTTAGAGAAACTCAGGTCAAGAGTAAAGAAGAAAAAGTTGATGGAGATCTGGTTTGACAGATGGAATATCACAGAGCATACCAGGTTAAACTCGGAGGGCTTTATGGAAAAGGACTTCTTACAGGGAACATGCGTGAATCCCAACTAACTGGAAATAAAGAGCAAAGCTTTTCTGTTTCTTGGTATATAACTTTCTTTATAAATGCATGCTGGAAGTGCAGACAGTTTTGTCAGAAATGTTTTCATTGATCTGCTCTTTTTGCAGCAGTCCTGGGCCATGAGTCTTACCTTTTTTTAGGAAAAAGTCCAGGATTTTGCACTCGGGTCAGCGAACGGATGTGGTTGTACCTCTTTGAAGAAAATGCAATCTGAAGGCAGAGCATCCCTCCATCTGTTGGTGTTCATCTCTCACAAGGGTTTCTTGCCTCTTGCTCATTGATAGATGCTGTAACTTACATTAATTAAGTCACAATCTTTCCGACCGGGGGGTTGTGGCTTTGGTCACCCAGCAATGGGTATGTAATCCATCTTCTTGACTTGGACTTCAAAGCTTAAGGAATTGCCTAAATTAAGCAGAAATTGACATCTTCCCTTTAGGTTTCTGTGCACTGTGTAACATTCCTTCCACATGTGTTCTAGGACTAAATATGGCACAAGCATTTGTCAGAAGCACAACAGCTAATTTTCTTTTCCTAACTTTTCAGAAAGGAAGGGAAAAGAACATACCCTTTAGTTTTAGTCAATATTCTTAACTTCAGAGAGGCAAACAGGTATCCTTTAGCTGTCAATTCCTTGTAATTTGTTTTAAGCTTTTGCAAAGGTCATGTAAGAGAAGGAGTGGGGGGTACCTGCAGGGAAATGTCTCTTTTTTACAGTAAAAGCAGGAACCCACAGCTAAGGCTATTTTTGTGGATTTTTCTAACAGAATAGGGTTTTTAAACTGCTTTTATATTCTGGATTTTTTTTTTGTTGCTAAAGGTAGCGGACCACTTTAGCAATATTAAAAAAAATGCCCCATAGGGTCTTTGAATTAAATGTTCCTTTTGGTTTAAATGGTTTGAGACTTTGAAATAAAGAATGGTGAGGCCTCCTATATTTGAAGGCTTTGCTGTTTGAAGCATCACTTTTGTTTTACCACCCAAAATGTCCTCTGGGATCCTGAGAACACTTTTACAAAGCATGAGTCCAAAAGTCACCTGTTTATGGCAAAACTGCTCTCCAGAGGAGGGGAATAAGTGAAACTGAAGTAATTCACCTCAAATAAAGATAAAAATAGACACAAGTATTATTAAGCTTTAATAAACAATTAGATGTTGCCAGGCTGGAGAGGAGGAGACCAGAGGGTAAGAAAGAGAATGGGGATCACAAGGAATAGGACAAGAGGAAATGGTCTCAGGTTGTGCCAGGGAAAGATTAGGTTGGATATTAGGAACAATTTCTTCATGGAAAAGGTTTTCAACAAACAGAACAGACTGCCCAGGGCAATGGCTGAGTCACCATTCCTGGAGGTATTTAAAAGATGTGTAGATGTTGCACTTGGGGACATGGGTTAGTGGTGGCCTTGGCAGTGCTGGGTTAATGGTTGGACTTGATGATCTCAGAGGGTTTTTCCAACCTAAATGATTCTGTGATTCTATGATGATTAAATGGCAGGAGGAGCCTCCAGTTATTGATAGTGCCCATTTTACAGGCAAACAGTGTCAGCTGTGCAGGATAAGCCACCTCCTGCTCCCATACTCAGAGGTGCTGCCCCAAGGTGAAAATGAAGGTCAGGAACATCAGAGGCATTGCCACTCTCTAATCAGGAATGACCGGCTGTAATTGACCCAAATACAGA
This sequence comes from Pachycephala philippinensis, assembly GCA_013397055.1. Classification (NCBI taxonomy): domain Eukaryota; kingdom Metazoa; phylum Chordata; class Aves; order Passeriformes; genus Pachycephala; species Pachycephala philippinensis. The sequence goes on along the minus strand of VWZT01010596.1, from coordinate 10,534 downwards.
ACAATACCTCAGACAAAGCTGATAGGAATCACTTGGTCATTACAACATAAACCTCTGCCAAGCCTTTTAGCAGCAGTAATGTAAAAAGCAAACAATATTGTGTTAAAAAGAAAGGTCAGGACAGTACTATAAAATAATTGGAAACTGAGCACGCTCCTTGTTAAGATTTGAAGTCTTCATTTTTCTAAGAGAAACTCTTATAAAGGTGGTGCCAAACCTCATGCTTTCTATGAATTACATGTCACTGAGAAATATTTTTGTGTGGCATATTTACTTAGAAATATCAGTTTTCACGGGTTCTAATCAACAAATTCAGGAACTAATGCATGCTGCTGAGTTTTCCCAGACCCTGGCCATATTGTGTTTTCTCTAAACAAACCTGTGCTCAAGAGCAATCACAAGCTGGTAAAGCTAAAAGCAGTGTGTCTACAGCAAAACACAATTATGCTGTCTTTATTTTTGCAATTTAAGTAGAGTAGCAAGAGCTGCTCTGCATGACCCAAATTTTCTCTTGTTGAAGTGGGACACCAGGAGATGGTTCTGCTCTATGGAGCAATAGCTCAAGGCGGGGCAGAGGGAGATGCTCTCAGCCATTTATAAAACCAAGCTTCATCACTACTCGTCAGGTCTTTGCTTGGAGTTCAGGCAGAGGACGTTTGCTTTGGCATGCACAATTTAAAAATAGTTCATTTGATCCACGTTGGGAGAAGGACAGCCAAACCCAGGGACATGGAATAACCCTGCACATGTCTTCTCCTGGAGCGTCCTTTGTCAGGTCACTAGGAGTCCTTCACTTTGACCTCCTCTGTGGGCTCTGCTCTTACATCTCATTGTATATAAAGTGCATTTTTCACATAAAGAAACCCACGTCGTAACATAAAAGTATATATTTCCAAAAAGACAGTTTTGGCACCCTGACAAAGGTCATCTACACATGCCAGCTCTTATTTTAAAACCTCAAATTCTCCAGTGCAGTAATGATGTTGAAATATGTTTTCATGCTCTAGAAACTTGTTTATTGGGTGTTTTAGTCTGGCTGCTGCAGAATGAAAAAGATTATCTTCGAATTGGTTTAAGGTCTTGGAAGAAGTCTCGTTCAATATACAGGTTTGTTAATGTGGTGAGTTTGGAAATTTTCAGGCTTTTAATCTGTGAATGTGAATTTTAAAAATCTGGAGCACTGGAGTAATATATAAATGGGTTAAATAAAAAAAAAAAAATTTCTGAAGAAGGATATAATCCACAGTCACTATTCAAAATACATCATTAGAAGACAAAAATAATCCTATTTTGTGTTATAACTGCAATGTAAAGGAAAAGGTTACACCCAAAATGGACACTTGGCTTTGCAGTTCTGACTCAAGGCTTCTGTTGGGACACTCAGTCCCAGCAGCTGATTTCATGCCTTACTACCATGCAGAACAACAGCTGGATTGAATGCATCCCAGGGAGTGCAGTAATTTCGATGTGCCAATCACCCTATGAAAAGCCAAATTAAAATGTACCAACTAATAAGACCTAATTTCATCATCCTTTTGTGCTAGAGATGAATGAGCAGTGTAATTAGATGAACACTGTCAGAGGCCTTCAGAGAATTGTTCATAAGAAAGCTAACATAACCTGAGTAAGAAAACAATTGGATTTATGGGATTTGGGATGTAGATTGGATAGCACTTTTTGGTGAAATGACTACTGATAAACAGTGGGGTTCTGTGAGGGATCAGATGCAGAAGGGCTTGAAAGGAAGATTAGATTAGATTGATTAGATTAGATTAGATTAGATTAGATTAGATTAGATTAGATTAGATTAGATTAGATTAGATTAGATTAGATTAGATTAGATTAGATTAGATACTGGGAAGAAATTCTTCCCTGTCGGGGTGGTGAAGCCCTGGCACAGGTTGCCCATAGAAGCTGTAGTTTCTTCATCCCTGGAAGTGTTCAAGGCCGGGTTGGATGGGGTTTGGAGCAACCTGGGATAGTGCAAGGTGTCCCTGCCCATGGCAGGGTGTTGGAACTGGATGACCTTCAAGGTCCCCTCCAACCCAAATCATTCCGTGATTCCGTGAAGCTGTTCAGCACTGTTCAGCTGCTTTATGGAGATCTGACCTTACTGTTGTCTCTTCTTGAGAAGCACCTGCATCATTAGTCCAAGTTTTACAGTGATTTTCATATCCTGATCACTTAAGAATAAAATTAACCTTAAAATTAGAAATATGCAGGTCTGTTCAAGGATCTGTTAGCGCAGGTGGATCATGTTGACCTGGTCCTTCAGTACCTTTGGCCACCTGCACGGTACATGTGTGCAACAGCTCTTCCCCCAAAAAAGTTCTTTGCAAATTAACTTAATTAGCAAATGACCTACCATGAAAGTACAATGCTATTTTGCATCCAAGGAATTTCACTGACAGGTCTCAAGGTACTGGAACATTTTTATCTACAAATCAATAGCCAAGCTCCCCAACACTTGTACTATCAGACGATCAAAGCTGTGATAGCACAGCAATCAGTCATAGCCACAGGAGCACAATACTGGCTTCTAATGACACGAGTGTTATCTGAGATTTGCAGGACCTGATCAATTGAATGAGACAGTAGATGGCAATCAATAGTTTTCTATCATTATAGCAACCCCATTCATACTGCTGGAATAAGAGATTTGTCAGAATTTAATTTCATGCATTTTTTTCTGGGGTTTTATCCACTCAGGTGTTTGAACTCAAACTTGATTTACCACATGTGTGCTTTGAAGCTGGCTTTGCTTACACTGAGATAGCTGAGTGATTTGTTTTGGTACTTTTTATTGAAAATTGTTTTTCTGCATATCCAAAGAAAGGGAAGGCTAATGAGCAATTGCCTTCATAGAATGGTTTAGATTGGAAGGGACCTTAAAGATCATCCAGTTCCAACTCGTCTGCCATGGACACCTTCCACTAGACCAGGTTGTTCTGAGCCCCATCCAACCTGGCCTTGGACAACACATGGGGCAAAGTCACAGAGGGGGTAATGCTGCCTGATGGCCACGACTGCTGTTGTCACTATCAGAAAACGGGGCAAGGTGGCCCATGTTCCATAAAATTGCAACCACCTCAGTTGCTGCTCCATCTGTCTCTCATAACAATTGGTGTCCTTAGCTCAGTATTGGAGTATAAAGCTTAAAACCTTGAATACTGGCATTTATTTTATGAATACTCCTGTGCAAGTAGAGCATGACATGAAAGTCTTCTCAGTCAGTATTTTTCAAAAATAGAAGCCAAAATCTGTCTCCTAAATCTGTGGCCAGGCTCCTAAATGGAATATCTGATTTTCTCAATGCTAAACCTCAGCTTGCTCCTATTAATTTGCAGTCTTGAAATCAACAATTTATGAGCTGAATGGTGCATTTAAGAGCTTAACTTGCGGTTTCTTTTTCCATCAGCCCAGTTGTTGTTATGCTTGTGTTTTTAAATCTGGTGTTCTGGTCATGCTGAGTGTCTGGTTGACAGACTCAGCCCATCTGCAGCAAGCATATGCAGTTTCACCCTGGGTTAGCAGCTCTGAGGTCACTCCAACTCTTCTTACAGATGCTGGGCTGAGCAAGGGGCCGTTGTTTTGCTCTCCTGCTCAGAATAGCTTGAACACTGCCTTGGAGTGAGGCTTTGGTGACAGCAGCTCTGCCAGGACCAGCTTCTCTATTAAATTTAGGGCAAGGTGATTTAATTTAATTAAGAGGAGGTAAAACACTCTTGCGCCTTGGAATTGCTCTGTGCCTTTGCTTGGTGATGGCTTGTTAGCTGAGGTCTTTTAACACGACAACTGGCCCAAAGTAACCCAAAACTTTCATCTAGGAGAGCACCAGAGCACTTGGGACTTGCTGACTGACAGAAATTATATGCCCCAGCAGAGAAGGAGGCCCTGGGGCCAGCTGGCGCCTGCAGGGCAGGACACGACCTGACCCATAAGTTACTTCAGCTCCAAAGAGGCTTTTTTCCTCAGCACACAAACTATCATCTGTGTTTGATGGGAGCTAAAGTTCATGGTTTGCTTATCAGACCAATGGAAAATGGGGTTCTTATTACAGTGTCATATACTTGTCATTGCTCATTAAAAAAAATAACAGGGGCTTAGGATCAGGTTCCCACCTGTGTCTGGAAGCTAAACTGCTGGCCGTGAGAAAAGCTCAGTGCACTGTTTTCATTCATAATTTTATTGGGTAAATAATTTAGTTTAATATTTTCTTGTGATCTCTTGCCATTGTTGCAGTTTGCTTATGCACACAGCCGTCAACTTAATCACATATTACAGCTGGTTTTGGGTGTTTGGATTGCTGGCTGGTTATTATTTTTGGACTCACAGACAGGACCATATCTCGTTATAAATTCTTTATCATATTTCTAGAGAAATATATTATCTCATTTGAATGTAATGAACTTAGTCACTACACAATCAGTTTATAGGATTTATTAATGCAACTATTAAAGCCAGCTAACAGGCTCTGTCAATCCCTATGTGGATTTTAAGCCACAATACAGACAAGCATAATAATAAAAGGGAAACATTTTAATATTCTCCTGTGGGTGGAATCCTGGATTCCCTACATGTTTTACACTGTCTTGAAATTAAAGTTCCTGCCAGCAGTTCCAATCCCGAGGTCTTCACTCAGTTTTTACTTTGGCTGCTTTAGGCAAATTCCTTGCCCTTTTTTTACTTTTCATGTTTTTTGTTTGGTTGATTGGGTTTTTTTGGTTGTTGTTGTTTGTTGTTGTGTTTGGGGGTTTTTGTGGATATTTTGTGTATTTATAAGGGTGGTATTTGAGAAAACATTTCTGGTTGGACTTTTAATGAGTTTAAGATTACATGATTAAGGAAAGAAAATTAGTTGTAGAATTGGATTTGACCCTGGCTGTTGCCTTAGCAGAGGCCAGTACACCTTGAAAGGAAAATTAGGACTGTGATAGTTTAATGAGTACAGACTCAGTGCATGGAAACGTTTGTAATTCCACTGTTCTATTTCAAAGATTTGTTCTTGTTATAGGTTTATGTATTCGTAACAGTTCATATATATGTAGGATTGATTTAAAAAAAAAAAGATTAAAAAATAACAATATAAATTAAAAAACCTAAATCAAACCCTAAAGCCAAATGTTCTACATACCACATTCTTTATTCACGAGGAAATTAGAAAATGGTGCCTCTTTATTTTCAAGATTCCCACTTGAAGTAAAATGACAAAGATTTTCATTGCAAGGCTGTTAGATTTGGCTTTATGGGGATTCAGCTTATAAGAATTAAAGAAATTTTAACTGTGCACCTTGCCGCACCGCTGTAGCTTTCATGGTAGAGAGAGATGTGGCCCAGAATGAACAACCATGCCCTTGAACAAAATATAAAATTATGTAGTCACAGGTAGGTGCCATAAAGGCTCTATGGTCCAACCCAGCAAACGGGCACCTATGTGCAGCGGGACAGTGTTCACAGCTGCAGTGACCTCACTCCTGTGGTCATCATCCCCCTGGACAGGCCAGAGCTGCAGCCCATGACTGGAGCAGATGAAATTAGTGTAATTAAATCATGGGGTGTGTAATGCCTCTGGAAACAGCAGTGCCTTGACAAGCCATGGCATGTGCTGCTGGCCTTGGCTGGTTTGTACATTGAAAATAATGTGTCTGAACATTGAAAGATCTGAGTGCTGTCCATCTCCTGCTGTGAAATTTTTAGATGAGGAATGATGCAAATGCAAACCGTAGAGTGAAATTTTTTGCTACCAAGTGTGGCGTGTATTGATGGCCAGGTTGGACGCGGCTTCTGGTGTAGTGGAAGCTGTTCCTGCTCATGGCAGGGGGGTTTGTAAAGATGAATTTTGAGATCCTTCCTAGCCAAATCATTCTATGATTCTATATATCTGATTGTTCACTCCAAAAAAACCAGGTTTCCTGTTTGCCATACTAAGACCATGCCCTTTGTAAGAGCCCGGCCACTCCCAACTCTCTGTTTCACACAGACTGAGCTTCTTCTCTTGCTTGGAGCTTGCTATGCCCTTGGACTTGAGTGAGAAATTAACCCAGGAGCCCATGGATGTCTCTAGGAGGCCCAGGTTTCCCTGAGAGCAGAGGATATCTGTAGGGGTTATTGAGTTTACGGAACTGTGCACTTTCTTTGAGGTCAGGAGCTGTGATTTTCCTGATGTAGATGTGTTTGCTCTCCTTCAAAGCCTTTTATGTAGATTTGTCATGTGAGAACGGGTGCTCCCAGCAGTGTTAGAGGTGCCTTGTCATATGTCACGATTTGAGATTTCTGACTTTACTTCAGGTGAAGCATCAAGTTGATTTACATTTAGTGTTGAAAGATGGAAGTTAATTTCAGAATAAATTCTTTCTCTTTTCTCTTTACTGGATAGTTATTTTCACAAAAAAGATAGAGGAGAAAGCATTACTGGAAAAATAAATTCTGTCTTTGAATAGGAAAATGATGTATGTTTACATAAACAAACATAGAGGGTAAGTAGGCCATTATTTAGAAATTTCAGGTTTTGAATGAGCATACATTGAAGAAATTACTAAAGTTATAAGCATTAAACCTAAATAACAATAATTCAGTTTTCATAGGCCCAGGTCATTCTGTGTTTTAAAGCTTCAGATTTAGCTATAAAGGCTGGAATTTTGGCTGTGCTGATCTTAAAGGCAGCTTTGTCATTACTCCTATGTGGCCAGAATTTCATCCTGAGAAAAGCTGCTGGGAGAGCACAAGATGATTTTTTTTGGTGAATTCATAGTTTCCTCTCGTTAGAATACACATTTCAGAGTAGAGTAATAAATGAGGATTTCAGCTATTTGAATGCCTGGAAAGTGGTGAGAATGGTTTCCTTTTTCCCAGACATGTCCCCTGGAAGGAAAATCTCAGCTGTACAAGGGGCAGAGAGTAAAATCGGGAGTAAATTCTGACTTGGAACTGTTTATGCAGAGCAACAATCATACAGAAGTGACAAAACATCTGAGACATGCACAGTACAAGAGAGGCTGATTCCCAATGGATAATACAATTTCAATATTTATTATTATAGAGTTATATTTTTCCAAGGTTTGCCAAGTTCAGGTTTGATTCAATGTCAGTGCCATTAAAACTCCTCGTATTGCTTCTTTCTTTTCACCTTATACTGAACAATTATATTTGCACTTTGATGGAAACATATATTTTATATCACTCATTGCTCCCTTAAAAAATATTTTCCTTGCAAGTGAGTTAAGCTTAATAAAACAGACTGACTTAATTCTGAAAGAAACTGTCCCTTTAAGGTCGTAATTCTGTTCATTTACCCATTCTTATGTTGTCTTTTCGTTAACTTGCAGGATTCTTCCTTGAGGAGCTCATTCTGGTTTGAATGGTTTTGAAGAGAGAAGTTGCACTAAGCCAGACTCATGGAAGGTGCTTTTTTTTTGTGCCTTTTTTTTTTTCATTTATAAAGGGGATGAAAAGGTTGTATGGAGGGTATAACAAGCTTTGCCCCAATGTGGGTTGCCAGGACCAGGAAGGCATGTTCACTGCTGCCTCTTGAGCTCTGGTCTCCTGCCTTCAGTCGTGTTTGTGATGGCTGTCACACACATCTGCATGTGGCTCAGTGAAGGACACAAACCTGGAGATGAGTCTCAGCAGGGCTGGGAACCAGATGTTCTTAGCCAAGTGCTTAGGTGTAAAATTAATTGCTGAAGTAATCTGGGTGGAGACAAACTCTATTATGACATGCCCATCTGTGAGGTGAGGAGTCTCTTCCACAAGTGAGGAGGTGTAAAAGGGAAAAAAAAAAAGCTAATACCAAGAGAGTTTCCCAATCTCCAGAGTTAAGGATGGTGTTATTAAAACACTCTACAGGTTTGCCACCACATACCTGGATTACTGGGATGTGCCTGGGGACTGGGCTGATCTTCCTTTTAACTGAATGGTTAAAATGGTTGAGCAGTAAGCAAAGTGTCTTGCCCAAAATGTAAGTAAAGACAAAAATTCACCAAATAACATTTTTGTTGTACGCTTTACACAGGGGCAGAGATAAAGAGTGGGGCGGCACTTCGGCTCACTGGGAACCCAGAGCTTTGCTGTGGTTTATTATTCAGTGATGTATCCTAAAGGTTCTGATGATTATTGCATTCTTCTCATTTTCTGTGTGATTTGATAGGATCTGTAATTTTGAAAAGCAGCCACTTCTTGAAAGGCAGAAGCACCTTTATGTAGTAAGCATGGTTTCCCTGAGAGCACCTGGAAGACTCCACAGTGCATTACCAGCCAGGACACCTCTGTGACCTTATCACAGAACCACAGCGTGGTTTGGGTTTGGGGGAACTTTAAAGCTCATCTCATTCCCACCCCCTGCCATGGGCAGGGACACCTTGCACTATCCCAGGTTGCTCCAAGCCCCATCCAACCCGGCCTTGAACACTTCCAGGGATGGGGCAGCCACAGCTTCTCGGGGCAACCTGTGCCAGGGCCTCACAAACCTCTAAGTCAAGAATTTCTTCCTAATACCTAAACTAAATTAGAGCTTGTCCTGAACCCCCCACTCACAGCTGCATCATTCCCCTTTCTGTGGGGTTTGGCTTCACCTGCTCTGTGCATTTCTAAAACTGCCTGTAACAAAGCCAAATCTCTAAAGAAAACAATTGCTTCTCTGGACAGAGAGCTGTCATCACATCTTTTAAACCACATTTGCACCTGGGTTGTGTTGACATGGCAAATTTATCATTATTCTGTTTACTGGGCAAACATCGAACTGTCTTTCATATGTATTGTCTTTGGTCTTAAGTGATCCTATCAAATTTTAAATGATCTGCATGTATTACAGTTTTGGCAGCATCTTTTTACATTAGCTATGGTGAGCCTATTAACCCTCTCTAAATGCAGCTATCTTCTCTCTTAATTTCCTGAGTCAAACATCATTATGAAATCACAGACCTGTATGAAGTTAAAAGCCAGAAAAAACAGTATTTTTTTTCCACATCAAATGATATTAGGAGAAATTTGTATTGTATTTGCACTGACATTTACCTGTACACTTCTGCATCAATGAGTTGTGATAGTTTGCTTTTTTTATATTGAAACAAAAATTGCTGCAGGCTACTGCTATGAAAATATGCTTATTCCTTGACTTCTTTTCTACTTATCTGACTTCTTTTCTAAACCGAAATCTTCTAAACTCTAAATCCTGTCCTGAAAATAGCCTATACTACTTTCAAATCCGGTTTAATATGCACAAGTGAGCAGTTTTGTAAACGCACACGAAGGAGATGTGTTGAAGCCCCTTTGGAAAACATTGTGCTCTAAGATAGACAAGATTAAAGGTTAGATTTCCATGTAATTTTCCTCACCTACATCTTCAGGAACTTGGAATCCATTTACTTAAACATATAAACCATAACCTAGTCTAGTGGGAGGTGTCACTGCCCATGGTAGGGAGTTGGAACTAGGTGGTCTTTAAGGTCTCTCCCAACCCAAACCATTCTGTGATTCTATGGTTTTTCAGGCCATGTGTTCCAATGGAGATTTTCCAGGCACAAATAGACAGCAGTTCCAGCTGGCCTCAGTGGGGACATTGCTGACAGCCAGGCACTGTCTATGTAATTCCAATCATAATAGTTGACATTGTGTCTCTTTAGCTAATACCTTCTTTCACATGTCTGTTGTCAGAAAATAGACTTCCTACTGTACAGGTAGATGGTGTGGCACAAGCTTGCACTGACATCCAGGTGAGACAGGCAGTGCTGGGAGAAGAAAGTTTTTATTGAGTCTATTTTAGAGCAGAAGAGCTGAGGAACAGAGTGAACTAATGCCTTATCTGAAAATAGAGTGGAAGACTACAGTAGGGCTGAAAGGGGACCTTGATCGTTTAAAAGCAGTACATAAGTCCTAACTGCACATCTGTCTTTTCTCCTGCTGCTTTTGGAATGTCGGAGGTGCTTTCTGTGGTTTCACCATCAATATTTGCAAAGTCATCATGAAGTGCCCAGTTTGGTGCAGTGTAGTTTAACTTTCCTCTTTGGTTTTACTCTGAGCATCTCACACAGAGGTCCCTTAACATCTGGGCTTCCAGCTGTAAGACTTTCACCTTGCTCCCCCTCTCCCACTCTGGCTGCTGAACCTGGGGTGTTTTACGACAAGATGACGACAGCCATGCCTGTTAACAGCTAATTTGTTTTGACTACCAAGACTAAAGGTTTAGGTTTCCCACTGTCGTGGTTTGACGCTGGCCAAATGCCAGGCACCCACAAAAGTCACTCACTCACCCTCCCCTGCCACAGCTGGGCAAAGGAGAGAAAAAAATTTAACAAAGGGCTCATGAGTTGAGATAAGGAACGGGAGAAAACACTCCAAGGGCAAAACAGGCTCAGCTTAGATGAACAAAGTGAATTTATTACTAACGAAATCAGAGGAGGATAATGAGAAGTAAAATAAGCCCTTAAAAACACCTTTTTCCCCCCCAACCCCTCCCTCCTTCCCACCGACAGCGCAGGGGACAGGGCATGGGGGTTTGTGGGGGCCCGTAATAAAAGGGACAGAAATCCTCCCCAGG
>VWZT01010593.1:52256-86085 GCA_013397055.1 Pachycephala philippinensis | reverse complement strand
AGCGGGTGCAGAACCCACTGTGGGGAGTTGCGACATGCCTGTTAATTATCCCCAGGTGGGGTATGTGGATTCCTCTGGGATGGGCGGGCTCCGGGGGGCTGGAGGGAGGGGGCAGCAGCAGGGATGCGACCGGGCAAGGCAGGGACAAGGCTGGGACTTGGTGCTTCTCCCAGACACAGCCCCACAGAGAGGGGGTGCTACGGAGGGATGGCTGGAGTCAGGGGACACAGAGTTATGGCCAGTGGGACCCCGCAAAGGGTGGCAGGGAGGAAGCACCCCCAGGAGCACTGGGGCAGCTGGCAGTGGTCTGAGGGCACCACGGGCAGGTGGAAATCTCTCCCCCATGGCTGGGGTCACTCCTGGGAATGGCACACCCTTGTGACTCAGCCTCATCCCTGGGGATGCTCCCGCCCACCCAAAGGCACAGGGGAAGCCAGGAGCAGACCCATGGCACATCCCAGACTGTTCGAGGAGCTGAAGGCTGCAGGGAATGCCCAGGGGAGCTGAAGGAGCAGCTGTGGCACCCAGCACCCTGTACGTGACCCCCAGGAGGGCTCCACACCTGCATGGGACTCTTCACACCTATAACCACAGGAAGGTTGAGCTCAGAGTGCCTCCACATCCCCCAAAACCAGGGGGCTGAGGAAAAGGGGACACACCCAGGAAGCACCAGCACAACCTCTGCCCAGGCCCATAAAGACAAAGATTAAAGGCTTGCAGGAACAGCTCCGGGTGTTGCCAGAGCCTGCAGGAGCCCGGGCAGGTGGGAGTTGAGGGCAGCAGGGTCCCTCCAGAGCCAGCAGACTCCAGATCCCAGCGATCCCACTGCCTGGCGTGTGCGTATCTGATGGAGCTGCATCTGTCTCCTCGGATTTTCTCCAAGCAATTTGCTTAGGGAACAAGCTCCTCCTGGCATAAGATTTTATCTGCTCCGACTGCTGCTCTCCACCTGAAGCAGCAATAAATCCTGGCCGGGTGACATCAGAGCCAGCTGCTGAGCGCCACAGTCGGCAGCAGGATTACAGGAAGAGGGATGAATGGGGGATATTAATGGAGTGGCTCCTCCCAGGGATGGGCTCTGCAGCCAAGGAGGGGCTCAATCCTGCTGCCTCCCTGACCCTCTCCCATCCCAGGGGACCTCTGCCAAGCCACTGTGTCTCCTGCCTCTGCATAAAGCAAATCCCTTCACAGCGATTAGGGAGGAGGGGATTTGGGAGGGAGGGAGGAACGTCTGGCGAACACAGCGTGTGCCAGATCCAGGGGTTTGTCCCATCACAGACTGGCATTTCCTGGGCAGCAGGTGGGATGCCCCCAGACCTGTGCATGACTCCACAGAAACAATTACTGTTGCCTTCAGGGCAGCAATATGCAACCAGAAACCTCACAGCTGGATTTTCCCTGAGGTCAGGCAGGCTCTGAAGAGGGAAAAAAATAACATGGCAGGAAAACTGCCAGAGGGACACTGCAAAAGGCACTCAGAACAGCAGGGAGGGAGCAGGGACAGAGGCAGGAGCATTCCCAGCAGGGCTGGGACGGAGAAGGGATGGAGGCAGGAGACTCCCCAGCAGTGGCATCTGTCCTGTCCCCACCACACGGGACCCCTGTGGCTCGCTGGCACACAAAGCCACCAGCAACAAGGCTCTGGAGCTGGCAGCATTCTCCCAGCCCAAAAATGAGTCCAAATCACTTGGTACTCCTCTGGTTCAGCCATTCCTTGGGGGCCTTGGACACAGCTGATGGACAAGATGGGGAGCAGAGAGAGTATGGACTGGTCAAATCACCACCCTCCGCTTCCCCTTTCCAAATTAAAAAAGGTGCAAAGAGCAGAACAGGCCTGTCATGAGGTTAATAAACCAACAGAAACGAAAAAGCAAAAGAGCAAGGAGGAAGGATTCCTTCCACGCCAGGGAACTCCCTGCTCCAGCTCCTGGAGCCACCTGCTCTGCCCAGTGCTCACAAGGGGGCAACTTTGACACCCAAAATGTGCCAGAGCCCAGGGAGTGCCTGGGAGGACTAGAGCAGGCAGGACTTGCAGCACAAAAGGTGCTTTTGAAAGGAAATAAAAGGGAAAAGTGGTGAGATGGGCGGCAGAAAGCAAATATTTGCGTTGCAGGGGCCTTTGCCCGGCTCTGTGCCGGAGGTGTCTCCGAATCCAGCTGCCAGCACCTGCAGGACGTGTGGCTTCAGAGTGGGGCCAAAGCCAGGAGCAGGCAGCCAGGCCTGGGGCCGGGCCGTGGGATGTGTTAACGCCAGACGTGGCTCTCCCTCTGTCCCCTCCCCAGGCACCTGCTCCTGCACATCAGGGTCATGGCAGCCCAGGAGGAGCCGGGCTCTGCGTGGGGCTCCCAGCTGGGTCCCCATCCAAGCAGCTTAGAATCATGGAATCACAGAGTCATTAAGGTGGGAAAAGACCTTTAAGATCACTCCAATCATCAAGCAGCAGCACCACTATGTTCACATTAGCCCACGTCCTCAGGTGCCACATCCACACGTCGATTGAACGCTTCCAGGGGTGGGGACTCCACCCCTGCCCTGGGCAGTCTGTTCCAATGCTTCACAACCCTTTCTGTGGAGAAATTTTCCCAATATCCAACCTAAACCTCCCCTGGCACAACCTGAGGCCATTCCCTCTCCTCCTGTCCCTGTTCCCTGGGAGCAGAGCCCGACCCCCCCGGCTAATCCCTCCTGTCAGGGAGTTGTGCAGAGCCACAAGGTCCCTCCTGAGCCTCCTTTGCTCCAGGCTGAGCCCCTTTCCCAGCTCCCTCAGCTGCTCCTGGGGCTCCAGCCCCTTCCCAGCCCTGTTCCCCTCTCTGGACCTGCTCCAGCCTCTCAGTGTCCTTGCTGTGAAGGGAAAAGGGAGCACTGAGGCTGCCCCTTGCCTGTGGCACAGCACCAGAGTGCCCACACCGGGGCCCTTTGTGCAGCAGTAGCACCAGCAGCAGCACAGAGCTGTGCCTGGACACTGGGATGGGAATTTGGCTCCCCAGTCCCTGGCAATGCAGTGGAGGAACAGGGGCTGAGGCAGCTCCAGGCAAAGGCAGCCGGGCCCAGCCGTGCCAGCACTGCAGCTCCCCTGACACCGGCTGCACCAAGTCAAGCAACGACAGCGCTGTGAAATGCTGGCGTTTAACACCATCGGAAGAAAAATGTTATTTTAGAGCTTGACCGTCTTCTAGAGGAGGCTCTTAACAACCAGGAGGAAAAACAAGTCTGAGCCTTCAGCAAGGGAGGCAGGAGCAGCAGGAAAGCAGGAATTGTGTGGTTTCCTCTCTCCCAAAGCCTCCAAAGACACCCGTGTGCCACCTCCGGCACGTGGTGGATCCGTGGCTCCAACCTCTGGGAGGTGGCCGAGCCCGTGGCCACACTGCAGGTGCTCAGAGGGAGGTCTCTGCAGAGCCCGAGACAAGGAGGGTGCCACGAGCAGTGCGCTGACCCCAGATACATTTTCTGAAGGCACCTTGTGTGGCCCCCAAGGAACTCCCTGTGAGTTCCTGGGAGACAGCAGGACAGGCAGGCTGGGATCAGCCCGAGAGCCACAGCTCAGGAGAGCCTGGGAATGTCCCCAGCACCTGCAACATGACCCTTCAGCTGGGGCATGGCCCTGGCCAAGCTGTAGTAGTGACCTGCTCCTGCTCACACACTGCACACAGACCCACTCCCTGTGTTCTTCCCTCCAAAATCCCGTGTTTACCTTAAAGGATAATTACTTTCCAGCTTTTAATTTTGAAGGAAAACAGCTGCTGTGGCTCCAAGCTGCCCGCAGCACTGCATGCAGCAGGCTGGGGGAGAGGGGTGGGCACTGAAAAGCTGTAAAAAGCACATTTGCAAAAGTTTATTGCTGGAAGAACAGAAGCAGCAGCCACTGCCAGGTCCCCCATCCTTCCCTGCACCCTGCTCTAGGCTGAGGCTGCCCTGGGGCAGCTCCAACACCAGCCCTGGGCCAGGCTCAGGAAGGGGCCCTCAGGGAGCGTGCCAGGATTAAGGGCAACTCCTGGCTCTGAGGCAGCCCTGCAGCAGGAAAGGACCTGCACAGCACCCAGGTGCTTTGGGCTTAGTTTTGACCTTTCTGCTTCATGTCCGGGTTTTCCTCCTCTCCCCCTACCCCAGCCCATCCCGAGCACTCCTGAGCAGCTGCTAAGGGGAACCTGCTCCAACAAACTCTCTCTGTGAGTGTGCTGGCCCCGCTCCCAGGGCGCAGGGAGCTGGCAGGGAGCTGGCAGGGCTGCATCTCGGCCGTGCCCAGGGCCAGGGCACACGAGCCACCAGCCACACTCCGGTCACCCACTGCCACCAGCGTCCTGCTGCCTTGTGTTTCAGAGGGCAGTGTCCCACCCTGGCATGGAGGGGGGCTGGCTGTGGGCAGCACATGGGCAGGGGGAGCTCAGGGGGCTGCAGGCAGCAGGCACTGCCCAGGGGTGCTCTTGCAAAGGCCCAGGAGGAGCTGGGCTGGTGCTGAACCACAGCTGGAGGCTGGCAGGGGGACGGATGAGCACTCATCCGCTCAGGGTGAAGCTCCAGGACATAAGAAGGCAACAGGACCCAGCACCTGCATAACATAAACCTGCCCCTCTGTGCCAGAGGGCTGGGGCAGCCACCCCGCTCCAGCTCCCAGCACAGCTCTCCAGTTACGCTGGTCCAGTGCGGAACTGGCTGGCAGCACTGCCAGACTGGGACTGGCACCACGTCCCTGCATTGCCCAGGATGCCAAGGCCAGCAGGGACAGGGAGAAGCAGGATCCAAACGCACAGCCCTGGCAGCCACAACTCCTGCCCACGTCATTCCCCTTCTGGCTTCCCAAAAATGCCTTATGCCAATTGGTTTTTTATATTTCATCTTTAAACAGATCACTTTTGGACACCTCCTACATGGGCGGACACTCGTCTCTACCTGGGGCAGCTCAGCTGAGGCACCCTAAGGATAGATCACCACGTGCCTCTGAGTATGAAAAGAAGTATGGCAAAATGGTACCTCTTGAAGGAAGACCCTTCCTCCATCCCCATCACTGGGAGCCAGAGGAGTCACCTCCAGGTACGTTTTTGCAAGATCTCCTGGCCTTTGTTATGAAAGGAAAAAGGCCAAAGATCTGGGAGCTTTTAAACACTGAGCTACAGTTTGGCCTCTAAAGCCCTGAGGACTGAATTCTCTATTCCCAGGGGAAAGCTGAGTGCCCCGCAAGAGCTGGGGAGCATCCCCGCTCGTGCCACCACTTCACAGCAGGAGCCCTCTGGTCCCTTGCCATTCATCTGCAGTTGGAGGAATCCCTAAATCCTGAAAGCATTCCTGAGCCCTGATGCAGTCCGAAGGCACACCTAAGGAAGAGAGATGTGATTTTAGGAGAGAAGCCACATAGCTGTGGCTTCCCCCACCGCCAGGAGATCTCGTGCTCAGGCCTGTACCATGTTCTGGCCAGGCACTGCAGGGTGTGACAGAGCAAAAAAGCCACGTGAAGGGACTGGAAGCTTCTCTTGCTGGTGGCAAGGACAAACCCTCACTGTGAGCATCGACCGCTGCAGAGCCCCGGAGCAAGAGCTCACTGCTTGTCCCTCCAGCCACGAGCAAACCGAGCCCAACTGCTCCCAGGTCCCTGCAGCAGCCTGTCAGTTTGACAGACATTCCTCAGATCCACGTGAGACGCGTGTCCCCTCGGTGCTGCCCCTGGAAAATGAGGGGGAGGTCAAGGCAGGGGGGTCACACTGACCCTCAGCGCTGAGCACGGCAAAGCAACACGATCCCAAAGCTGATCCTGGGATCCAGCTCACCCAGAAACACGGATCCACTGCGGGATGCTCACTGGAAGCAGGGAAAAGGAGGTGCAAGGACACAGGTGGACCCTGCACAGCTCAGGGCTCTCTGCCCACTGGCCACGCAGGGAGGCACCGGCAGCACGAGCGTCCAGACTCACCCGGGGAACTGAAAGGAGCAGCTGGTGCAGCAAAATCCCCCCACACCTCTCCTTCCACGAGCTCTGGGTCTGGAGGAAAGCTCAGAGCTCTTCATCACACCAGGAGAGACAGACCCTCGGCTGCTGAACTTGGGAGCTGCTCGGCTGGATTTTAACCAGAGCATCTCCCCAGCTCTGCAATTAGGCCGCGATCCCGCCGGGAAGCGCAGGGACGGGCGGGGAGCCTGGCACCAGCCAGTCTGTCACGCCGGGAAGAGCTGACATTAACTCCCCACACAGGGACCTGGGGAACTGACCCCACCCGAGCCGGGGCTGCCGCGGCTCCTCCCCGGGCCCACGGTCAGGGCAGGTTTAGCTCAGAGCTCAGTTTGAAAAGGCACTGCTTAAAATATCACAGAGCAACAAGGCCTGTGGCTGTCACAGGCTCTGGGGACAGCCTCTCCTCCCTCTTCCCAGAGCACAAGCCCCTTCCCAAAGCACTCACAGCCAAGGACTCCACCCACACGTCCAATGCCCGTTCCTGGAGACAGCCAGACTGCGCTGCTGGCACACTGGTGCCTCGCACTGCCAGACCACTCCCAGCTGCCTGATGCCAAGCAAAGGGTTAACAGCTTGCAGAAAGTCTCCAGGGACATTCCCAGTCCTGGGAGAGGAGCAGCCTCCCCACCCTCCAAACAGGAGTTTGCCTGGGGAGTTTCCTGATAAATGTGGTTCAAAATGGAAAGTGACCATGGAAGGTGCTTGGGTTTTATTCCCCCCACTCTCTGCCCTGCACAGAATTTCAGGAGTCTCTCAAACAACCAGTTTCAACAACTCAAGAATCTACCTGGGGTATAACTCTGGGATCCTCCTCCCCAGATGTTTGCCCCAGCAGAGTGAACATCCCTCAGGCCCCCATGCTCCATCCCCTGTCCCGAGGCACAGCGGAAGGGCAGCACCCGGGGCACAAGTGGGGTAAGATTTGGCAAGCACACAGTGGGATCTCCTGAATCATTCCTCACTCAGTGTTCCTGGATTTGGGGGACACCCAGACCTCCATGGCCACCACCACTTAGAACAGACAGAGCTGAACTGTAGCATTCTCCCTGACAGACCCAGAGAGTGACAGACACGGGGAAGAGATGGGAAACACCTCTGCAATCAGTCCTTTGGGCTGGGATGGGCCTTGGTAGGTCAAGCACAGCGTGAAAGGATTAAGGAAGTGGAACCTCTGTGACAGAACAAGGGCTACCTGCGAGGGGCAACGCTTCAACTCTGTGTGGCCGGTCAGCACCCTGGTGCCCATGGCCACAGCCTGTGCCAGCTCCTCCTGCCGCAGGAGGAGGATGCCAGGGTAGTCCTGGCACGAGTGGGTACAGCGAGGACAAAGACGACCCTTCTCACCTAGACGGAGCTCCCCGAAATTGCCGCATCCAATCTTCTTGCCGACACGGAAGTTGGGACCCACCATTAAGACTCCCGAGTTGGTTCCAGCACCCCGGCCTCCATGACCACTCCTTCCTCCACCTGTCTTGGACATCCTTTTACCTTCCTCCAGCTCCCCTTTCCCTCCTCTCTTATCAAAATCCATAAGTTTGTGATACCCCGGCCTCTCCACGGTTACGCTGCTGCCATACAAATCCCAGAGCTGCCGAAAATGGAAGGGTGATGAGGAAAGAAGCAGGGTTCCTCTTGGTTAATACACCATCCCGGTGAGCGGTGGGAGGGCGGGGTCTGGAGAAGGAGGGGTAAGAGGCCGTCCACGGGTGCTGGGCTACTGAAATGTTAGTGCTTCCCAAGGTCCCGCCGGGACTGTCATCATCGCTGGTCACAGGGAGTTCTTTGGTGGAGAGAACATCCTGCAGACAGGGTCCTCCCAGCGCAGCTCCTCGGTCTCCCAGCTGCAGAAAAGGAGAGGGAGAAAATCAGTATGAGGAGGCAGAGACAGTATGTGGGCTCCGGGCTCCTGCTCCCAGCTCCGCAGAACCCCTCCAGCACCTTCCCTGCAGACAGATAACTCCTACAGCAATCACAGTGCCGCAGTTGAGGCCTGGGAGAAGCTGGGATAAACATCAGGATCGTCCCAGAGTGCCCCATGCCTGAGATGTTGGTATAAATAAACAAATAAATGAATTTTAAAAAAGCTTGGTCGGCCGGAGGTGAAATGGTTGATGTGTGTCTCCATGTCGGAGCCAGCTAAGAGTGATGTGGGGACAAAACTGTCCCCATGGGAAAGGGCTGCTGGCAGCTTCTGGAAGCATTCAGAGGCACGGGCCAGGGACTCTGAGTGCCCCCAAGAGCAGAGGACACATGCGAACCCAGCATTATGGGCACACCATGCCAGGCGTGGGCATCCCACGGAGTGAAAAGGATGAAATGGCTGGGAGGGTCCCTGCGGATCCAGGGGCAGGGGCCAGGGGAGTGGGAGCACTTCCCCCTCCAGCACCAGCCTCTGCTGTCGTGGGCTGGGATCTCGTGCCAGCAGCCCTGCCCAGGACAGAGTTTCTGGGCAACAACCACACTCAGGTGCCCACCACAGCCCACCTGGGCTGGGGGAAAACACCCACTTGGCAAACAGGAACTCACTAACACCCCACTGCCTCTTCCTCTGCTCTTATCAACCAACCTTGATTTTAATTGCAAAGCTGGGAGCGAGGCCCCTTGGCTGCAGCCTGGGCCAATGCTGTGACACTCACCAGAGCAATGGAGGCTCGTGGGAGCTTGTTTGCTCAGGGGTGCAGCACCTTGCCTGCCTTGTGTGCTCCCAGTGAGGTTGCCGGGAAGCCCTGTGCTGCTGGTGGGGTTATCCGGGTTCCCCTCAGCTCCCACAAACAGGCAGGGCTCAGCTCAACCCCCTGAACCAGGGAGCTCCTTCCCATGTGCACAGCCCTGCTCATGGCAGGGGCTGAATGAGGTGACTTTTAAACCCAAACTATTCCATGATTCCATGACACCAGCTTCACACACATCCCTGTGCAGCTGCCTGTGCTCATGTGGGTGCAACAGCCCAACCTCAAGGCCAAACCAGCTCCTTGCTTCCTTCTGGACGCAAGACTGGGATGAAAGAATCATCGACCCCCTCCATGCTCAAGGAACCAGGTGCCCAAGAGGGAGCTGTGCTCTCCCTCCCTCCAGCATTCCACCAGAGTGAGACTCTCCCTGCACTGAGGGAAGGTCAGGCCGGGTCCCTCCTCGCAGGGATGCCCACGTGGGAGGCAGGAAGGACAGTCAGGAAGCTGAACATGGACAGAGGGGGTCAAGCAGGAGCCAGGCACACACTGGGAGGGCACAGGAGAGACCCACACATCTCCATTTCCCCCCACTCCGGTTTTGCTCCCAGCTTGACCCTTGCCAGCCTCCTACCCCTCCTTTATCTTCCCTCCCAGCCTCACTCTCCCCCTCACCACCTTCCTCTGCTCCTCTCCGGGCCCCTGTGACAGCGCTCAAAGCCTCCCAGGAGCCCCCAGGTCCGCAGCCTCCCGCTAACCCCGCGGGTTATCCAAGCAAACCCCCCCTCCAGTGCTCAGCTCCAGGAAATGAACACACTGCGAGCTCTGACGCTCGGCCAAACCCCGTAAAACTTTTTATTGGCTCTCAATAGCTATTAATAACAAAAAAAAGCTTCTTGTGCTCAAGGGTTCACAGAGGGAAATGTGGGAGCTCTAAGAGCAGCAGAGGGAAAAAGACACCAAAGCCAGAGCTCAGCAGGGGGAAGGGCTGGCTGTGTAAGGGTCCAGGGCAGGACAGTCCCTGAGGCAGCTCCCTGGGGCTGTCCTGCTCCCAGCCCTCTCCTGACACCAGATCCTCACTCTCCACAGCATCCTGGCACACTGCCACTGCTCTCCAGGAGGGACCAGAGCTGCTCCAAAGGCGCAGAGCGCTGGGGTCCCACTTGTGGGACCTGCCTGTTCAAGCACAGGGGAATAGGGCCCTCATGTGTCATGGGAGCCCCCTCCTGCCCCCACAGGCTCCAGCCTCCATCCAACACCTCTGGAGCATCCCTAGAGCACAGCAGCCTGGCCCTCCAAGGCCGCCCCAGCACACCAACACCCGGGGACCATCCTGCTGCACCCAGCACACCTCAGCCGAGGGAAACTGAGGCACGCGGAGCCTTCCAGCTCTCCCAAAGGTGGGCAGCCACGGGCTGGCTTCTGCCCTGATGCTCCCTTCCCCCAGCAGCGTCTCCGTGCCAGCAGGAAGCGGGGTGGGAGCGGCAGGAGCAGGGCTTCCCTGCGCTTTGTTCTGCCCCAGCCCCGAGCGCGCACGGCCCACACGTGACATCCTGCTCATTCTTTGCTCCCCCAATAATTTCCGCTCTGGGTTCAGCACATGGTGCTGCCCTCCCGACCTCCTCATGCTTCTCCCACCTCCACAGGACACCAAGAGCCGTTCCCCCATGGCCTCCCAGCTCCCAGAGCACGCAGCTCTCTCCTGGCATTTCAGGAGCTGCTTTCCCTGGACACGGCTCCAGCCACACACTGGGAAAGGGGAGCAGCCGGCGATGCACCGGCCCTGCTGCTCCATAACCTGTTTTCCTTCTGAATCAGACCTTTATGCTCAGTCCCAGGGGATTCCAGGCCCAGACTGTTTGCACAGAGTCAAGCGGCCAAGAGCCAGAGCCGAGGGAGCTCCAGCCCCGGCGCTTGGGATTATTTTCTTTGAAGAGTTGTGGGCCAGCCTCTGCAAGGGAATTTCAGACAATGAAGTGAGACAGAAGGGAAAAATTAAATCCTGTTTCCTGTGAGCACAGGGAGACTGTACTGCCTTCTCCCAGCCCAGACGAATGCAGGGAGCAGCACAGTATGACTGGTCCTGCCTGCAGAGCCTCGGGAGCAGCCCTCCTGGAGGGGCCCAGCTCCAAACCCCAATTTCAGGCATCTGGGCCAGATTGACACCCAGCGAGGCCACAGCCCAGCCCCCCGTGCCGGGGCTGCCATGCTGCAATTCCCCCGTTCCCAAAGCCGGGCGGTCAGAGCAGCAGGAAATCCCTGAACCGCATCCGTGTGAGTCAGGCCAGGGCAAGCGATGCTCCCTGCACTCTGCCCACCATCCTCCCCCATGGGTGAGCCAAGGGCTAGGAGGAGTTTATTTTCTCATCCCAGGAGTGCCAAGGAGACACAGTGGCTGTCTGGACCTCAGGACAAAAGCAGGACCCACCTCTGTGCAGTGTCAGTGACTGCTCAGGTTTTCCACCCTGTGCCATAAAGGGATCACTGGCCTTTAAAATTGAGAACAACCTAATTAGAAACAGAAACTTTTGGTAAAATTCCAGGATTCCCACTGCTCTGGAGCAAAAAAAACCCTGTGTTTGTTTAAACACAACAGCCTTTGGATGGGCAACAGGAACCCAGACCTGATCCATCCTCTCCAGGCAGCAGCACCATGGGAGGAAGACTCCCTGGATGAAACTGATGTCACATTGCTCCATTTTGCACAGGAATCCTCACCCAAAAGGTCACAGCGAGGCGAGCAGCCTCAGGAAAGCACCTTCTAGGCTGGATTTGTTGGCCTGGAATCAAATCTGATGCAAGATGAGACTAAGAAAACTTGTTTCTCTCCTTGGGAGGGAGTGGGATGAATAAGGAAAAAAAATGAATTGGCCTCAAGTTCGGCAGAAGAAATTCCAAAGCAAGCTGTGGTCTTAAAGCAAATAAGCAGTGCCCTGAGGTGTTTGCAGTGCCAGTGCTCCGAGCCAGGGATCCTGGAAGGGAAACAAACTGCAGGCAAGTGCCAGTGCCTCAGCACCCCTAAAACAGAACCTCAGAAGCACAGAAAGTGCCAAAAAAAGGGGGCAAGCCCACACACCCTCTGATTCCCAAAGAGGGAGTTCATAGTGCTTTTGTTGAAATATTGGGTCCTCTTTCTTTGCCATCTGGTTTTAAGCAGGTCAGAGCTGCTCCAGTCACATTTACAAGCCTTTCCCTGCAGACATAAGGGTGAGAAAAGGGGAATTGGGGTTGGGGGGGAGTTGTTTTTTTCCTTAAAAGAAGAAAAGCTGCAGTTCTAGTGCTACCCCTTGTCTCTGTGACTTGGACCAAAATATCAAGGCTCGGGAAGTTCTTGCCCACATTTGCAAGTATAAGATGCTGAAGAGTTGTATTTTTAAGAATTTCTTTCCTGTAGAATGAAACCCCGTGGCTGCCGAGAAGGCACTTGTACAAACCATCTGGGGCACATTGTTCTCAGCCCTTTATATGAACACACACACCGTGTTCCTGCCCGAAAGAGGTTACAGCTAAACGGGGCAAGACAAAAGAGGGGAAGAAAAGGGGAAAAAATAGCGGCCTGGAGCAGGGAAGTGGCTGGTGAAGGTCAGGGAGCAGGTCCATGGTGCTGCTCGGAACAGGGCCCAGGTGTCCTGGAGCAGCCGGCATCCCCGGGTGCTGCTCCCTGATCCCCACCAGCCTTTGGGATGCTCCTTGGAGCTGGTTTCCCCATGTACTCTGCGCTCTGTGAGCAGAAGGGAAACACAGCTGCATCCAGATGAAAGAGAAAGGAAAGCTTCTTGAGAGCACAAAGAGAAAAGCCCTTGACACTCTGCAGCTCCAAGTACAGATCACAGCCAATTAAAGGCTAAAAATAATCACAAATACCCCGATGTCCCAAAGGATGACCCATCAGCTGGCTCCCAACGCAAAAACCCAGACCAAAAAGCAACCAGTGGCCTTACGCAGCTGAAACCAAATCCCAATAAATTCTAAAAGTTGAAGAGGCTGAGCTTACAGGGAGATCAAAAGCCTTAAAACAACGAAAAGTCTTAAAACATCTTTAAGAGCGAGCTACAGACGGTCCCAAATGATGTCTGCGAGGGTTTGTTGTTAAACACATGTTCCAGCCTGCAGAGCCGCAGCCAGCCCTGCTTGTGACAGAGCAGGGAAAGCTGTGCCACCACACTGAGGTTTCCCAAAACAGGGGTTCATGGAAAGCCTCACCAGGCTTCCCACGGGAGCCCTGCACTGGGTACAGCCAAGCCGCCTGCCAGCGCACAGGGCTGGGTCACATCAGCTTCTCATCCATCAAAGCTCCCAATCCTTCTCTCCAGGGCTGATCTCCATCCATCCTTTATCCAGCCTGTGTTTGTGCTTGGGATTCTCCCAGCCCATGGCAGGACCTTGCACTTGGCCTTGTGGAACTTCATGAGTTTGGCACAATTCCACCTCTCCAGGTCCCTCGGGATGCCCCATCCCTTCCCTCCAGTGTGACCCCACCACACAGCTCTGTCACCAGCAAACTTGCTGAGGGTGCCCTCAGTCCCACCGTCGATGCCACCAGCAGAGATGTAAAACAGCACTGGACCCAGTACCAACCCCTGAGGACACCACTTGTCACTGGTCTCCACTTGGACATCGAGGCATCAACCACAACACTCAGAGTGTGACCATGCAGCCAATTATCCACCAAGTGACCATGCAAAGGCTCCAGAGGCCTCTCCGGAGCTTCCTCCACCCTTGGACATGCACCTCTCCTCTGAGCTGGGCACAGCAGCTGAAGAGGAGCTCAGGCCCATGGGATGTGCTGTTTGGAGAAAACTCATCCTGATCCCACAGGGAAGTTTTCTCCACGGGCTTGAGAGGCAGTGGGGCTGTGTAGCCCCTGGAGCTCACTCTGGCTTGGACTTCCACCAGCAACAGCTCCAGTCACAGGAGATTCAAGCAAACCTACCAGGGCAGCAGAACATTCCTTATGGCAAAGGAGGACTGGCTTGTTCTGGCCCCACTTCCTCTGGATCCCTCAAGAAAACAGGAGTTTCAGTGCTCTGACTGAGGAACTCCAGGAACCTGGTGGAGACGGGAGTTCTGGATGTGAGCATCTCACATCCAGAGCTCTGAGAGCTGTGCCCACCCTGTCAGGATGGAGGATGAGCTGCACCACTCCTGGGACAGCACCTGCGGAGGAGTTGGAGCAGGAGGACAAGGGGTGAAGGGGCCTTTATCCATCCCAGAAATTCCCTTAAAAGCCAGGCAGTCCTGGAAGCAGCCACCTTCTCAGCAGTTTCTGCCAAGTGCAGCCACAAGAACATCATCCCTGGCCCAGCAGGTTGGGTTCGGAAGCGATGGCACCCTGGCCTCCTCCTGATCTCCAACACTTTTTCCAGCTTCCAACGAGGCAGGAGCCAGCACAGCTCTGTTCACTCCGCTTGCTCCCAGGAAGCTCTTGTTAAATAGTTTGTTACTTAACTGCTGATGCAGAGCCACCGGGGAACCCGGGTGGAACGTGCAGCGCCTTCCGAGAGCCAGGGGAGCCTCACAGCTCAGCCTCAGGGATTTAAGAGCTCTTGGCTCTGCCACCCCTTCCCCGGTGATTTGGGCGTGTGCTGAGTCCCTGGCCCTTCACATCCCACCTGTTACACTGGGATAACT
The DNA here is from genome assembly GCA_013397055.1 of Pachycephala philippinensis. NCBI lineage: Eukaryota > Metazoa > Chordata > Aves > Passeriformes > Pachycephala > Pachycephala philippinensis. The sequence continues at coordinate 71,844 of VWZT01010593.1, read as the reverse complement.
TCCCTGCATTAGGCTTGTCCATTTGAGGTCCCTGGAGAGATGTCTGGCTCTTTTTCAGCTTTTGAACGGTGCTGAGAGCTCAGCAAGCCCCCCCTGCCTGCTCCAAGGCATCTGCGGAGACAAGAACCCAGAACTGAAGGAACTGCCCCACCAGACAGGAACGCCACCCTGTGAAACCCACCCACCCTGCCGTGCTGCTGCTGCCCGCACACAGGGTCATGGGCCAGTGCCAGGGAATATCCAGCGGTCACAAATCTACTGTTGAGATCCCACATCAGGCCCACAGCCAGCTGGTCCCACAGAGCAGCCCTGAGCCCACCTCCCTGACCGCTTCCTTAATCCTCTGTGTCCCTCAGCCCCCAAACACGGACCCGGCTCATCCGAGCGGTGCCACCGGGCTGAGTCACCGATGACACGGCAGACACAGCTCTGTCACCATGGCCACTGCGCCAGGAGTGTTTGAAACACTGACAGTGCTGGCTGGGCTCCCCCTCAGCAGAAAAAACAGAGGGCTTTCACCCTGGCGCCCCAATATTTACAATTAAGACATCTGCACGGGCAGTTTGTCCATACATGTTTTTTTCTATCCAGAATCTTTCTTGAAAAGAAGACAAGAATCAAGCCGAGGGTAATGTTTCTACCAGAATTTCTTCTAGCATTCAGAGGAAAAAAAAACCAACAGAAACAACCAACCCACAAAAACCCTGAACTGTGGCAGCAAAGCTTTTAATCCAACATGATCCCAGCATCCTTGTTCCAAACCTCCCCTCCCTTCCTGGCTCCCCAGCTCCTTACTGAGAACACAGCGTGTCCGTGAGGAGAGAGGATCCCACCCAGCTCCCAGAGCAGTGGGCACAGGGCACTCCTGGCACCTCCAGCCCAGCCAGTGCCCCACGGCCGGGCTTTGGCCCTCCCCCACATGGCCCCAGAGACGGACGCAGCCAACACCGCTCCCAGCACCGGAATTAAAAACATAAATCCACTCTCAGAGCAAACAAGCAGACACACCATCACCTCCAGCCACACCGGTAACACGGAACAAACAAAAACGACTTCAGCAAACGAGGCAGGAACGTGCCAAGCTTGTCAGACACTAACGGAGTTACCATGTGCAGGTGCTGCCCTGCTCCCAGCACAGGCCATCAGTCAGCCCCAACACCTCAGGGTTTCACCCAGGTATCCATCCATGGCTCTCAGCCACATCCGTAAAAACATCCAAGTCACAAAAACACCAGGATGAAAAGAAAATCATTAAAAAAATAATTTCAAAAATAATAAAGGATTTGGTTTTTTCCCCAGAGTTAAGCTGTGCTGTGAAAAAGATGGATTTTTCTTTCTGGCTTCCTCTTCCAGCTCTCATGTCTATTAAACTTTCCTCTAAATTAGAAATGCTCTCTTGTTACTGGCTATTCCCTTCCCCAGGAGACTTTCATGACATTGTGAACTCTGGTCAGCTCTTAACCTATGACAAATCAAGCTCCAAATTGTTTCAAAGTTATTTTCTCCCAGCCTCTGAACCCAAATAAGGCTTTTTAATGGATTGCTATGAATTTTCAATATTTTTTTTAATGTTTGTGCCACACCATTCCCTCTGTAACAACGAGGAGAGCAGGGTTTCAACAAGGCAGCAGGGAAATGCTTCTGCTGAAGGGGGGTCCTGCTCCCCACCTCGGAGTCTCACCCACAAACAGATTCTCACAACACACACCCAGCAATGACTTGGTGTGGTTTCACAGAGATCTCTAAAGGACACCAGGTGACATTCAAAACCATCAGGCTGCCTTGAAAGCAAAATCTCAGCTGTTCCTCAAAGTCCAGCCCAACCATCCCAGACTCCTGCAGCCCACGAGCTGGGTGTGCCCACAGACACAGCGGGCACAGCATCCCCCCGTGCAAGGGCTCCTAAAGGGAGTGGGAGCAAAACCGAAACTGTTCCCTAAACATAACGAAATCAAACGAGAAGTAAAAGATGGGGACAAACCACCAGCAGCAGAGCTTCCAGTTTCCAATGGAACCACAAGGCGCCACGCAAGAGCTGGTGTGAATTCCCTACACTGGTGGGATCCTAGACCAAAAAACTTCCTCCTCTCGAGATGAGCACGGAAGGGCTGCACAAGCCACATGCCAGAACACCCCTGGGGCAGCAGCTGGAGAATTTCACCCCAAAGTCTCACTGCTCACACCACAGCTCAGGGTGGACAAGGAGAATCCCTGCCTGGCAGCGGGATGTGTGTGCAGTGTCAGCTTTCCAGCAGGTCAGCAGGAGTCATTTTGCACCCAAAAATATCTAAGGAGGAACCAGGCCCTCTTTGGCCAATGAGAGTGGGACTGTTTGATGACCATTTGCTCCCTGCACATATGAGCAGAAAGAAATCCATGTGTTTTGGACAGTCCAAATGCAGAACTTGGATTCTCAACATCCAAACTCAGAACAATCCAGATCTTCATGTTTTTGAAGCCAGCCTGCAGAATAAGGACACATCTAAATCTCTTAGCAGCCACAAAAAAACCCTCACAAAGCATCCCCACTCCCGTGAGCTGTCAACTCACTCCCAGCCCAATGCACAATTTCACTCTTTTCCTTGGATCCTCATCCAAAGCAGCTACACCTGAATGGAAAATATTAAACTGTGCTCCACCAAGGAGCCGGAAATACCACAATGGAAATTTCAGCAGCAGCACAGGAATCAAGCAAAAAGCTGAAAATACTTCTCCAGGAAAAAAAATAACAGTAAATACACACATGCTAAAATAAGAGCAGATCTGAACACTAGTCTAGAAATAACAAACCCAGCCCCAGTCAGATAAACCCATCCATGCATCAAGTGCCCAAGAGTTGATTCACCTTTTTGAGTTCATCAGGCACAAATTTAAACTTCCAGCTACAGAATTCATAACCAGAAAACACACTGAAGCTCTGAGAAATGACTTGAAAGGAAGCAGCTTTTTGGTTGACTTTAGAAACCTCACAAAAGGTGCATTTTGATTTACACCTTTTCTGACGTGATTGTGCCCAACAAAGCCCAAGCAGCCTGTTCCCAGTTCTTGGCCATGTCCATCTTGGGACCCATTCCCATGGTCCCCCTGCTGGATACACTGCATGGAAACAGCAGAACACCAAAGCAGTGTGCGTGGTGGGAATGCAAAACCCCTGGTTGCAGGAGGGACTCAGGGTGCAATTGGTACCTGATTCCCACCTTCCCATCCTGCCATGATGCCTCTGGGATGTTACCACCACCTTCCACTCCAGTATCCCTTCTCCATGACCAGCAACAGCAGTCCTTGGGGCTGGGAAAAGTTCTGGCATGAGCTGGAAGATGTCAAGATGAGCAAATGACCCAGCTCCAGCTCCAGACCGCCGCTCCACTGCTTGTGCCAGTGCCACTCTGGTGTCCCCGCTCACACGGGACAATTTCTGTCTGTGGAACTGCAACTTGCTTTGCTCTTGCCATAAGAGGAAGGGCACAGGTAGCAGACAGGTAACCAGAGCAGGAAACCTCCTTCTGAACAACAAAGGCACAGGTCTGCTTTCTGCCCGTGCAGCAATTCTGCAGAATCCAACTCACCAGTTCAACGCGGAAAAAGCCACTTAGAATGTCAAAGTGGTTTCGGTTTTACTAAGGCAGAGTTTGTAGCACTGGAAGAAAGGAAGTTCATTACGGACAAAGCCGAGTCTCTGGCTGGGAGACCTTAAAAGGACAGCAGAGTACAGCTCCCAGTGCTTTGTCCCTTCCCATCTGCTCCGGCGTTTCCGCGGGACACGCACAGCCACCCCGGCCAAGCTGTGACGTTGTCTCTCCAGCCCCCACTCGCCACGGCAGGAGCTGGATCCAGTCAGGCACTTCTCACACAGCCACTGACTCAACCCAGTGGTCTCAGCCCCCAGCCCCTCGCATGCACCAGGTCTGGCAGCTCTGCCACGGGGTTTTCCATGTAAACGAGACAATACACCCCCAACGCAGCAAGCTCCAGGGAGACACCGGATACTAATTAAATCCATGCTGCTGCTGGAAAACCGAGCTGCAGAGGAACCAGCTGCCTTCCAAAAGTCCACAGCAGTTGGCCAGCAAAAAGCTGTTTACCAGTCTCATGGCTTCTGCTTCTCCTGTTCCCCCATCCATACATTTACATTTACATTTTCCAACCAGTCCCATTCTGCCCAGTTCTTGCACAGATTCATCATCACAAGAGTGCTCATCTTGGGAAGGAGCCTGCAAAGGTTTCCTTTCTAGTCAAAACCCCACATTGCTTTTAATCCACTTGTGCCCAGAGCAAAAAGCCCAAGACTCAGCTGCACAACCAACACCAAATCTGAGAAGTTTCAGAGCAGAACTAGCCAGGCAGATCTGACTGACACCCTGGGAAAGGGCAGGTCCCCAGTGCTCACCTCCTGCAAAACCCGAGCTTTGCTTTCACGCCTGGTAACTCTCCACAAAACAGGCTTTGCCTGCAAGCAGGCATCCAAAGCACTGTCTGTACCCCAAATCACTGAGTCACATCTGTGCCCCGGGAAGCAGAGAAGCCCAAGGAGAGCTGCTGGTCACAGAGCTGCTGAGCACAGACTGCAGAGCTCACAGCACCTTCAGGGCAGGCAGCCCTATCCCATGCCTCAACCTCTGCCACTGGATGCTGTGGGAAAAACACCCAAAGCCTTGACAGCTCAGGCACCCTTTTACTTCCCTGGGAGGTCGAACAAGGACAGATCCAAGTGCCTGTCTGTCCTGCAGGACCATGGGGATCCAGCCCAAGGGCGGCTGGCTGATGAGGAATGGGAGCTGCACAAGCACAGCTGGAACAGGCTTTGCTGAGCCCTCTCCATCCCCAGCTCCACAGAAGTTTCTAGAGCAGATTTACCTTCGGATTCAGGTGGCAGCTGTAAGACTCCCCTACAAAGCCTTTCAGTGAAAGGTATGATGCTACATGTGTCACAAACACACAAATTCATCCCCACCATAACCCACATCGCCAGCCTGGCCATGATGGTTGCTGTGCTGGGCCACAAGAACCAGGCAGGAAAGGAAAGCACTGTGTTCAGATGGCAGGTTCCTGAGCAGGCAAGTTCCCCTTCCACCTCCTCCCCTCCCCAGAGCTCACACCCCGCTTCACAGTCACCAGGCAGTGGGACAAAACAGGCTTCTGGACAAACAGATAATTTTCACCCAGCAGCTGGGAACAACAGCTTCCATTTCCATCTGAGGCTGGAACATCTCCTCCTGTGCTGCTGTAGCCTGAAATAAGGTTAAGACCATCTCTACCAGCACGCTACTTCCCCAGTCCTGTCCCTGAATACTCCCACGCCCTCAAAAGCCAACGCTTTTCATAAAAACAAGATGAAGTGCTGCTCGCCTTTCCCTTGATAAGGGATCTTAATGCACTTCCGGCAGCACGCATGGGAATGGATGTGGAAGAAGAGCTGCCATCAGTTTCCCAGGGAGAACAGGGGAAGCCTCTCTCCCCACCTCCACTGCAGCCAGAGAGGTGCTGCACTTTCCCGCGCAGCCATGGTCACACAGCTGAGAGCTGCCCTGGCTCCCGAGAGCTCCAGGCACAGGCTGCAGGACATGCCCAGCTGAAGGACAAGGCTTAGAACAACCTGCTGCAAGAGGATTTGACAGCAAGCCCAGAGGAACAGCAGGTACAAATGCAGGCAGCAGCAGGAGGAAACATCAGAGGAACATGCCTCTGGCCCAGAATGGCCCAGCAAAGCAGAGAGGGGAACGCTGCAGCAGCTGTGAGGCCACAACGTGCCCATCCAAGAGCTGATCCTAAGCTCAGCATCTCCTGGAGCCAGTGGGCACAGGGACCCACGGAGAGCAGCACAGAGCTGGCACTGCTGACATACCTCACCAGGGCAGGGGGGGCAGCTGTCTTGGCAAGTGACCATCCGCTTCCCAACACGCTGGGATGGGCTTGTTTCCCAGCCTGGCATCCAGGGCATTCTGCACTGCTTGTTGTTAAACTTTGGGGTTTTCCCTCCCTCCCCTGAATTTTCAGTAATACCCGAGAACACACACATGTATTTAAACATTAGTGCCAAGTCAGATAGTTGAAACAGCAAACTACCAGAGATCTCCGAATCCCAGTCCATGAAACCAGTTCTTCCCACCAAAGCAGGGGGATGGGAAGATGTCCTGCTCTCCCTGCCCCGGGACAGCCAAACGTCACCACAAGGCCAGTCCATCACAAAGCCTCATCACACACACAACACTGTGCACGGTGCCACCACTTCTCTCCACTGCACTGAAAGCACAGCAGGGTCCACACTCTCCACTACAACCCACTGAGAAGGCCCTACAGCAAAAGCTCCCTCCTTTATGCAACCACAGGCCCCTGAGGACAGAAACTGAGGCAGGACATGACAGCGGCCATTCTCACAGGAGAGAATGCCCCAGGAGGGGCTGCAGTGCCATTGTCACTCTCACCACAAGTTGCAGAGTGAGTCCCCACCTGTGGCAGGCAGCCCTGGACCCTCAGGCAGCAGTGCAGCTGGGGCACGACACAACAGCTCCCTGCTGACACAGCTTTATCAACTCCTTTATCAATTCCCACACACGGGGAAGCTGAGAGCAGCTCTCAGACAGCGAGGAAGGGGACCCCCTGCAGCCCCCAACACCCTGAGTTATGGCCTTCTCTGTCCCACGGGACTCCCTGGAGAAGCACTGCTCTCCTCAGCCAGCCCTGCCTCCCACCCGCCCCCTCTCCTCTGGGAGCCACCCCGCTGGTGTCGTGGGCATCTCTGGAGGGGGACACTGCCCACGGGATGATCCAACCTCGTCACTGCAGGATGAGGCTCCAGAGGGAGCCCAGGCAGAGGCGTTTTGGTGCACATGAGTCAGAGGGTCTGAGCACATGGTGGGGTGAGATGTCCCCCCACACGCCGTGGGAGAGCTCCTCGTGGGACAGCTCTGCTTCCAGAGCGTGAACCGCGCCGGCATCCCATGGGCTGGGAGCAGCAGCAGGGAGGACACGGGATGATGGGGCCATCCAAGCGCTGTCTCACAGGGAGTGCTGTCAAGTGGTGGGAGACGTGCAGGAGCAGAGGAAGAACACGACCCATTCAAGGATGTCCTCAGAGATCCCACAGCCTCAAATCCCATATGTGCTCCTTCCAGCACCGTGAAGGATCAGCTGAAGTCAGGGTGAGGGGATCAACGTTTGTTCTCCGAAGGATAAGACATTTCCCAACACCTCTCCATAATAAAAGCAAATTTCTGGGTGCATGTGTCTTCCTTCTCTTTCTTTCCTCCTCCAAGCCCAAGCTGGGTCTGAAAACCTTTCATCCACCTGGAAGAGATTTCCTCCCCACAGAGGAACTTGACTGAAAACCAGCACAGGCAAGCCCAGCACTCTCCTCCCCACGGAGTGGGACACCACAGTGACGTGCTCAGGACTCCTTCCTCCCCACAGCCTTTGGACCAGCTCCTAAACAACCTCAGGAGCAGGAGACTGGGAACAGACTCCTGCCCCCAGACACGCCACGGGCCTCCCCACAGCACAAATGGCTGAACACCACTGAACAACACAGGGTATCCCAGCTCACTCCCAACTTCCAGGGAGTGGGAGATCAAAATTTAGCAGCAAATTAGAAGCGGTTCCATTTCCCTTCCCTGCAGCCTCTAATGAGCACAGAATGAACAAAACCACTCCCTCCACTCTGTCTGCATGGCCTCCTCGTGTGCAAGGCACAGGGAGCAGGGGGATCCCAACACAGCCCCTCCTGTGCAAGGCACAGGGAGCAGGGGGATCCCAACACAGCCCCTCCTGTGCAAGGCACAGGGAGCAGGGGGATCCTGGCACAGCCCCTCGTGTGCAAGGCACAGGGAGCAGGGGGATCCCGGCACAGCCCCTCGTGTGCAAGGCACAGGGAGCAGGGGAATCCCAACACAGGAGGACAGACAAGGAATCTGAGGGATACCATCAGCACATTGCACCAGCCTGACAATTTCTGTGCCAGGGACACAGGTGACGTTCACTCTTCTGGAAACCACCATCTCTGGAGGGCAGGACATCCCCACTGCCCAAGCTGCTGCATGGCCACAGCAGAGTGCCTTGTCGTATCTGAACCACAGCTTTCCAAGCAGCCATGCATGAGAACACCTCCTCTGTTCCAGGAGAGTCCAGGCCATCAGGGAGAGCAGATGACACAGGTGTGGATGCTGCCATCTCAAATTTACATGACACACCAGTGGGACACCCCAGAAGAGACCCCATCCGCTCTCCTGTGTTGGCATCCACACCATATGGCTCCCGGGGTTGGACACACACCTCCTTCTCTCCCAGCAAGCTGGGAAACAATCCAAGCAGCAACATTAGCCATCGTATCTTCCCAATGTCCCTCATCATAGGCTCCAGGGGCTTTCCAGACCAATGTCCCCCCAGCTCTTACACTGCTCCTTGCACCAGCTGGTTCAGAGTAGGTCACCAAGAAGTGTCATTACACAAGAGGGAACTGAGGCAAAACAGTGCCATATGTCACACAGAAAGTGGTGGCAGAAGAGGCAGAAAAAGCCCAGTCCCCAAAGGCTGCTGTGCCCTCTAAGGTCACCTGCAGCTGGCCCCGACTACAGGTGTCTTCTCCAGCCAGGGCAGTAACCTGGCACAGGGCAGTAACCCGGCACGGCCCCAGGAGCGGGTCAGAGGCCTGAGCTGGTGATTGCCAGATTGGTTTCAGATTTGTTTCCTGGTTCACATTTCCAGGAGGTGGATGGAGCAGATGCCTGCAGCCAGCAATTCCCTCCTCCTCCTCACCAGTGCCACCCCACGCAACCACCATCTCTTAAGAGTTGTTGCCCCCTGCCAGGGGATAGAGGGACACCACCCAGCTCTGCCACTCCAGGACTGTCACCACAAAGGTGTGGGAAAGGAGGGACTCCCAATCCAACAACTTGGGAGGGTAAGCTGTTCTGTACCATCCAGAGAACCCAGTGCAGACACAGGGAGGCACTGGGAGCACTCATATGGTATCCAAAAGCTCAGCCAGAAGAAGGTGCCATCCATCAGTCCAGCAGCTCCAGGGAGCCCCAGTGAGGGGCTGGGATTTCTGTGTGGCAAACCAACCAGCTCCTGACAGGACACCAAAGCCCATCTTGGTGGCTTTGAGAAACCAGACAGCTTTTCCCTGTCACCTTCATCAATACAGGCTGGATATCAGGAGGAATTTATTCTTAAAAAGGGTTGTTAAACACTGCAAGGGGCTGTCAAGGAGGTGGTGAAGTCACCACCTCCGAAAGCGTTTAAGGAAAGACTGGACATGGCACTCAGTGTTCTGGGCTGAGTGACAAGGTGGGGATCGGTCCCAGGCCGGACTCGATCTTGGGGTTCTTTTCCAGCTTAAATGATTCTGGGATTCTGTGATCACTTGCCACGGGCAAGAGCTGTAACACAGATATGCCCAGTACCTCCAGCAACAGGGCTCCTTCCCAGCCCTGCCTGGGACCAGGGGAGGAAGAGGCAGAGACAACACGCAGCACTGGAGGAATGAAAACCACAGTTTCATCTCCCACCTCCAAGATGTGGGATAGCTGCTCATCCCACAGGGAATGGGGGCAAGGGGCAAGTTGAGTACTCTGGAAGGGATTTTTAATGAGCCACGCACACACCAGCCACAGTTTAAAGGGGAAAACGGACCCACAAAGACTCCAACTCAGCAGATTCAGAACAATTCCAGCGCGGCTGCCAAAGGCCTGAGCACTGCGATGGCGAGAGCTGTGTGTGCCAGCAGGGTTCCCTGCTCCTCAGCCATCTGGGGACTGTCACTCTGCACAGATCTGCTTGGCCTCCTGTCATGTGTAGTGCTACCAACCCCTTTTCTGTCAGCAGGATCTGGGTTGGCAGAAACACTTTTAATTGTAGGATTTTTTTTTTTCCCCTTAACCCATATCCTTTTGACAGAACCAGGTTAGGAAGCAGCTGCACCGGCAGATCTGGGGTGGCCTTTTGCGAGGCAAGGCAGGGGAAAAAACGGGTGCCTGGATCCAGTTATCTCTTCAATCACCAAACCTCAGTTAATCACAAGTTCCCCACCTCTCCTAAGGTCACACGGAAAGGGGGAACACCACCAGCTCTGTCCCAGCCCAGTCCCTTTGCTCCAGAGCAGCCCTTTGTCCTGGAGAGTCCCGGAGCAGGGTGGGCGGAAGGGATGTCATTCCCACTGGTGACAAGGGCTGTTTCCATTTCTGGGTGGCAGAGCTGCAGCTCTGCCAAGCTGAGCTGTCCCACATTTTCCCCTCTGCTTTCTTCCCCAGGCTGCTCCAAGCCCCACATATTTCCCCTCAAATGACTGCCAAACCATACGAATTGAGGGAGGGACAAGAGGGGGAGGGAAGGGTAAGCATCCAGCGGGGCTAACCGGGAAACCTCTCCCCAAAGAGCTGTCAAATTCCGTGTGCTGAGATGCCAAAAGCACTTCGCTGCTGCAGAGTCACACAGGAGTCCACTCGCTGCTGCCCTGGCTCCCAGCTCTCCTCCCCAGCAGGGACAGCCACCCAGCAGCGACAGCATTCCAGGGCCACAGGCAGGACCCACAGCCCAGACTGTGAGGAGGAAAGAGCAGCACCGTGCAATTAATCTTTCCTGTGGAATAACTGGGGCAGAGGGATGCTCTGTGGCACGACAACATCCACCAGCTTCCGTGCAAGAGCCAGCAGCATCTTCAGGGAAGCAGCGAGCGATCCACGAGGCGTTCATCTTTCCACCCCCTCTATTACAGGACCATCAGCAGCTCAATTCATTACAGTTTTCCTTGCACCCTCTCAAAGGTATGGAAGTGACCTGCTTATTGCACAGATGGGCATGGAAGCATCGCTGATCTCAGAGAAAAAAAAGAGGATAGAGAACAGAGATTCCCAGCTAACTGGAGACTAACTGGGACAAATTCCTAAGGCCTAGGGAAGCACCCCAATCTGCTGGCTTGCAGGGAGGGATAAGCTTCAAACAGAGGGACCAGAGACCTACATCCCATTCCCGGTCACAGCACAAGCTGTGCAGGATCTTTTCACTCCTCCATCCCTCACACAGAGGCTCAGCCTCACAACCCTTTATTAAGCACTGGGACAGCTTTGTGGATTAAGGGCTCGGTCTGGTTTGCACCAACCTCCACATCAGAAAGGCACATTCCAAAGGTTCTTTTTTCCCATCTTCCCTTGTCCCTCACCTGTGTGTATTTTGCAGGGGATGAGAAGGCCACAACTGAAACAGGAAGAGCACAGGACTGGCTACAGCTGAAGAGGTGATGCTGTGCACTGGGAAAGGAAACTTTCAAGGGGTTCATCCAAAAGACTCCCTCAAACAGGTACATCCAGTGCAACCTCGCTGGTTCCTCCCTTCCCCTTACCTGTTTCTTTCAACCCTACACAAAGGGCTTAATTTATAAAATCAGAGGGATCGTTCCAATGAAGGAACACGCAGGATACACCCCCAGGAGGACCCATTTCATCTTGCTGCTATTAATACCTGGAACATTATTTGCACGAACAGACTGTCCTTTCTCCCTCATTTCTGGGCTCTCACTTCTCTGGTTTGTCCCAGAAACCCCAGCCAACACACGTTCACCCTTCTCTAGTACACACTTCCATCCAAAGCCCCAACCTTTCCTTTTTTTTTTGCGTTAATTACTCATGTTTCTAGTTCACATCACCTCTTTCAACCCCTGCAGACAGGATACAGCTCCCCTGGCTCCCTCATTCATTAGGCAGCCAATTTGTGGGCCTAAACCCATCAACTCTCATTATAGAAAGGGACCAAGACTTCCCACAGCTGCCCAGCATCCCACTATCCTCCAAGCTGGATGGGGCTCTCACTCCTCTTTGCTTCCCCAGCACCAAAGCTGTGACTAAGAGCCAGAACCACGCTCTAGCTGGGCTTGGCTCTCCTTGGCACAGCTTCAGCCTGAGCCCAAGGGCTGACTGACAGCCCTTTGCTACATTGGCAGGAAGAAGTTCTCAACCTTTCAGAGCTGTGCTGAGCTCTGCCCACAGGAGCCCAGGCAAAGCCTTCCCCTTGCAAACAGCCGCGTGCCTTTGGTTTCGCTTCAAGAGGAAACATGTTTTCTCTGTATCCAGGCGTAAAACAGTCAAGCCCGGCCAAAACCATCCAATCAACAGCACAGAGCATGACAAGTCAGGGCAGAGGGCTACCATGGAGCTAAGGAAGCCCAGACTTCCCAGCCAGACCCAGAATTCCTGACCTGCCCTGTCTGCAGAGAAGGGCTGGGAAGAGGATCAGGCTCCTCTCCATCGCCGTGTCCTCACACACCACGACCAGCCTGAGCAGCCTGAGCCGCCACCACAACCCGACCCGAATTGTGACACGCACCAGCACACAGCCCCGTTCAGCTGCTCTCCCAGAAACATGGGACAGGCTCAGCACTGAACCAGCAGCAGGCTTCACCGGGTTGTTCGGGGCACCCTGCAAGAAGGATCACACAGAAAGGTGAAGGATCACACTGAAAGGTGAGGAGAAGCCATGAGTACCTCATCAAGCCAGCCCAGGGAATGGGAAATCCTGCCATTAGCAGGCTCCACTGCAGAGGATTTCACAGCTAATGAACCCTCGCCACCACAGACCACAGCGAAAGCAAAAGCAGCACAGCGTTTCTTTTCTGATAAACTGCTTTTATCGGGAAGTTCAGCCCGGCTGCCCACACCAGCCCCAGCTGGAGAGCAGCTCCGAGCCTATGCCTTTAAATCCCCGTGGCAGCGCAGGGCTGGGGCTGTGGGAGCAGACACGCCCTGTGCTCCAGCGCTGGAGCACACAAACATTTCCTCCCAGCCATTCCCGCACCGCGGCTCAGCCAGAGCTGCCTCGTACCTGCCAGGGCCGTGCCAGAGGGAACACAGGCTGTGCCACACACACCTGGACATGCACAGCCTTCAACTCATTTCCTGAATCCCTCCTGCTTCCCCGCCAGCACTGGACATTCTTCCCTCAAACTTCTTCCTTAAGGCAAATATTTGGAGTCTAACAGGCATTCCTCATGGAAGGCACAAGTTAAATATTGGCCCTAAAACAACAGCAAGTGCCTTTCAATGATTCTGGCTGGAGAAGCACTACTCTGGACTTTGATTTCTGGCTCTGAACAAAAATAGGAGTAAAGCACTGAGCGTTACACTCTTCTCCTGGGAGAAGTCAGATTTCAGGCTCTGCAAGTCCCCTGCCAGGACCACAACCGGCAGTGGGAACTGTCCCTGCTCGTGCTTTCTCACACCTCGGGTGTCTGCTGTCACCCAGCCAAGGCTGCTGCAGTGCATCCTCTGCGCCGGGCACAGGATCAGTCTGAGTCTCATTTCCAGGTCTGTGATTATATATCCTCAGAGAGACACTGGAGAAGACCTGCTGGGAACCATGGGTGCCATCCAGAGCATTTGCACACCTTGTCCTCCCTGCCTCTGGCTGCACCACCAGCATTGCCAAAGGTGCCCACCTCTCCATCCAGCCATGCCCAGCCCTTCAGTGCAGAAGATGCTCCAGGCTGTTCCTGCTCTGCAGGCAGTCCAGCTCCCGATGGACATGCTGGCTCTTGTAAGAAAACATCCCAGCAAGGTAGGAGCCCAAGCAGTCAGAGAGATGGCAGCACAATAAAAGGGAGAGGGAAGGGTGAAGGAAAAAGAAACCTGCACTGAGGTCTGTACACCTGAAGCATGGCACCACTCAGGTGCTGGGTTGTCACGGGCATTTTCTACATGGATCAGGGGAGCAGAACTGCTGTCATGACTCTGCAGTCAGAGCCCTGCAGAGACAGGTCTGTTGCACCCCAGAACAGCTCTGTGATGTCCAGATGCTGCTGATCCAAGCCTGAGCAGAGCAGCTGCTCCATCACCCTGCTGCAGGCAGGTCCCAAAGAGCCCCTGCCAGAACCACCCCAAACCAGAGTCCGCTCCAACACCAGGGGTCTGCCCACTGCTTCTCCAGAAACCACAACAGCTACCCTGAGAAAGGTTACATGGCACGGATGTGCTACACACCAACTCACACTCACAGGGTTTGTTCTACGTCCTGTCAAATTCAGCATGGGGTGTGTTAAATGAGCTTCCCTTTCACTCTCCTGTGGACCCAGTAAGCCCAGGAGCACCTTGCTCACCTCTGCCAGCTCTGAGCAGGCCTGGGAGGCAGGAGAGGGACTGAGCAGTGGAAAGCTGCTCCCTGGCAACAACCCCCGCTGTTCTGTGAGATGGGAAGCTCTGATGATCTGCTGTGCTGGAATTCCTCTCTAATTCCTTTCCAAGACACTTACCATGGCACTTCAAGCTGAGGAATCTGCTGGGGGCCCTGACAATCTCCCAGTGAGATTCCCCGATGGGGCAGACACCCCTCTGAAAACAGCATGGGTTTAAAACCAGCTGCGAGTCACCCCAGAGGAAATGTTAAAGCTCCGAGCACTTCCTATTCCTTCCCCAGTCACCGAAGCCCATGGAGAAACGAGCTCCAGCAAGTTTGAGCAGGAATTTCCAAAGCTCAAGGCAGAGACCAGCCTGTACCTGCCAGCAGCCACACCTCCTCATCCCACGGCACACTGACCCCGCACTCCCAGAGCCAACTGCTGCTCCTCAGCTCCCGGCTCCGAGCAGCCCCTTCCAGCACAGGGACCCTACCTCTGCTCCCAGCGCCTCAGTCCTTCCTTAATGTTCCCTGTACTTGGCAACGCCAAAGCCAGACTTCGACTCAAACCGGCATCGCCTTCAGGATGAGAGGAATCGGCAGAGCTGGGGGCGGGGGGATTCCAGGAAGAGCCTCAGCCTGCCCCTCGCCCACACACAGGGCACAGAAGGTGCTGGAAAGCACCATCCTCTCCCCGCATCAAACCAGGGAAACCAGGCAGAGAGTATAAACTCCATCACTGCCAACAGCCCCTGCTAAAAAAGGATAAGAGAAAGGGTTTTTTGCTTTGTTGTTTGTACCTCGGTGATACCTCAAAAGCAGCGAGATTTTTTTACCTGAAAACATTGGGCAAGGACAGAGTCTGCAAGAATAGAGCTTTTGTAGCACAAACACAGCTCTGTTCGGGTTTAAATTAGATTTCCACTGACCTTTTCGTGCCCATCGTTCAGCCACCCACACCCAAGCAGCCCCTCTTAGCAAGATTCTGCAGCCCCCAGCCTGGGAAGACGAATGAACCCCCAGAGACTTGGCTGAGCTCCCAGGGAACCCCCACACCCCTCCCAGCACTGTTCCTGCTGCACAGAACTGCTCAGCTGCAGGGCTGCAAAGCTCTTCCAAAGCAAAGCTGCACAAAATCCAAGTTCAAGCTCAACCTTAACCCCTGTTTATTAACTTAAGAACATCCCTCTCAGGGTGACAAAGCCCGTGCATCACCTGCCAACTGTCTCATTCACCACTGGGAAAGCAAAGGCCAGGCCTGCCTCATTAAAAAGCATTACATAACATTAAGTAACAAAGGGCTACAGGACATTCTTTGCTTGGTGGACACGTAAAAATGAATGACTCAAAAATTAACGCTCCTTTCCTCCAGACTCCCAGCGTCTCCAGCACCCTGGGAGGCCAATGAGCACCTTATTTCCAAGGCAACAGTGTCCTGGCTCATCCCAAATCCTGCTCTCACATCCAACTTACTGCCACCCCTGCCCTGCAGACACTAAACAACACACAGCACTGCCCAGCTCTCTTTCAGAGCACGGTCCCCACCAGACACCAGCGGATGTGTTTCTGCTGTCTCACGGCTCACACTGGGGGGAAGCCGAGATCTCGGACAGGACTTTGGGCTTCCCCCATGTCACCATCTCAGTGCAAGCCTTTCACAGACGGGACTGTGAGAGCACTTGGTTTCACTGTCACCACTGCACTGGCCTCAAGACCTGTGTTTCCTACAAGGAGGATGTTTCTGCTGCGACATTTCAAGCATCGGGGGCCTGATGCAGTGGGGAAGGCAGATGTCAGCAGTGCACTGCTTGGAAAGGCCACTGCCACTGACCTCCCAGCAGAACACAGACTCCATAGGCACTGGGAGATCTCCCCGGACACACGGTGAACTTCTGTCCCCCATCTCGCTGGAGCCAAAGAAGCCAATTTAAAGTCTTTATAGAACTAATTTAATTCCTCCACTCCAGGAGCAAACTCTCCTTACTGTGGGCAGTGGATGAAACCAGAGACTTCTTGCTCCACGTAGCATTTTGAAACACCCTGCAAAGCCTTACCTAGAAGTTTCAGCTTACCTGAAGAGCCATTTCCTACACCACACAGGGCTCATCGTGGGTGCTGATCTGCTGCTGCCATGCTCCAAGCTCAGCGAGCGGAAGGCAGCGAGACGTCCTGTGGTTTTACAGCCACTGCACCTCCCTCCCTCCTGCCCCACTGGGCTGGGGGGGCACAGCTTTGAGCACCACAGGTGTCACCCAGAACCTGACAGCGTAGGACAGGCAAAGCAGGGGTGTGCTGGAACACCTCTGCTCCACGCATGGAATCACAGAATGGGTTGGGCTGGAAGGGACCTTAGAGACCATCCATTTCCACCCCCTGCCATGGACAGGGATGCTTTGCACTACACCAGGGTGCTCCTTTGATCCAACCTGGCCTTGGACACTTCCAAGGACAGGGCAGCCACAGCTGCTCTGGGCAACCTGTGCCAGGGCCTCACCACTCTCACAACCAGGAATTTCTTCCCAATATCCATCTAACCCTGCCCCGTGTCAGGGGGAAGCCATTCCTCCTTGTCCTGTCACTCCAGTTCCTGATGCACAGGCTGCTTTTTCCAAGCCAGTTATTAGGAATAATGCATCAATGTAACATGCAAGGGAGGGGCTGCCCACAGGAAGGGCTGCAGGGCTACAGCCTGGGCAGGGATTTAGAATTCCCCAGGAGGAGGAGGGCAGCTGGCGTGAATGGGGGAGCCTGACAGAGGACCCTGATGCTCCACACTCAGCTGCCCCAGCAGAAAGTCACCTTTTCACCTCCCTCACAACCAAATCTGCTGCTCCTCTTCAGCGACAGATCCACCAGAGACACCAACTGCCAGCAGGAAGTAGAAACAGCCTTTCTCATGAAACCCCAAAACTATTCACACAGCTTTTCTAATGGAAAGATGACTTGTTCTCCAGCAGAACCCCAGAGCTGCTGGGACCTGCTCTCCCTCCCTGACCTCCCAGCTCACAGGGTACAGCTGGACCGAAGTAGACTCCAGGTCACACCATGTCTGAAGGAGGCTCAGGTTCACAGCTTTTCACTGCACCCACAACGAGCCACGTCTGCCCAGTCAGAGCCCAATTACAGGGCTGTGGGCAGAGCTGTTCCCACAGGCTCTCAGCAAAAAGCTGTGGCAAACACACGAAGGAAGCTCCTGTGTTGGCACCCGAGTCTGTCCCTGCTCAGCAGCACTACAAGGGAAGAGGGTTTGACTCCTCAAACTGCAGCTGGAAGTCACAGGAGTAGCACAGGGCAAACCAGGCCACTGCCCTCTGGTACCAAACCCCACAGTGCCTGGCCCTGCTGAGCCAGGGGAGGGTTTCCTCCCCAGCCCAGGGGCAACCCCAACAGCACATCAGGGGTTGCTGCTCACCCGAGGCTTCCCTCACCCCTCCCACCAAGCCTTTAGTGCCTGTGGAGCTGCAGTTCCTGTCTGAAGGCAGAGATAAACAGCTTCCTACCCACCCTGGCTCGCACAGGCCCTGGGCCTTGCAGCAGTGCCCCGCACCGAGGGCTGGGCACACACCTGGAGGGACCAGCCAAGCACAGGAGTGCTGCTCCAGCACAGCTCATCCCAGCTCCTCCTAGACAGGAACACCATGGGGAGGGGGGTGGGCAGGGGGAGACAGCTCCAGAGCACAGCCAGGCCCAAGTCCAGCAAAGATGTTTATTGGCAGCTGCTCTCAGACGTTGTGTCTTCCAGCCCAGTGGGGCTGGAGGCGGGGGAAATACTGATTGTCCATGAGCACAACCCTCATGTCATTCCCATTGATCGCTGAGTCACTCCCGTATTAACAGTTTTGACAACACCCGGGCTGCACAGGAGCTCTGACACGGAATACAAAACAAGGGGCACTGCGAAGCCGCTCCAGAGAGCGGCACCCAGGAACCTGCTGAGCTGCCAGGGCCCACTTCCTCCTCTCAGGAGCTGCACCAAGAGCAGCCAGCACACACCACGCTGCAAGGGCAGAGCACACAGCTCCATCCAGTGTGCCCGGGGAAACTGCTGGACACAAGGTCTGCCCTGCAAACCACCACCAGCTGCACCCCGTGGATGCAGGAGCAAAGCAGAACAGCTGCTGCTTTGGCAAAGGAGCTACACAAGTCATTTTTAAGTGATTTATAAGGCCTCACAGAGCTGTCGGCTAACGAGGAGGAGATCAAACCCTAAGGCACAGGAGGGCAGCCACCTCTCCAGGCTGAGGGGCAACTCGGGGCTCCCCAGACCTCATGTCCCCACAGATCTGAGCATGCTGGCGCTAGACCAGCCAGCACCACAACCCTCCCAGCGCCCCAAAGGTGCTCAGGAGCGATAAAACACTGACCAAACAATGTCCCTATCTGCAATGTACCAAATTAAAACAAAACCAACAAATCTTTGGCAAGTTCCTCTCAGCAGCCAAGCCTATCCTGCCACAGCGAAGGCTCCCCATGGAGGCCTCCTGCCCTAATTTGCAGCAATTCTTTGTCAGACCACTGGCAAACACCAAACGTTTGCTCCAATCTGTTACATAAGGCCCAATTTTTAAACCTGTGTGCAGGCCGTGGGGAGATGGGGGCACACTGTGTGTGGCAGCTTGACAGGGCAGCCTGGCTGGCAGGTGAACTCACACACTCCTCAGAATGCACTTGCACATCTCCAACCACTTGTTGTGCGGAAGGAAAACAAATGGATTAGTTAAGGAGGCAACTTCCAAAGGTTTTACACACCTTTCAACCCAGGTCCAGGCTAACTTGAACTGTTTGGAATGGACTAATATCATGGCAACTCGAAAAGGGTTTGTGAAACTTTGCTTTTTAACTTCCAAAATACACCAAACACAGCAAGTCTCCATGTTGCCCAGTGCACAAAAGAAAAGGCACCTTCCGGACCATCCCCACAACTTCCCATTGTTTGCTCCCCGAGATCCAAGACCCAGCTCCCTGGCTCAGCTCCCTCCTGCCAGCCAGCGACACGAGCCACAGGCCTCCCCGGCAGAGCTGCTCCTCATCCGCAAACCTCAGGAACAGCTCAAGTCGGCTCCTGTCTGCTGGGGGCAGGAGGGGGAGGGCACTTTTCCCGTTTCCCACATTCATCCTCACCCGCTTCGCTGAAGAAAAAAAAGCCGTTTTAAATACCAGGTTCAGCACAGTCCTTTCCCCAAATAAACACTTCCCAACCCCTCTGGAGAGAGGAAAGCCACATACAAAGGAGCCAACATCCTGCGAGGCTCGGGCAGGCCGGGGCAGGGTGCGGGCCGAGGGGACACGGCGGGGAGGATCCGACCCCATCCCTGCCGCCCACCGGCCTCGGGGGCCCTGGGGGGGCTTGGACCCCTTCCCCGGGGCCACAAAACAGTCACGGCCGGGAGGGGACGGGGCGAGGCGGTCCTGCGCCCTCAGACCCCGGCCCAGTCCGACCCCAACGCGACCTCAAGGCTCCCCCAACCCCCGATCCCAACCCGACCCCCACAGC
>VWZT01010593.1:26211-51792 GCA_013397055.1 Pachycephala philippinensis | reverse complement strand
CGTGCGCGCCCGCGCGCCAGCGGCGCAACCGCGCTTCGTGAATACGGGCCGCGGGGCGGAGCGCGGCGCAAGCGCAGCGGGCGCGAGGGTGGCGGCGCAGCGGCGCTGGCGTAGCGCGCGTTCGAGAATAGCGGCCGGCAGGCGGCGGCGCGGCTTTGCGGCAGCGCGGCGCGCTTTACGGGAGGCCCGGGTTACCCCCCGCCGCCNCCGCGCTGCCCGGCCGCTGTCGGGACACGCGCCGCTGTCGCGACAGGGCCCGCGGTGTCCCGGCGCCCTGCGGGGCTGGAGGGCGCAGCTCGCACACAGGGAACAGGCCGCGCTGGAGGGTGCCCTGTAGGGTCCGGCTCCACTGATGGATGTGGCTCCGGTGTGGGTTGTCGCGCTGCTGTCGCGACTTGGATGCCACCGTGCTCCGGGTGGGGAACGGGCCTGCTGCAGGGAACAGCATGGGCTGCGTCGACCCGGTTATAGGGACAGGCCCTAATACGGGAGTGAGCCCCGCACCGGAGTGCAGACCCCGTGCTGGGGTACAGCGCCTGTTCTGGGGTACAGCCCCATTCTGGAGTACAGCCGCTATTTTGGGGTACAGCCCCTGTTCTGGGGTACAGCCCCATTCTGGGGTACAGCCCCTATTTTGGGGTACAGCCCCTGTTCTGGGGTACAGCCCCCGTGTTTGGATACAGACCCTGTTTTGGGGTACAGTCCCATTTTGGGATACAGCCCCTGCTCTGGGGTACAGCCCCATTCTGGAGTACAGCCGCTATTTTGGGGTGCAGCCCCTGTTCTGGGGTACAGCCCCCGTGTTTGGATACAGACCCTGTTTTGGGGTACAGTCCCATTTTGGGATACAGCCCCTGCTCTGGGGTACGGCCCCATTCTGGAGTACAGCCCCTATTTTGGGGTGCAGCCCCTGTTCTGGGGTACAGCCCCATTCTGGGGTACAGCCCCTATTTTGGGGTACAGCCCCATTCTGGGGTACAGCCCCCGTGTTTGGATACAGACCCTGTTTTGGGGTACAGTCCCATTTTGGGATACAGCCCCTGCTCTGGGGTACGGCCCCTTTTTGGGGCACAGTTCCCTCACCACATCCATCCCCACTACAGGCCCTCTGGGGCAACCTCGGGATGGGGAATGGGGGTCCCGCAGGGGGGACACAGCTGTGGTACCCCCCCGATGGGAACAGAGGGAAGTTGGGTGGGATTTTACAGGCATTGCCACCTTTTTGGGGACATGAGCTCCAAGCAAAGCCACTCTGAGGGAGACAGAGCTGCTGCCATGCTGCTGCCATCCTGCCACCTCAGAGGGGACAGAGCTCTAGGGCAGGGGGATCTGCTGGGACAGGAGCCAGGCGGGAACACAGGAACCGGGCAGGGACACAGTCCCCAGTGCCACCTCCTAAAGCCTTTCATTTTCCTCTCACTGATCACCTGGGGACAAACCTGGGGACAAATACTCCATCCCCAAATGCCCTCAGCCAAGGAGGGCACAGCCACAGGATCCTTTCTTTCTCACCTCTTTTTTCTCAACCCCCAAGTGTGAGACTTTCAGGGTAAGGTTGGAGAGAGGAGACACCCCTGCACGACCCTGTTGGTCTCATCTTCACCACAGCACGGAGCAGATGCACCCCAAAAAAGTATTTTCAGGCAATGGGCAAATGAGTTTGTGTGGGTTTGGGGGACAATCAGGTCTCCAGCCACCAGCATCACCCCAAGTACCCATTTCAGCATTTCCCACTGCTTGAGTTGCTTCTCTCTCCTGTGACAGAAATGTTCCAGGGAAAAGCTCTCCCCACAACGTTTGGCTGAAGGACTTTTCCCTGTGGGTGTTTGCTCCTACAAAAAACTGCTGATTTTAGAGAATCGGGAAAATTCTGAACGTGTGAATTCCAGCTGCTCCCCACCTGTTCCTGTGCTGTGACATGGCTCAGGAGAGTGGTGAGGGGCTGTGACCCATGTCCTACCCCTGGAGAGGATAAAACCACCCCTTGAGAGGATAAAATCACTCCTGGAGAGGATAAAATCACACTGAAACCCTCCCTTTCCTCTTTGCCCCATCCCACCCCCCCACTCTGCGATTTTGTGGTGATTTCACACACTTTGAGAACTCCCAAGCTGTTCAGACGTTTGGCTGGAGAATTGAACCACCCTCTGGAGCAGGAGAGTGGGGAAGAAAGGAGTTTTGATTTTATTTCAAGGCAAATCTCCAGCGGTGAGCACACGGTGTGCCAGAGGCCTGCAGAGACACGAGCAGCTCATGCCACGGAACCAGCGCGGGGAGCAAGAAAAGCCAGGGAATTTCTGTCGGGAAAGCATCCAGCCAGGAACTCTGTCCCTCTCCTGTGGGCACGAGACAATTCGGGCTCATTCACAAGCAGACAACACAAAGGGACCACTGTGACTGCATGGGAGAACCCGGGGTGGGTGGGCAACACCTTCCCAGCTGGAACATCCCAGCCTGGGAAACTGGAGAGTGACAGGAACACAGCCAGAACCAGAGAAAAGGAAAAGCCAGGCCCTCAGAGGGTCCCTCAGGCCCTGATGCTGGGGATCCAGAGCTTTTTGGGAGCTCCTCAGGGTGGGGGGCTGAGCTTGGCTGCACAACCACCCCCATTCCCAAATCCGGGACAAATCCTGCCCAGTCCTCCTGCAGCTGAGGCAAAAAAACCCTCATTCCAAGTGCCAAGGTCCTGCCTGAGTGGCAGCTGGAGCAGGAGCTTAAAATGTGTCTTGTGCTCAGATTTTGAGGCCCTGGAGCAAGAATTTGAGGAAAATCCAATTCATCCTCATGCTCAGCACACCAGGGCACAGCAGCAGCTGTGGGGAACCACTGTCAGAGAGAGAGGGATGGTGAGGACCAGGCAGGGGGAACCTGGCACAGGGCTTTGGAGACAGGGAGGACACTGAGATCAGCAGATGTCACATCAACAGCTGTGATGGAAATGGCTCTTCTAGTATTAAATATCTGCCATGGAATGGTACTGGGGTATGACACCACAATATGGTGATTTCCATATTCCCACCTGGAGTGTTGTGTCCAACCCTAGGGCCCCCACACAAGACAGACGTGGACCTGTGGGAATGAGACCAGAGGAGGCCACGGAGCTGCTCCCAGGGCTGGAGCCCCTCTGCCATGGAGCCAGGCTGGGAGAGCTGGGGGTGCTCACCTGGAGAGGAGAAGGCTCCAGGGAGAGCTCAGAGCCCCTTGCAGGGCCTAAAGGGGCTCCAGGAGAGCTGGAGAGGGACTGGGGACAAGGGATGGAGGGACAGGACACAGGGAATGGCTTCCACTGCCAGAGGGCAGGGCTGGATGGGATATTGGGAAGGAATTGTTCCCTGTGAGGGTGGGGAGGCCCTGGCACAGGGTGCCCAGAGCAGCTGTGGCTGCCCCTGGATCCCTGGCAGTGCCCAAGGCCAGGCTGGACGGGGCTTGGAGCAGCCTGGGACAGTGGAAGGTGTCCCTGCCATGGCAGGGGTGGCACTGGATGGGCTTCAAGGTCCCTTCCAACACAAACTATTCTGGGATTCTGGGATAACTTTGGAAAAACATTTTGGGCAATAAATTCAGCCATGTGCTAAAGGGACTCAACTCACCTTCGCTGTCCAAACCCATTTACTCCAGGGATAATGGTCTCCTTCCAGGCAATAACTGGGGAAAGCAGACACCAGCACTGCCAGGGGCCAGCACGAGGTTCTCTGCACTGTGGAAAGGCCACAAAAATGACCTCAGTGCTTGGGAGATGGGACTTTCTCCACACCTCTGCTCTCCAATCCCGTTGTTAGAAGATGGGAATAATGGCAGCACCTTTGGTCAAAGCTGATGGGGCATCTCTAAGAGTACAAACCACAATGAGCCACTCACACCAGTCTCCAGCACAGAGGATCAGCCTCATCCATCAACAACGTGCTGTTCTTTTACAGAGAAAACAACATGCAGTGGGAGACTTTGGAGGAAAATAGAGATTTTGCCATTTCCCTCTGCCAGATAACTCCGGTTACCTAGGAACAGACACTTCTCCGATGCGGCCAGTTCTCCTCATCAAGCACAGGATGAGCATTTATTGTCTTGTGATCAGGAGAAAAACACAAACAAAACCCAGAGCTCCACGGGTGACATGAAACATTGCACACAGACACGCCACGTGACGCCCGACCACACCAGGAGCCAGGGCCGGGTTAATGGTGTTAAGAACTCTTAGAAATCTATTGTAAACATTTAAAAACATACAGAGGAGTCAAAAAAAAATTAAGCCACAGTTGTTCAGGCAGCGTGTTGGGTCAACTTTCTGGAATTACGGTTTCTGGCATGGAAGAGGAGCGAGGGGGATGAGATGGCAGATCCCACCTGGGGGTGCATTGAGCTCCACAGGGATCTCAGGCAGTGCAGGCTAACGGGGGTGATTTTGGTGTCCAGCTCCAACCATTCCGCTGGGCAGGCTGCCAGGCACCCCCTCCCCTTGCAGCAAGCACTTCCAGTGTGACTGAGGGTGGGTGCTTCAACACAGCCCCCAGATTCTCCAAGGGGAAAATCCCAAAGAGAAGCAGGATGCCGAGTCCCCAGCAACGCTTCTCCTCTTGGTTCCTCTGAAACCTCCAACCTGACACACTAAAATGGGGCAGGAATCAAATGGTTTTGAAGAATTTTGGCAAGAGGCTGAGGATGGCGAGGGGCAGGACTGAGGGACACGGGCACACCATGTCCTGGCTCCCAAGTGTGGCCAATCCCACCTTCAGCCCTGCTAACCCTCACTCCCATGGTGCATCCATCGTATTTCCAGGGAGTCAACGCCAGGCAGTTCTTTCATCACTCCGATGGCAAGCGACAGAGAACACTTAAAATTACACTTGACACAGGACAAAGGCACCTAAAAGCTTCACAACGCCATCAGGTCGTGTTCTGTTAAGAAGGCTCCAAGAGCTCGTCCTCCCAAGCACATTGCACTCTCTCCAGGAAAAACCCCTGGTGCTGGGAGCACATTCCGTGTCCCAGAGGCAGCGGAGGGCTGCTCCTGCAGCAGGGGCTCAGTGTGGCTGTAAACGGAAATTCGGGGAGGCTCTGCCCTCCCACCCAGGGTTGCTTTTGCTTTGGCCCTGGTAACACAGGGGTCGTGCAGACTCCAGGCTGTGCTTCCCTCATTATTTACAGTGACACAGGACAAGTTAATAGGGAAACAGGGAATTCTGCAGGGGCCAGGGGGAAGCGGGAGCTCTCCTCCGTGAACTGTGATTTCATTAGATAAGGCACGTGTAGAGAAAAAATTTCAAAAGATCACTTGCAAATCAATTCCACCTAGCTAGGACCATGTCCCTGTCCCTTTCCAGGAGCCAGTTTTGTTTTCCAGTTGCTCAGTGTGAATTTGGAGTGACCCCACCAGCAGCCTGCCAAGGCAGCAGGCTCCGGGTCTGATCCCCAGGGTGCCCAACCCCTCCTAGGTCTCCCAAATGGAGCACTTTGGATCATTGGCCAAAACTTTGAGAGCCAAAGACTTGGAACACTCACTCCCTATAAAAAACTTGGGAACTGACCTCCCAGTTTGGACAGGTTTGAAAAAATTCACAGCAGGCTGAGGGGGAAGAGGAAACCGCAGCCTTTGCTGCCTGGATCGCTGTAGGACACAGGGAACGGGATGGCTCAGGCACAGAATGGAGATGAATGACAAGGGGGAGGATAATCTCAGGAAAAACAATCCCTCTGAACAGCTTCATCCTCCCTTCAGCTGATCCTTGGAGAAAGGCAGGAATCTCTCTCTCATGGAAGTGCTGCCAGCCACAGAGCCAACAGCAGCCATGAGGACTAACAAGCCTCCGTTGGTCTCCCAGATCTCACTGTAATGTTTGGAGTTCAACTACACCAGCAGAAGGCAGAATTAAACTATTAATTGTAACAGAAGCATTTCCAAATCACACTGGGGCCCCAGCACTGAGATCAATCATTATCCTGCATCCGGCTCCTGGCTGGGAACCCAGGAAAAGGGTGTCCCAACAGGACAAGGTGTGTCCAGTGGGGCATTCCTTGGGCCAGCACAAAACCTGGCTGCAAGTTACACGGTGGGGAGATCTCGTGCTGAGTCCCTGTACCAGGGTGAACATCACCAAGGCCCAGTGTCAGCTCTGCACTGGTTTCCACTGGGCTTTGATTCAGGCTTCAGCGAGCAATCCTGAACCTAAGGAGATGAATCTGCACCTTTGGAACGCACAGATCCAGCAAGAAGTTTTGGCAGCAGGGAAAGCAAGACTTGTAGCATCACAACAGTCTGAGCCAGGCAAATGAGGACTCGTGGGGACTTCACATCCGAGGACTCACCCAGGGCACGCTCTGTTACCTGCAGGGATCCTCCCAGCGAGGGTGGAGCTTTCACAAATCACGTCAGTGTCACCAGTACCAAATAATTTAAGTGCTGCATTTCCCTTAGAGTGAAAAATTCCACATTATTCATCCAGGAGAGTAAACACCAGTTGCTACCGATGCTCTGATTGCGTTTGCTACAGACGGTGTGGTGCTGTGCTGTGCATTCCATGGAAGCTGAGCAGGAGCAGGAGCAGGAGCAGCTGTGGCAGTGTTGCCATCGCGGGGAAGCTGAGCCTTTTCCGGGGATGGTCAGGAGAGGATTCCCTCGAGCAAGGGCAGTGAAGGGTTTGTTCTCAGTCTGCAACGAGGCAAATACTGGTGACTCAAGGCAAACAAAAAGCTTTCTGCCACGGCCGTGCAGTGCAGCGGAGGTGGGAAGGGCTGAGAGCACGGATATTCCGCAGGGATCAGGAGACAAGAACCAGAAAGGTCCCCGAGATGAGCGGGGTGCTTGGGGGGGAATGCAAATGATCTTTTCCAATAACAAGAATAAAAAGACCAAAAAGGAGAGAATCCAGGCAGTTTGCAGCTGTTGCTGCTTAAGGCCATTGGTTTCCAGAGGGGTAGTTGGGCACTGTGGGATACTCTGGCAGGCTGTTCCCAGAAAAATTGCTGTACTGGGCCTCCCTGCTGGGAGGGTTCCTCCATGCGCCACTGTTCCACTCGTCTTGAGCCTTCTGGAAGCTTCCACCAGCCCCTCGGTAGATTTTATGTACCTAAGGGATAGAAGGGAGGACAAGAGGAGAGTCAGCACCAGGAGCCCGGAGCTGTGCCCCAGCAGAGCCACTTGGGAAGGGGATGGTGGATTTGTTCCTTTCTCTGTGAAGAGCTGGATTTCCAAGGAACAAAAGCACAAAAAATGCAGTAATATAGTGAACAGAGGTGCAGATAGAGAATATCAACCCAATACTTGAACCCATTTCAGCTGCATGCCCAGGATTCAGGTGGGGGGTCCCACAGCAAGGCAGCCAGCCCAGGCCAGGGGTTGAAACCCCTCCAACACAGACACCACTGCTTCCACAGGGCTTCTGTTTTCCCTGTCTGCCAAAGCTTTCCAGAGAGTCCTACTGCAAATCCTTCTTTCTGCAGAGACCCACTTCCCACCCTGCCACCTGCTCCCCACTGCAGATGCTTCACCATTGACCATCTCAAAGAGCAACAAATCATGCAATCACAGGATCGCTGAGGTTGGAAAAGACCTCCAAGACCACCAAGTCCAACCATCAGCCCAGCTCCACCATCATGTTCACCACTAGCCCATGTCCCCAGGGGCTACATCCACACATTTTTTGAACACTTCCAGGGATGATGATTCCACCACTACCCTGGGCAGCCTGTTCCAATGCTTTACAACCCTTTCTGTGGAAATAAATGTTCCCTAATACCCAATCCAAACCTCCCCACTTCACACAGCCTCAGGTTGCTCCACATGAAGCTTGCTTTGCATGACATAAAGCAACATCACCACATGACACCGTGACAATTTCCAGCCTGAGCTGTCTCATGCTGTCTGGATTTGTCCTCCAGAAACTCAGAGAGACATCAACTGACTGCACTGTGCAACCTTTCAAAGCAGTGATGGCTTGTGGTGGCTGCTGAGCTGCCTCTTCACATTATTGTGATACACAGCAGGGATACTCCAAGGCAGAGAAAGATCTGAAGAAACCCAGAATGGTTTGGGTTGGAAGAGACCTTAAAACTCATCTCATTCCACCCTCCTGCCATGGGCAGGGACACCTTCCACTTAGAAGAACCTACCCTTAAAATGCAGATGAGCATCGCGACAGCTGACATGGTGAACATGATGGCAGGGAACAGCATGAACACAGCAGCTGCCACATTGGTGCTGAAGAAGGTGATGGCTGCCAACCATCCACTGGAAGAAACAGAAAAAGAAACACAGTATCATTATAATCTGCTTTTCAAAGTGTCCTTGTTATCAGAAAAACTGTTTACTTGTTTATAAGGCCCTGGCACAGGGTGCCCAGAGCAGCTGTGGCTGCCCCTGGATCCCTGGAAGTGTCCAAGGCCAGGCTGGATGGGGCTTGGAGCAGCCTGGGACAGTGGAAGGTGTCCCTGCCATGGCAGGGGTGGCACTGGATGGGCTTTAAGATCCCTTCCAACCCAAACCATTCTCTGTTTCTGTGATTCATAACCCAGAAATTACAAGGCAGCTTTTAAACTCTTGAAAATGAAATGAACAATGAAGACAATTGACAGAATTCAATGCAGGTATTTCCCCAAGATGTTAACTCTCACTTGCCAGCATCCCTTACTAATCCAGTCTCAGAGCTTTAAGGGACAGCCAGCTGCATGGAGTTTGGGAAGAGAAGATATATTCCCAAGGTGCTTTTGGTTGTGCATCTAGAGACCAGAACTGGGATCAGGGAACACCAGGGTCCTGTGATTTACACTCCATCTCCATTCCTTTGCTAGCAAAAACCAGGTGAGGCATCAGAAATTCTGAAAAGAGTGTTACATGGAGTGCTAAAACTTTCCATTACTTGTAGTTTCAGCAGGAATTGCTCTCAAGTCTCTACAGACAGGAAGTTAAAATGCCAAACAATTATAACACAACCAGGGACAGACACTAACAAGCTCCCATTTATTTCAGGAGAACTCTCACAGTACTTCTCATAGGCCACCAGTGAGTCACCACACTGCTCACCGTGTGCTGCCAGCACTGAGGGCAAGGCTGAGCCTGACACAGGCTGGTTAAATGGGAAAAGAAATGGACACTGAGGGAAGAGGCTACAAAGAGCAACCAGGTGAAGATCACAGAAAGGTTTGGGTTGGAAGGGACCTTAAAGCCCAGCCAGACCACATGAGCAGGGACGCCTTCCACTAGACCAGGTTGCTCCAAGTCCCATCCAACTTGGCCTTGATTTCTGCCAACACAGCAATGAAACCCGAATCGTGCACCCCAAGAGCAGATACAGCTGTGCCACTGGGGAAATCAGAAAGCTTCTTCCTCTCCACCCTGTACAGACCCCCATCAGCCTCTCCAAGTCCTTGGAAACACCCACAGCCCAGAGCTCCCTGGAACATTCCCACTTACCACGCTCCCCATCCGGAGAAGCCGATGGCCTGCAGGACCGTGAGGAGGAACTGCGCCCCAAAGATGAAGAAAAAGGCCATGAAATTAAAGGAACTGTCCGACCTGTGGAGGAAGAGAGGAGGTCAGGGGGGCACTGGCATCTTGTGCTGCTCCACATCCACATCTGACCCCACCACCACATTCAAACCCTCCACAGTGGTGGCTCCAGAGGGATCCCTCCACAGCTGTGTGCTGGGAGGCTTCTCCCCCTTCCCTGGCAGTGAGAGCACACAGCTCCATGACTCAGCAGCACAGGCTGTCTCCCAATAACCTGGCTCTTGCAGTTGCTCTCCCCAAGGAATTGCATGTATGATGACACACGAGGAGAGGCGGAGGGACACGAGTCTCCTACACAGAGAGTCTGAATCATTCTCTGACCAAACGTCTGCCCAGCCTGACACCTGCCCAGCTCAGCCCCTGGCAAGGAGGCACACAGGGGCCTGACACTGGCAGGCAGAGCTTGTCCATACACTAAAAGTGATCACTGAGCATGAGAATTCCAGCTGGGAACGTCTCAGTGTCTGCTTGCCATCATGTTCCCACACCCATGGTAAATAATCCAGCACTGGGACATCATGGGAGGGAAAACAGCCATGAGAGAGGTGGGTGGTACCCTGAAAGCAGAGGCACACTTCCCATCTCTGCAGGCTCCCCATCCTCAGGATGTACAGGTGAGGTCTTGAGTTTATGCAGGTACAATAATTCGGTACAAAATGATCCCAAGCAAGGTGCTGAGCAGGGACATTCACAGTCTCTGTCATGGGTGCACTGGGGGCCCAGCACTGCCCTGCCCAGGTCTCTGCCTCAACACATCTTCATCCCATCAAACCAGCCACATCAGGCACATCTAAAGTTCCTCAAACTATCATTTTTACTAATACAAATGATTCCCATACTCTAAGGAACTCAAAGTGCCAATGATTTATCTATAGATCTAAAAAAACCACTTCAGGTGCTTATGAGGCAGTTTGGTGCAAAAGGGAGTTAACAAAGAGCTCAAATCACTGCCAGCTCCTGCTTAAACCCTGAAAGTATTAAAATGCTTATTATTTTAATTATTTTTATTATGCTAATGGTTGTTAGTATTATAATTCTAGCCCCTGACGCCTAGGAAGGAGGTGAGGGAGGTGACGCACATGGAGAAGCCTCCAGCCAGGCCCATGCTCCTCGGAGCTGCCCTTGTTGGTCTGGGTGTCTGTCAGCTCCCAAATGGTGGCTGTGGAAGATCTGTCATCCTTGAGTATCCTCACAATCCCACCCTTCAAATACCACCTCAGAGTACAGGAATGTGAAAGAAATACTTTAGGCAGGGCCTGCTGACAGTGGTGCCTGTCAGAATCCAATTAACAAGGATTAGGCTCGAGGCTGAGCCTTCAAACAGACTCTTGCAAACTCCGACCTGAAGGGGCTGGAGGAGTCTTCATTTGAAAGGATCTGCAGGAATTAGTGAGGATACAGAGAAAAGGTGATTTCTCATCCAGCTTTCTGGTGCAGATTTGCTACAGCTTTGTCCTAGCGCCAAAGCTCTGCAGCTAATTTAATTTGGGATGCAGCGGGATGACGAAGGTTTTACGGAAGCATCCTCGCAGGACGGGGTGCCAGCACTGAAGGGTGGCCCCCTCCAGGACAAGTGGGTCTGATTTTGCCTCTGGAATCACCACGTGTGATCCCAACAGTGCTGCCCCTCTGCAGTGATTTCCACGCCCCTTCCCAACTGCTGTCCCCGTGGATGATCCCTGGGCTCCCCGCTCTGTCCCTGGGGTTGAGTCTTTATTTAACTGCAAGTCTCTGCACAGAATAACCTCGGGGACCTCTCAGCATTCACTTGCATAAACACATCCAAACAACGTTCAAGGAATAATGAGAAACGGCCCTTGTGGAGCCCGGGGGAGGTCAGCAGGGAGGAGTAATTTTTCCCAGACTTTAGAATGGAAATTCCTCTTTGAACAGAGCTCCAGCACTTGGAGGCCCTGGGGCTTCTGAGCTCGGGATGGGGACAAACTCCGGCCCCAGAGGGCAGGAGTTCAGAGCTGGGATTTTCATGTCATTTAGAACTTTGAGACAAATCCATCCCTCCTGTTTCCAGCAGAAATGACCCTCCCCTGTACTCCTTGATGCCACTGGTGATTTATCAGTACCTGCCCAGTGCTGTGGGCACACAAAGCATCAATGCAGAAGCGCATTTAAATCATTAATTTATCGTGCTAAACAGACAGGACCCACCTGCCACCTCCCATTTGCATCAGCTGCTCTTGCTGTTATCCAAACCAGCTCATCACAGGCTCTGGTGAATAATCAAAACCCAGAGTATCCTACCAGGAAGAGCATCACCTTCAGAGGGCAAACCCCCGACTGGTGTGTGGGGTGTGGTGGTGGCACTGGGCAGGTCCCCTCTTTCCCTGTGCCAGGCTGGGAACTGCTCAGGACCCTCCCAGCTCTGCCAAGCTTTACACATTAATGTCTGAGTGATGCCTCGTGGTCCACAGCAAATGCAAATGATTATTAATTAAAGCAAAAATGTAGGATGGCTTTAAATATTTGTGGAATTTCAGAAGGGCTGACTCCAGGGAACTGCTTTTATCTAAAAAGCTAAGCAGACAAGCTCTCAAGTAGCTAGAGACAGAAATCAGAAGAGTTCTCAAAAACTAATAACTTAATAGTCTTCCATCAAAATAAACCTCAATGAAGCTTTCCCAAATTAGTATCTATTTTAAAGCTGCACTGAGAGGAAGGTGCTTCTAAGTTTGCGATATTTAAGTAAAATACGAATTTAACCCCCTTAGAAGTGGCAAACTGCTCACCTCCAAACTTATGTGACCCTCAGTCCTGTATCTAGTATTTAAAAGTAGCCACATTCTTCTTGATTTTGGAAGTAAACAAGACATTCAGACTTCAAGTGCTGAACCTTCATCCCAGCCAGAGAGATCTCCCCAGCAGCAACCCCCAGTAACAACTGGGGAAGCTTGCAGAGGAAACTGGACCAGAAGCACCTCCTGGGCTCCTACTTACCGAAAGGCTTTGTAGGCAGGTCGGAACCAGCAGACGTAGCCACAGGGGCTGAAGAGGATCAGCCAGAGGATGGCCAGGCCAAAGTTGACCCCGTAGCCTCCCCCGATCCACCAGGCCAGGCAGGCAATGAGGTTCACGGCCAGCGTGATGCAGTAAACTGGGGAGAGGGCAGAGGAGAGAACGTGGGGTGGGGCAGGTGCAGGACTTCGTGAGAAAAGCAAACAAAAGATAATGGTTGGGGCTGTGTCAGGGCTTGGGATGGAGCTCAGGGAAAGGTTCTTCCCCCCCCGAGGGTGCTGGGCACTGCCCAGGCTCCCCAGGGAATGGTCCCGGCCCCGAGGCTGCCAGAGCTCCAGCAGCGTTTGGGCACCGCTCTCAGGGATGCCCAGGGTGGGATTGTTGGGGTGTCTGTGCAGGGCCAGGGGCTGGACTCATGATCCCTGAGGGTCCCTTCCCACTCAGGATATTCCAGGACTCTCTGAAGCCCCCGGGGTTCCAAGGGGAAGGGTCCCTGGGGCAGCAGTGCAGCTGCTCCGAGCGAGTCACAGGTTCCTGTGTGACCCTGGAGCTGGGAGCACAGGAACATCCAGCTCCAGAGGGATCCTGCAGCAGAGGGATGAGGAACTCTTTTACGACCTGTCAAAGGATGGAGAGCTTGGGTAGCAACTGATGTGACGAATACACGACTCAGGCCAGTGTTATTATGAATTACGAGCAAGGTCTAAATTCCATTTGTAGCAAAGCCCTTTGTGAGAGGAGAGGGGGGTAACCCTGCCCCTGAATGACTCTGTGCTTGCTGGGGCTGCCTCAGGAGCTATCTCAGAGCCAGCTCACTGCCTTGCAGGCTCTCTCTCCGCTTGCCTGGGCCTCTGAGGAAGCCTGGATGCCAGCTTGAGAGCTTGGAAGTGCTGCCTTGAGCAAGGGGATAAACAAACTCCAATCAGGCTGAGAATATGGGACCACAGGGGTGGCTTAGAGGCCTTTTCACATCCTTGTTCCTGTCACTTGGATAAAAAGGAACAGTTGACAAAGGCCCCCAGAGCACAGCAGTGCTGCACTAAGTAGTAGTATATGAAGGGATGCTGCTCCCCCATTTTCCTGGAGCTCACATCCCTGGAACGGGGTTCAGCCCCAAGCCAGGGGCTCCCTGCAGCTGTCCCTGCATCCCCCAGGCACTGCCAGGGTCAAAGAGGCCAATTTACAAGCTCCTGTTTTGGAAAACTGGTGGTGACTCTTCAAACCATTTGTGGTAACCCGAATCAACAAGCACAGAGAAAGGAGAAGGTGGAAGGTCCAAACACCAAAGACCCTCGAGCACAGCCTGGTGATGAGCTCATGGGAACACTCTGGACCTCGGCCTCAGTTATTCAGGCACAATTAAATCCCTGACTTTCTCTTCACCTGTGCCAAGGGAGCGTGTCCTGCCCATCCCCGCCTCACTCCCTGCCACGGCTCTGCAGCTCATCTGCACATCACTGCCTTGGTCCCTCTGACTCTTCCCTTTCCTCCTGGGCACTGACCCACCTGCCTTCACACAGCCTGGGGGTCCTAAACAGCTGCAAGGTTTTATGGTCACAAAATGATATTGACAACACAGGAGAATGAAACCTACACCCAGCTGCTACTTCTGACTTACACATGGCCCGAGAGTAAAATAAAATATTGTTTTACTGCAAAGAAAATGTCTTCTGAGTAGCCAACAAAGCTTAATACACAATGGTTTGGATGTGTCTTAATGCTGGGGGGAAGAAAGATTAGTAATTATTTAAATTAATTAATTTTAGGTATTTGGAGTAACAGTTTGTAGATTCCCCGTTCCTGGCAGTGCCCAAGGCCAGGCTGGACGGGGCTGGGAGCAGCCTGGGACAGTGGAAGGTGTCCCTGCCCGTGGCAGGGGGTGGCACTGGATGAGCTTTAAGGTCCCTCCAACCCAAACTGTTCTGGGATTCCATGAATCTCTGATATTTCATTTATACACCAATTAGCTGTACTTCTCCAAATACTTATTTTCAGAAGGTATTTATTCACCAAAAGTTACTTATAAAACCCAACAAAACAGCACCAAGCCAAGAGCATCTACAAAGTTTTAAGGAGCTTTTGGCTCTCCCTGTGCCTCAGGTCGGAGTTTGTTCTCCAGCAGTGGGAGCTCTGGCACAGCCTTCCCCAAACCTCCCTCCACCTTAATCCAGAGCTCACATCCAATTAAAGTAATGAGCAATCACCCTTCCAGCAACAACTTGTGCGTTTCTACTTTGCAAAACTGCCCTTTTCTTGTTTACCTTCTTCCCTTTACACGTCTCTCTCCAACCAGCGCCAAAAAACCAGGGAGACCCCAAAAGGAAGCGCGCTGCAGATGGAAATGTGAAACTCCTGGTGCAGATGGCAGCTCTCCTGGCCATGCCCAAATCCCTGGCTCTCCTCCAGCCTGCCATTAACTCGACTGAGGGACTCTTTGTTTTGGGAGAGGGGAGGACAAAGGAGGCTTTACAGCTTCGACATCGCACCAGTGAGTCTGGAGGGACAGGCAGCTTCTTCAGGCAAGAAAATTACAGAGCTCATTGCAGCAGCTCCACATAACCAAAGAACAATGGAGCCATGGATTATGCCATTATTTATGCACACAAATCTCTCTCCTACACACATCCCGTGCATCTGGAATAAAAGGCACGCCACCAAATGCAGAGCTGGCAGAAAACAAGCTTTCCTTCAGTGAGAAGGGTAAAGAGGATGACAAGCATTTGGGGAAAAAAAGATAAGCAAGGCAAAAAGATTCTTAATCTTCCAAAGCATTCCCTGTGGTTTCCTAGGCCTGCCACACCGATTTCATTCCTTGGAGAAGAATGGTCAGTTTTCATTCCTGGTTTCTGAATGGCTGAGGGAAACAACAGGAGCCCAGGGCCAGGAGATCTGTTCACACAGAGTATCAGCACATCACCAGCTGTGACAGAGGATCAGCTCCCAACTCCAGCAGGATGGGGAACGTTTGGGGGGCTGTGGATATCTGAGGAAGAGCCAGCATGCAGCTAGAAGACACTGCTTCCATTGGGAAGGGAAATCTGGGCATAAGAGGGAATTTTAGCCTTCCTAGAGCGAGGTGGGGAGCCAGGAGCAGCAAATGGGCCACATTTATTTTGTCTAAAATTCTCCTATTCCTCTTACTTTAGGGCAACTGGGAATTTCCTTAAGGTAGCTATTTTTGGGAGTTAAACAGGGCTTACAAAAAGGCTGGAGAGGGCCTTTGGACAAGGGATGGAGGGACAGGACACAGGAAATGGCTTCCCCTGCCAGAGGGCAGGGCTGGATGGGATATTGGGAAGGAATTGTTCCCTGGGAGGGTGGGGAGGCCCTGGCACAGGGTGCCCAGAGCAGCTGTGGCTGCCCCTGGATCCCTGGCAGTGCCCAAGGCCAGGCTGGACGGGGCTTGGAGCAGCCTGGGACAGTGGGAGGTGTCCCTGCCATGGCAGGGGGGGGATGAGATGATCCTTCAGGTCCCTTCCCACCCAAACCAGGCTGGGATTCTATGATCATTTGACATTTATAAAGGCATCACACGTGCTCTGCCTTTTCCCTCTTCAGATTTACTAACAGACTTTTCCAGCACTGACACCCTCCTTTCTTCAAGATCCTTCGAGGATTCAAGGCACAGCTTAAAAATTCAGGCATAAAGTTATATCACAGTATTCTAAGGGGGATCATTGCTCCTCACCAACTAATTGCAATCAAAACTTTAAAGCACATAAATCATGGAGATCTATGGGGTTTTACTACACAAATACCTTTTTTCAGCACAGGTTTTTTTA
Organism: Pachycephala philippinensis; assembly: GCA_013397055.1. Classification (NCBI taxonomy): domain Eukaryota; kingdom Metazoa; phylum Chordata; class Aves; order Passeriformes; genus Pachycephala; species Pachycephala philippinensis. The sequence continues at coordinate 35,541 of VWZT01010593.1, read as the reverse complement.
TTCAACTTACAGATCCACACATGATAGATTCTCTTCACCAGAAACTGGTAATCGATGGGAATTTCATCAGCAAAATTCTGGTAGAAACATGGTTTCAGAGGGATGAACTTGGGGAGCGGTGGGAAGTTATTCACCTTTTCTGGAACACAGAACACAGATTTCAGCTGAGAGCAGAAATATGTCAGATCCTCCACACCTTCCCAACAGTGCTGCATGTTCATCCTCTCCCTGGACCAAAAACATTTTGGTTTTCTTCCTCAGCAGTGGACAGGACATTTATTTTACTACACACAAGGCTGAGAGAGGGGAATAGGAACAAGCTAACAAACATCACATGGATTTAACACCTTTACACATCAGTGTGAAGTTGTGTGAAAGGCGCTGCAAGGAAAAAAAAAAAACCTTAAAATAAGCTCCAGGATGAGCTTCCTCAGGAAGGGGGAGGTGTCAGCAACATCTGGGGGAAACAGCTGCACATAACATAAGTTACAACCCTTCAGAAATCCACAGCAGAGGAAAGAAAGGCTGGTGGGTGTCCAGAGAAGCTGATTTACCTTCAGCCACCAGCTCTGAGTAGGCAGGAGCATGTCCTGGCCATGGGTCAGGCCTTAGGACCTGCAGTAGCCTGGGACAATAAGGAAGGGTGCCTGAAGGCATCCCCAAACTGGAATTCTGTACTCAGGTCATCCAGCACAGGGAAATGAGTCAGATGTTGGGAAGGAATTGTTCCCTGGGAGGGTGGGGAGGCCCTGGCACAGCGTGCCCAGAGCAGCTGTGGCTGCCCCTGGATCCCTGGCAGTGCCCAAGGCCAGGCTGGACGGGGCTTGGAGCAGCCTGGGACAGTGGAAGGTGTCCCTGCCATGGCAGGGGGTGGGACTGGAAGGGCTTTAAGGTCCCTTTTAACCCAAACCATTCTGGGATGCCATGATTCTATGTCAGGGATGATCTTGTTTTGAAAGCACACATGATTTTTATTGGAAAAAGGCTACATTCAAGTTTTCCCTGCAAGGTTAAGCCCTAGGGAAAAAAAAAAAGCAAAGAAGAAAAAAAGAAAAATCACTGCATTCAGAGACAATAAATCAGCAAATGCCGCCAAAAGCTATATGGTGAAGAAAACCCTACCTTGGGAAGAATTTCTGTTTTAAAATCAAGTAATTAAATGCCTAAATCCTCTGCTGCTGTCAGCTCCCGGATTTGTCTGTGTTTGCCTGGATGTGTGTTCCTACATGTTTGGGAATGTTTGCTCTTGCCTTCCAGAGCTGATTAAAGTTTGATTCCAGGGCATTGTGACTAATTGTCTCTAGCCTCCTTCAGCCCCAGTAAACAGAATTAAAAACAACCAGAGGAAGAGATGAAGAATGTCCTGGGAAAACCTCCAAATGGCGCAGGAGACGAGAGGAAATGTCTGAACAAGAACTGTCAGCACAAGAGTTCCCCTTCTCTTCCCATTATCTCCGGCTGAGGAGACATTTTGCAGGAGCAGCTCCTCAGCTCCGTTTGAAGGTTGGCAGGGAAGAGCCTAGAGCTGCAGCCAGGCTTTAGGAAGGAAAAAGGCTTTCCCTCATGCATATTTTCACACAGAAAATATGGTGAGAACGCCCACTGGGAATACATCAGAAGTAGCTATGGAATAATGTCTGAAACCACCAGCCCAATCTGACTTCTCCCGATAAAAACACACATCAAATCTTCTGCCCCTCCTCACCCACCTCCATCAAACCCATTTTACATTCATTCAGATGCCCTCCAAGCTGGTTTGAGTTACTGGTTAACACCACTGCTGACCCCATCCCATGGAGAGCTGATGGCCCATGGATGCTTTCAAAGTCCACAGGAATTTGGACTCCTTTGCATTAATTTTTTGTTTGCTGTAAACACCTAATGGGATTTCTCCTGCACAGTGTGTCCCTGCAGCCTAGAAAGGGATTTAACAGGGCTGGATCAAGGGAAAGGGGGGGACACAGCTTTTAAAGCTGAAGGGACAGGTCTCTAGGGAAGCCAGTAAGACCAAGATTAATCAAACATAGTAAAAGCAGGTTCTCTAACAATTTTCTTTTTCTGAGGGATGAGGAAATTTTTGTTCTGCCCCTCTTCAACAGCTGAAGCTGCAGATTGTTCCTTTGGTTCTGCTCTCTCCCATTTTCTGTCATGGACAGCAGAGCTGCTGCCAGCTCCCAGTGCAGAGGTCCCACATGGTGGGGCCAAAACCAACCAGCCACTGCAGTCTGTCGTTCTTCAAGCTCATAAAATGGTCCAAACACCCCCACAATTGTTTGCTAGGTACACAAAGCTGGGGATTACACCTCTTCTCTGCTGCTGCCCAGCCGCTGCCCACCTCCTCCCACCCAGAGACCCTGCAGTTCCCAGCTGCCCTGGGTTACTTCTGAGATCAGACAAAGTAAATTACATGAAAATATCCCCTTTCATGTCTGACTGCAGAGCTTGGAGTACTACAGTTCTCCCATCAAGGCTGGGATCAACACATCAGATCAGCAAATGCACCCCATGCTTTCAAAAACCAAACTGCATCACCCACGAGCAGCAGCTGGAGGCAAATTCCAAACTTCCTCTTATTTTAAAAAAAGTTGGAATTTTGTTACTAATTTCACTGCAAGTAAAATTCAGATGGAATAATGTCAATAGCACAGCCAGGAACACTATGGATAGCCTTTGTAAAGAAGGAATTATTCTCATGTACCCTTTTCTGAATAAATTCCACCCTCATAAAACTTTCAGGTGAGTCACACCTGAGCCTTTCTCACTTGGGGAGAAACCTCAGGTGACAGATCAGGACACAGCAGGAAAGTGAATGTGACCAAAGCAAGAGGAGTAGCTGAAGAGCTTTAGGGATCACCAAGGCCTCGGGAAGGGACACAGGTCACATTCCTGACACGTTACAGCCACCACAGCATCATGAACAACACTCTCTGAAACTACTCTCCCTCCTTGCCATGTCTGAGGTGCTCTTACCTGCCATTTCTAATACTTGTGTTCCCCGGTGAGGTGTCAGACACAACAACAGATCTGTTGGAGAAAGAAAATCAGGTCAGCACATGTCACTGACCAGCCCCCAGAGAACCTCCTGGAACTGGGAATGTTCCCAGTGTGTGACAAACAAGAGCCCAGAGTTCCCACTACAAACTGCTCATGTCTAGTCACCCAGAGGAGGAAGGCTGGAGCCTCCCGGAACGGATCCCCATTTCTCCTTGTGCAGAGGAAGCTCTGGCAGCACCTCATTCAGCCACTTGGAAGGTTTGTGTTGTCCAGCAACAAACAAATGTGCCCCTGGCACTCCCTGGCAAAGGCTGAGGATGCTCGGGGAGCCCCTGCCACAACACCTGCAGCTTCCAGGGGCAGCCACACAGGTCAGGGTGGGACCCAGCAGACCTCACACATTGGAAGAGAAATGTGTAGAGCTCACCAGACTTAATGCCTCATTTAGGTGTTGAGATGATTTGTTGGCTCCTGGCTCTCTGCGGCGCTTCCCAACTCCTGGAACAAACAGATAATCCCTGTGAGCTGGGCACTAAACTCCTGCTTAACAAAAAAATAATCAGCTGGAACCAAACCCAACACCCCTCATTATTTTAGAAATTCTGCACAAATGCAGATTCATTCTTCCTGTTACCACCACTGAGCGTGGCTGTAACTCTGGCAGGAGCAAATCCCGGGAAGTTTACCCAGCATCAGCCGTGTTGCTGATTTTGGCAGAGCTGATCCCACAGATGAAACACACAGAGAGCTCTTTGCTGAGCTTTAATTCCACCCCTCCTTCCTTAAGGATAAAAACACCATGTGTCCCTACCTACAAATGCCAGAACAGAAGAAACACAGAACACACAAACCAACCCTGCAAACCAGCACTGTGGAGTCTGACAGAAATGAAGGCAGTCTAGACTAAAAACTGCCCCTAAAAACACGACAGCAGCTGCAGCAGCGGGGTCAGAACAGCCACACTGTATCCAAATCCCTCGGGATTTACAGCAGCTGGCTCCCCTTTGCTGCACCTCCGTGCTGTCCTCCCGTGTGCCCCGGGTAAGGTCTGGAGGCTGCACGGTTTTGCACTGGCACAGTTGGTCTCTGTTGGGTTGCTTTTGCTTTTCATTTGAGCTACTCTAACCCAGCCCGTGGAGACAACAGCACCCAGGACTGTACAAGCAGCCTGTTCTTTCTCTGCAGAGATGGACAAGCTTACATACATCTACACAGAGGAGAACACAGGATTTTCCTGGACCAGTCTCTAGGAAGCCACAGAGTGTGGACAGGAGGCTCTGTCCCCTGGGAGCTGCTCAGGGATCCATCCCTGTCACAGCTGAGGCCTCTGGGCTGCCCCACAACACCGAGCCTGCCCCGTGCCTGACAGCGTTTTGTACGTGATGGTTTGGAAATGGGAGCCTTTTGCTTTGCATTTCTCAAATGTGTGAATAGAAAACGAAGGATGAAGACAGTTAAGAACACCATAAAAACTTCACCCCACCCTTCTGCAGCTGCTCCCAGCTGAGATCCGTGAATTTTGAGGGGAGAACAAACGGCCCATGAACACCAGCTACACTAAAGCACTAAGAGAGAGGGATCTTTTACTGAAAAATGAGCCTGTGAACTAGGTCCTTCTTTAGAAGAGGATGATTTAGCTGCTGCACTTTAGTGTTGGTGTCCTACAGCTGCAGAGAGGTGTCTGTCCACTGGAAAAGGGATCAGAAGGAAAGACTGAGGGGGAAATTCCTGGCTTGACAGAGTTTTCCTGCAATGGCCAAACAATGGTTTTCCTGTGCCCTCCTCTCAAGGAGACCTGTGGTGCTGTTGAGAGGCTTCAACTCAAATAAATAAATAAAACCTCCAAACAAATAAATAAAACCTCCAGACAAAGCAGCATTCTGGTGATGCACCCCCTTCTCCTTTCACCCAGCTGTTGTCATCCACCTGCTCCTTTCCTAACAAACTCCAGCCACACTTTGGTGCATTGAAGACAGAGCACATGAAATTGGGATTGTCCTGTGCAGGGCCAGGGCTTGGACTCGATGATTCTTGTGGGTCATTTCCAACTCAGGAGATTCCAGGATTCTCATGCAAAGAAGTTACAATAGAAACTTCTGGATGCTCCCCTCTTCAGTCACCTTGCTTCCATGAGGAATCTCACAGAAGTTCCTGGGACAATGACTAATTTCCCTACAGAAAGATGTGGTTTGGATCCACAAAGCAGCATTAAGAACACTTCTCTCAGCAAGGATAAGCACACAAGGCCATGTTTTACACTGAGTAATCAGTTCCTGAGATGTGTTGACCTTCTCAGTTCCTGGTAAAAGGAAAGGGAGCTTCTTCCCAAGAATTTCTTCCCAATATCCAATCTAACCGTGCTCTCTGTCAGTTTGAAGTCATTCCTCCTTGCCCTGTCACTACACCCTCTTATAAACAGTCCCTCTCCAGTATGTAAATCAGATCTCTCTTCACCTGGACATTTTCAGTTTAATTGGGAATAGGTAAAACCCAGCATCTTGCACCCACTGCAGAGATTTGTTTCATCTATAACCCTAACATCTAAACTTGTGGAGGGAGGAAAATCCCACACACGCCAAGGAACCTCTGGTACGAAGTGAACTTCCTCTTTCCACTGTGCTCATCCGTGGTCAATGAATAACTCCGAAGTTCACAGTTCAATGAACATGACTCAGGAGTCCACTGGAGACAGTCGGAGCTTTTCTTAGGATCTTGCAGACAAAATGCCCTGTGTCAGTTCAAGGGACACCACTTCCCTCTCAAACCAAGACATGAACACAAGCAGTGCTGTTTTTCTAGGCAGACAACAACACATTGCCTTTGAATGTGACTGCAGTGTGAGGCACTGCACCATCTCAGATTAAGGAAAATTTTGTGAAGGAATACCTGTGGGAATCTGCTTTGAGGCACATTTTGAGTATCACAGAATCCTGGAATATCCTGAGCTGGAAGGCACCCACAAGGATCATCCAGTCCAACTCCTGGCATTAACCAGGAGACCCCAACAATCCCACCATGGGCACCCCTGAGAGCGGTGCCCAAACGCTCCTGGAGCTCTGGCAGCCTCGGGGCCGGGACCATTCCCTGGGGAGCCTGGGCAGTGCCCAGCACCCTCGGGGGGAAGAACCTTTCCCTGAGCTCCATCCCAAGCCCTGACACAGCTCCAGCCGTTCCCTGGGCTCCTGTCCCTGTCCCAGAGCAGAGCTCAGCCCCTGCCCCTCCGCCTCCCCTCGGGAGGAGCTGCAGCCCCCGAGGAGCCTCCCCTCAGCCTCCTCTGCTCCAGCTGAACGAGCCAAGTGCCCTCAGCCGCTCCTCAGCCCCTTCCCCAGCTCCGTGTCCCTCCTTTGGACACTCTCCAACAGCTTTGGATCCTTCTGATCTTGTGGTGCCCAAAGTGCCCCCAGCGCTGGAGGTGAGGCTGCCCCAGTGCAGAGCAGAGCGGGACAATCCCTCCCTGGCCTGGTGCCCCCCAGGACACAGTGGCCCTTTGTGCTGCCAGGACACACCGGGGACTCAGCTCCAACTTGCCACTGACCAGGACCCCCAGGTCCCTGCCCACGGCGCTGCTCTCCAGCCTCTCGTTCCCAGTCTGTCCCTGCATCCAGGGCTGCCCCATCCCAGGGCAGGATATAACACTTGCCCTTGTCACATGTCACATGGTTGGGGGTTGCTCCACCCTGGCGTTTGTCAGGGACTCTCTGCGGGGCCTCTCTGCCTTCCAGGGGGTCAGCAGCTCCTCCCAATTTAGTATCATGGGCAAACTCACCGAGTGTCCCTTGCATTCCTGCTACTGCATACGCTACTCCTTAGTCCCCTTCTTCATTCTGCCCATATCAAATAGTTTTAAAAGTTTGTTATTTCTCCCTGCTGTTTTCTCCAGAACCAGAGAAAGGTGGCAGAGAATAAGCAAAGGCGAGGCCAAAAGAGGAGTAGTGACAGAGGTGGCAGAGCTGAATTCATTCCTGCTTTGCCATAAACCCACCAAGTAACCTGGGGCACATCCCCAAAAACAGATTCACAGGACACTGGCTCCTCTTGTGCCCTGCAGATGTCCCAGCCAAACTCAGAAGAGCCCAATATCCCAAGCTTGCCATCCAACAAAACCCCCAGTTTCTGAGTCCTTGCTTTAGGATATTTTCTGTACTGCTTTTAGATTTTCATTCTGATTTGATAACTCTGCTCCCAGGGAACAAGTGACAGGACAAGAGGGAACGGCCTCAAGTTGTGCCAGGGGAGGTTCAGGTTGGACATCAGCAGGAATTTCTCCATGGAAAGGGTCCTCAGGCCTTGGAAGGGGCTGCCCAGGGAGGTTTGGAGTCCCCATCCCTGGAGGTGTCCAAGGAAGCCCTTGCATTCAGTGCTCTGGGCTGGTGACAAGGTGGGGATCGGGCACAGGATGGACTCGATGACCTTGGAGGTCTTTTCCAACTTTAAGGACTCTGTGATTCCGTGATGCAGCGAGGCCAAGAGCTTCCACACAATCCTGGACTCCAGGGTTTCATCCAGAGCACTTTGCCAAGAGCAAACAGAGGGGCAAGATCCCAGCACAGAGCAGAACTGTCCATGCTCCCTCATCAACAGGGATTTAACGATGGGAACACAAGCAGAGTGAGAAACCTGGGCACAACACACATCTCCTGATGGTGGTTCAAGCTGATCCTTTGGGGAGGCTTTCAGAACTCACCCTGAGCCAGCAGACCCCAGACTTTTCAGAAGAACCTAAAACAAACGAGACCCTGCAGGGATCTGGGAGATCTGGATTTCAATCACCCGGCTCAGCAGGGAATCAATGCAGCCTCCAGAGCTCCCAACACAAGCAAACACCTTTCTGATGATCTCTCCAGCTGAATTTAAAGAGAAAGTGGTGGCTCTGCATTGGTTTCAAGACAAAAGGCTGGGTTTGAGCCTCTTTCAGATGCCCAGCTCTTACCAGGAACTTCCCAGAGAGGCCAAGGCAGCAGCAGTCACTCCAAAACAATCAGCTCAGCATTATAAACCCAGAGCTGACACAGCTTGGGTTTGGTGGTGTTTCCTCTCTCTGACGCACCACCAGCCCTCACAGGGTGGGACACTGTCCCTGCAGTGAGACAACCAGCCAAAAAATAACTCCAAAAGCCACCCAGCACAACCAGGGAGAACAGAGAAACTGTGTATGGCAGCAGTGCCCTGAGAAAAGGAGCAGAGAACAGTAAAGTTACAAGGGTTATCTCTCTCCCATGTCATTCCAAGATCAGCTCCAAATTCCAGGAGCCTTGTGGGGACTCCTGGCTATACAGGGGGTTCTGCTGCCCCATCCACCTCCATCCTGGAGCTGGGGAGGCAGCAGAACTGGAAGCAATTCCCCTCAGGGCTCCCCCAGCCTGTTTACAGCCCTATACCTGCTGCCTCAGCAGGCAGGCAGGAGCCTTAATTTGCCTATGCAAAACCCACAGCAGACAAATATTGATTTTGGTACAACCACATGCAGGAGTGAAGCGTGGCATGTGAAGTGAACAGAAACTCAGAAGGCTCAAGAAGGCAGAAAGCACAGAAACACCCGTGCTTAGGACACAAGCCTGTTCCACCCCTTGTCACCTGCTCAGACTGGCCTCACACACAGAAGAATTGGACTGCAGACAGCAGCAAAAATATTAATTAGCCCAGAATAACACTGAAATGCAGATAAATCAATCCACCTATTGCTTAATTTCTAACCCACTGCTCTCTTCATCAGAGGTTCCACAAAGGAGTTTCTTGAGAGAGTTACAAAACACTGAGACCAGAAATAAGAAGGGGAAATTAGAAGGGGAAATAAAACCTCAACATCCAGGTGCTGTCTGTCGAGGGCAACACACATATCTCCGGTACGCAAACCACACACATCAGCGAGGTTCAACCTCACAACCCCTGGAGAATCCCTGTCACGAACCTCCCCAGCGGGAGCGGGGCCGTGGGGCTGTGTCACCCTGTCCCCCCTGCGTGCCCCCCAGCCGCGTCCCAGCCGGGAAGGAGCCGCGGGAGGCGAATTCCCGAGAGCCCCTCGGGAGCGGCTGGAGCCGGCAGCGCCCGGGGTGCGGGTCTCACCCAGCGCGGCACACGGGACACGGCCCGGCCCGGCTCCTCCCCCCCGCTGCCCCCGATAGCGGATCCCACCGGGGCCGCCCCCGATCCCTCCCCCGCCCGGGCTGTCCCCGATTCCTCCCCACACACGGCCCGTCCCCCCAGACCTGTCCCCGATAGCTCCCCGAGCACAGCCTCCCCCATCGCCCCCTCCTCTGTGCCCGGAGCTGCCCCGTTACCGCGGCCCGGGCACCCCCCGTTACAGCCCGGCCTGAGGGAGTGTCACCGCTGCCCGCG
>VWZT01010592.1:31176-70623 GCA_013397055.1 Pachycephala philippinensis | reverse complement strand
CTCCTCCACCTCTGCTCCTCCACCTCTCCTCCTCCACCTCTGCTCCACCTCTGCTCCACCTCTGCTCCTCCACCTCTTCTCCATCTGCTGCCAACCATGTCCATGCCAGGCTCTTTCTCCTCCCTTCTCTCAATCTCCTTAACACTTTTGATAAGGATTCTGTAAAAGGCCTTTAGAAATCCAGGTGGGCTCTATCAGCTCACTGTCCATCCATGTGATCCCTGTTGGCTTTTTCCAAGGTCTCCAGAGGGCAGAGGAAGCATCATTTTCACTCAGGGCAGCCACGGTGATTCTCCTGGAGCAGCTCATGCCCACCTGGTGCCCACCTGAGCAGTGCTTTGGCCCCTCCACACTGCCCTGGCAGCCCTGGGAGCTTCACCAGCCCAAAAAGCCCCAAATTCCTGCCCCCGTCTGAAGCCTCACCTGCATTCAGGGCTGGCCCTTCACGGACAAACCCTTCAAGGCCGGTGTCTCTGCATTCCATAACCCCCCCACAGACCCCAGAGGGGGATTTTGGCAGGGAGAGGAGGCTGCTGGGGGGTTTCTCCCTCGCAGCCCTGTCCCTGAGCACGGAGCCGGGATCCCTGTCAGCCTCAGAGCATCCCGCATCCTCGCGGAGCGCGGGTTCTGCATGGCAGGAGTGCCCTCTAGTGCGGACCCGGAGCTCTCCCTCACCCCTGCCTCTCCAAAAAACCCCAAACCCGACCCCAGGCCTCGGGCAAAGCCCCCTCCCCACGGACCCCCTGCGCTGACCGAGCTGGGCACGCCTTTGGGAATGGCAAGAGGGAAGAGGGACAGGGAGCTGTTGTTTTAAAAGTTGTCCTTTGCTTGGGAAAAATCCCTGTTATTCGAATAGTTTTCCAGGAGGTGTGAGATCTCAGCATTGCCGTGGAGAATTCCTTCCCTGGAGTTGTTTCAGATTTGGTGTCCGGGAGGAAAACCGGGAAATGTGGGAAATGTCCCCCAGCCAGTGGCACTGAAACGTCACAAGGTGCCCAAACTCGTCACAGCCCCAGGATGTCACAGCCCCAGGATGTCACAGCACACACCCAGAACATCTCCTGGAGGAGAAATTCCCCCTGAGAAGAGCCCAGCTCATGTGGGGAGCTCCCTGAGAGGGAATGGGTGGCTGTGAATGGAGGATTTTCCCCTCAGGAGTTGTCTGGAGCCCTTTCCCTGTGAGCCCCAGAGCCCGAGCTCGGAGCTGTGCCAGCACAGAGTTCAGGCAGCAGGAGGTAAAAGCAGCCTTTCCCCACAGAATATGGATGATTTGTCTACACTGATTTTTGACAATTCCTTCAAGCTCAGTCGGTTTTCAGGGCAAATGCTAATTTTCTTTCTTTCTTTCTTTCTTTCTTTCTTTCTTTTCTTTTCTTTTTTTTTTTTTTAATTTCNTTTTTGTCTTTTTTTGTTGGTTTTTTTTTTTCCTCTTAAATCAGGGCAAATCCTACTCTGCGTTCTGTTTTCCGAGCTGTGTCTCTGTGGTTATCTCTAATTCCTGTTCTGGTCCAGCTGGGCCAGAGCAGAGGTTTGGTCCTGGGGCAGCAGAGGTTGTGTTGGTACCTGGCTGTGCTCCTGGGATGAGGGATGCTGCTGCAGCCCTGGGTGAGCCAAACTCTCTCTGCCTCATTTGCAAAGAGTCCCAAAACGGCCCAAAAGTGATTCTCTGCAGCACGAATCCAAGGGCTTTAGCTAAATTCCCTTCAAAAATCCCTAAATGAAGCTGTCCTGAATTACACCACTTAGACTAATATGACAGCGTCCATGAAAATTGCATTTTCCCAGTTGTTGGCTCCTCCTGAATTTGGAAGCATGTTAATTTTCTAGAGCAGCTAAACAGTTTCCTCTGATGATTAAAAAATGAATAATAATAGCGGTGCCCGCCTTCCCGGGGCTCATGTAGGACTTAGCAGCAAGAAATTAAACACAGTAGGAAATTCCTTGAAAGAGTTGGAAAACAAATGATTGATACAATCTCGCCCTCCCTCCCGGCTCTGTGATCTGCTTTTAGAGTGATTATTAAACACAGGGAAATTCATTTGGTGCTGTAACATGAACAAGACAAATTACAGTCTCTGGAGCTCGGTTAATTGCTAAAGAACACTCTGACCCTCCGTGGGTTCATCAGTTATGGGAGCTAATGAAGGGAGCAGTCCCCAGCCTGGGGGCTGCAGGAGCGGGCAGGGCCCCTCCCTGGGAGCTCGGGGGGAAATGAGCTCCAAAAATGAGTTTTCTGGGGGACAACTCAGCACCTGCAGCCCCCTCATGGGGAAAAATCCATGGATGGGGATGCCCAGGATGTGTTGGTGGTCAGATCCCAGCCTTGGTTTGCTGTGGCACCTCTGAAGGGTCTTGGTGAGAGGTTGGGTTTTCCAAGGTGGGATCCATCTCCCTGAATTTGGAGCTCTGGGGATAATCCAACCTGCCCAATCCAACACCCAGCAAACCCTGAGGGCGTTTTCCATTTCCCAGCGTTTTCCATTTCCCAGCATTTTCCATTTCCCAGCGTTTTCCATTTCCCAGCATTTTCCATTTCCCAGCATTTCCCCCAGGTTTGCCAGAGGGATCCCAAATCTCACGGCGAGTTGGCTTGGAAAGGTCCCGAGACTGCCCTAAAAACTGAGATTATGGGTAGTGTTTGGGCCAAACTCGGGTGATAATTTGGATTTTTGGGGTGTCACCACAGAGGTGGAAGTTGGAGATTTGCCTGTGGCCTCAGCACAGGCACTTTGCAGCACAGGAGTCATGATAAATTCATGAGCTCTGGCAATGCTGCGTGTCACAAACAGAGCCATTGCTCTCTTTTCATCCAAACATGCCAAATTATTTTTTTCCTCTTCTTCTTGTTCCCCATTCTATTGCGTTAGACTGAGATGTAAAATTATTAATAGAATAGCCCATTAATTTTACGATATTTCATTATTCAATTATTTCCTCCATTATTCTTCCACATTAAACCTGAATAATTTATTCAGTGAATTTTGCAAGCAAAATGTTCAATGCATAATTTTCCCCTTTGTTAATATTCTCCCGGTTCTAATTGTCCGTGAGAATTTGATCTAACGCTCTCCAGAAGAGCAACCCTAAGACAAAAGACCCAACACGGAGCTGTGCTCAGCACCAGGATGGTGTTGTTCCCCACTGTGGTGCTCCCAGAGGGATGAAGGCAGCAGGGAGCAGGCTGTGGTGCTCCCAGGGATGGGGAAGGCAGCAGGGAGCAGGCTGTGGTGCTCCCAGAGGTGGGAAGGCAGCAGGGAGCAGCCTGTGGTGCTCCCAGAGGGATGAAGGCAGCAGGGAGCAGGCTGTGGTGCTCCCAGGGATGGGGAAGGCAGCAGGGAGCAGGCTGTGGTGCTCCCAGAGGGATGAAGGCAGCAGGGAGCAGGCTGTGGTGCTCCCAGAGGGATGAAGGCAGCAGGGAGCAGGCTGTGGTGCTCCCAGAGCCTGGGGAAGGCAGCAGGGAGCAGGCTGTGGTGCTCCGAGAGGAGGGAGAAGGCAGCAGGGAGCAGGCTGTGGTGCTCCCAAAGGAGGGAGAAGGCAGCAGGGAGCAGGTTGGACCTGGCACCGGAGGCAGCAGCAGCTCCCACTCCGTGTGAGCAGGGTCATTCCATTGGGAATGTGTCATTCCAAGGCCTTGGGAACAGCCCAGTAGGGAAGGGTGGATGTGCTCCACTCCCTTCTCCCAGCCAGGAGCCCTCAGCCCCTCGGAGGGACACCAAAAAGGTTCAGAAGCAGCTCCTGTCCCATCTGTGTGCCAGTCCGTGCTGGTCTGCACTGGGAGCCCCAGGAGAAGGAGGCCTGGGCTCTCCAGGCTCCCCTGGGACACACCCGGAGCTCAGCCCCAGCCCAGCCCCAGCTCCCAGCCCGGGCTCTCATGGTGCCTTTGCGATGTTCTGGGCTTCCCCTTGTGGCACCTCGGACTCGCTGTGCCCAGCCTGGCCAGCCCCAGCTGCTCATGGAGCTGCTGGAATCTGCAGCTTGGACTGTGCCAGGGAACAGGAGATCAACAGGAGATCCCGCCAGGATCATCAATCCAACCCCAGCCCTGCCCAGACACCCCAAAATCCCACCCTGGGCATCCCTGGCAGCGCTGCCCAAACGCTCCTGGAGCTCTGGCAGCCTCGGGGCCGTGCCCATTCCCTGGGGAGCCTGGGCAGTGCCCAGCACCCTCTGGGGGAAGAACCTTTCCCTGATCCAACCTGAGCCTGCCCTGAGTGGGCACAGAGCCCTCGAAGGGGATGGGATGTGCAGGAGCAGCTCGGGGCGTGCTGGGACCCTCTCACCCCTGCAATGCCCTCCTGTGCCCAATCCTACCCCAGCCCTCTCCTGGGGAAGCAGAAAACCCCAGCACTGGGCAGAGGTGATGGTGAGAGCAGGATTAACCCCTCTGGGTTTGGCTCCTCGCAGCCTGGGGCTGCCCAGGGACACCTGGAGCCAGGAGAGAGCAGCTCCTTGTGCTGGACATCCAGACCCTTTGGCTTGGACAGCGCTGCCAGGGATGCCCAGGGTGGGATTTTGGGGTGTCTGTGCAGGGGTTGGGCTTGGACTGGGTGATCCTGGCACATCCCTTCCAGTCAGGACATTCTGAGATTGCACAGCTCTGGTTGGGATGGACTGACAGCTCTGAGCTGCCTTTCCTGCACGAGGAGCCTGTGCAGCTGACAGAGACCTCGCCAGGAAGGCAGAACTGGGGTGCTCAATCCCCACCTCCATCACAGAGACCTCTCCAGGAAGGCAGAACTGGGGTGCTCAATCCCCTGCTCCATCACAGAGACCTCGCCAGGAAGGCAGAACTGGGGTGCTCAATCCCCTGCTCCATCATCAATAACATCAGCAGCTCCCTTGCTAACAAGTAGATGAAGTTTTAGCTTCAGTCAAGGTTTGTTTCCAGTTTTCTGCCGTGCATTTTCCAAAACCCCCTGATTTTGCTGGGCATCTGGCACTCCCCAGCGTGCTGGGAGCACTTCCAGGCTGGGAAGCTGAGCTGAGGAGCGTGGGAGACTGGCAGCACTCGGGCTCTCCCCGACACGAGTGAATGAAACGGAGGAAATAGTAAATAAGGAGCTTTCAAGTCAGAATTAACTCCCAAGCCAAAATTTTGGGGAACTTCAGGAATTCACCGTCCTTTCCATGGAAGCCACAGGCATTGCTGGGATGTTTTTAGCACATGTGGGCAACTCTCACAGTTTCTCAAATGAAAATTCAGGCGAACTGAGCCCTTTTGTTTTCACTGAGCACCACTGACCAGCCAGTCACCTCGCCTGTTCCCTCACCTCAGCTGAAATCCTGTTTTAGGCTGAAAAGCCCTGTTTTAGGGCTGAAATCCAGCGAAAATGGGACACAGCAGCTCCGTGTTAGGAGCTGGAGCCACCATGGACTCGGTGTTGGCATCACAGCAGCTCCATTTCAGGGAACAACATTTTCCCTACCCATGTCCATAAATCAGTGGCAGGAACAGTGATAAGAGGGGTAAAAATAGAGTCCCCCAAACATAAGTTTTCCATGGTTAAAGCTAAGAGCTGCTGTTCTCTGAAACAACATCTTGGTGCCACCAGCTCAGCAGAAACACGTGGGCTGGATGAGCCGGTGCAGAGCTCCCAGCAACCCACACCAACAGAGATTTTCTGATTCATTGGACAAAAATTTACACAAACAGAGCTGCTTTGGGTCCCCTCGAGGTAGAGGCACTGGAGACACAAAAATAATGGGGCTGCAGCGAGACCTAGGTGCTGTGGCAGCCCCAGGAGCCCAGCCCCAGCTCCAATCTCCCTGCAGCAGAGGGGAGGCTGCAGACCTCCTCAGGAGCTCTGCACGGAGGGGAATGGCACCTGGGGGCTTCACATTGTCCCTGGGGGCTGGCAGTGGCCTTTTGGAGGTGTTGGAACCCAAAGAGCAGAGAATATTCCTCTGCCTGTTTTGAGGGGTTCTACCCCCCTGGACAAGGGTGTCTTTGACCTTCGGCCATGGGAAAAACTGCCTAGCCTTCGGGAAACAGTCGAGTCAAAAAATAGAATGAATCAGGTGATGGAAAATTATACAAGAATGTAGATTTAGAGGTTTTAGATTTGTTATAGATAAAGTTAGAAGAAACTCCAAAATGGAGGATGGTTGTTGTTTTTTAGGCTTTCTCCCTTCTTCTTCCTTCTCCATATTCTGCGGCAAAAGTGATTTAAGACAATTGGATAAAATGTGCCGCAGTTTCTGTCGTGTGACAAACTAATTTGCTGGACATTGGTCATGAAGTGAAAATCTCTGTCGTGTTGGGTTTTTATTGGGTAACTTATCTTTAAAAAGGGTCTGTGTTCCTGATAATTTGGCTTCTTCTTGTACTCTTTGTTCAGAACCACATCAGTACACTCTTTCTCAAGGTAAACTTCCAAATAAACTGTCTTTGCATGGAAGAAGTCCCATCTGGTCTCCTGAAACAAGCAAGGACCCTGACAATCCTCCCCCAGCCGGGGAGAAAGAAACCTAATAATTAATGCCCTCGTGTGAACTCAAGAAGCTCTCAGACAGCAAGAAACCAAACCTAACAGGAGGGGACAAAGCCATGCCAGTGTCCCTGCAGGGGACAAAGCCATGCCAGTGTCCCTGCAGGGAGCTCTGCTTCCTGCCCAGGGTGTCTGAGCCACGGCTGCTGCCTCTGGCATGGTCCCCGTGGGGTTTTTCCCAGCGGATCCGAGCTCTGCAGGGCAGAGGAGCTCATTCAGAAGGTGCTCAGGGAGGGGAGAACCCTCCCTGCTGCCAGCTCCATTGGTGTTTGCAGCTCTGCAGCTCCTGGGCTGGGGAAGGAGAGGGGCAGGAGGAGCAAGGGAAGAGTTTTACACACCCCAGGGACCCCAGCAGCTCGGGTTTGGGCTCTGGGCAGGACCTGCCAGGGCAGCAGCAAAGGTGTTGTCAGGTGCTCGGGCTTCCCCTTCCCCTTCCCCTGCCTTGCCCAAACAAATGCAAAAAATCAGCCAAGGAGAGAATGTTCACTTCAAGGCTTCACACGTCGTCCCTGCCAAAAGCGAAGTGTGAGGATTGCAACCAAATTTAGCCCATATGCTCCAGGCAGCAGAGATTTGGAGCTGAATTCCCTCCGTAGGAAGCCCCCTGGTTTTAGGAAGCACGAGGAAAACACGATGTGTGGATTGAAAATGATATTTTCCATGCAACACAGAAACCACCCGAATTCTGCCCTGGCTGCAGGGTCTGAGCAGGGGACTGAGAGCAGGGGGTTTGCAGAGGGCTTGGAGTGGGGATGTCACCTGCATCGATGTAAACAACCTCTCTAAAACTATCTAAAAACAGTTTTCCTACTCAGGTTTAGGCATGGAGCTCATAACAGGGGAAAAAAAAGCCTAAAAAATAAACGAAGGAGATATAAATTAATTTTTTGAGTATAATTTGATGTGAGGAACAAACGAGATGCTGCTGGAATGCTGGTGTCTGCTGAGCACCGACTGCAGACACAAGGACACTAAAAGGGAACATGAGCTTTTGTAATTGAAACTGAAAAGCAGAAAACAGACCCTCTACTCATTGTGCAGTGCAGAGAACTTGGGAATCCACCTCGTACTTTGGAGCCATTAATTATTGCTTAATTAGAGCAAGGAGCGTTTGCAGGATATGTGAGAGCAGATAATGGCTGGTTCTCCAGAGAGACTCGGATCTGGGTACAGAAATAGAAATTCCTTGCACTGAGGGCAAGGATTTTATTGGGAGAGGAGGAGAAGTGGCTGATCAAGTTCATGGACAGGGAACATCCTCGTGTGGCCTCCTTAAAGACAACAAAAATTCTTGATATTCTTCAGAAAACGCCCATCTCAGAGTTATTGAGTCAGAGCTTTGAGTTGCAAAAGAGCCTTGATTTTCTTCTTTGCCTACACTTCTTGCAGTGTGTTTTAAAACAAGAAGGTGCAGCTCACGTTGTCCCCTCTCTCCTGCCTCCAGCCATCCCTTTAACAGGCACCGAGTGTTTCCAGGTGTTTGAAATCCATCCTATCCCCACAGACAGGATTTGGGGGTTTCCCTCCTGCTGTCCAGGACCCCACCCCAAACCCCCCCAACACCACTGCCTGGGGAGTGTCGCTGTTGCTGCCAAGGAGGTAAAGCTGACAGAGTCCACGCCACCACGAATTTGATCCGAAGTAAGAGAGTTTAATGGAAGATTGAACAACTTTTATATGTTAATAGGCGAAAGTGTGTTGAATGGCATAAAATGATTGGTCCCTCGGACACCCACCCCTTGGGGTGATTGCTCCAGTTCTGAGACATCCCTTTCTGGATGTTTTTCTGGTTGAAGCCACAACAGTCCTTGAGAAGTAGGTGCAGGTGCAAAAATTTATGGAACTATAACATTGTTTTAATATTCTTCACATGAGAAAGAGAATCTTCACAAAGTACTGCGAGGGCTAAAGAAATTCCCAGCCTGAGGCCTTTTTTCATACCCATAGTGGAGCTGTGTCTGTGCCGTCCCTACTCCTTGGACATCCCTTCCTACCACAAAGTTTAACTTACAAAGATCAGCCTCTCCTGTCCCAGCCTGTCCCCACAGCCCAGGTTTCCCCTCCCTGCTGAGCACAGGCTCTCTGTGCACCCTCGCTGCCCTCCTGGAGTTTCTGTTCCCCTCCTCAAACCGCAGCTCTTCCGCTTTGTGTGCACTGTGAAACCTCTGTGGAAACGCTCCATGGGTCACTGCCTCCAGCCTTTCACAGCTCCCAGCTCCATCACCAAGGTGGCAGCACCGTGGCTGCATTTCAGGAGTTCTGGGAGCAAAATCCTGGCTGGCAGATGCAGGACCCAAAGCCTTGCTTGGGGATTTTGTCACGTTTTTACATTTCATCACATTTTTACATTTCATCACAATTTTGCATGTCATTACAAATGTTGGGCACTTGCTCCAGTCCTCAAAGTCACCCAAATTTTCAGATTCTCCACTGAACCCCCCTCACCTGGCAGCTCTGTGGCAGCAGCTAATCCATGAGCTCATTCCTGCCTCCTCAGCCAGGGTCACGGAGTAGAAGCTCAGTGTGATCTGCTCCAAGGCTGGGTCCTGAGCCCCTCTGTGCTCTGCCCAAGCCCCCAGACCCCTCTCAGCACAGAGTGTCCCTGTTTTTCCTGGCTCAGTCTTTAGCTCCTTGCAATTCTTGCACTAATCCCCATCTTTCCCAGCTTAAACAATAATTTCCAGGAGGAGCTGTATCAGATCCCCAGCTGCAGCCCATGCAGAGGGATCTGCATTCCCTTTCCCTGCAGGATCTGGGATTTCATTGAAAGAGGGAATGGGGTGAGTGTGTCCTGGATAAATACCTGTCCCTTTCCCTCTAACTCTCTGCCTTCACTTCTCTCATCTTTCTCTGGACATTTCACACCCCCGGAGGCTCACACCCCACTGTTCCTGCTGTTTGCACACCTCCTTTTGCACATCACACAGAATTTCCCTGCACTGAGTGCCCTGATTCAGGCCTTTGCCTCGAGCATGGCACTGCCCAGCTCCAAACCCTCTTCAGCCTTTCCCAAAGCTGATCTCTCACTGTGGAGCTGTTGCACCTCATTATTTAAGCCTTGATCCCAACTGACTCAGGCAGCCCCACATCCATCCTCATCCCTCTCATCCATAAACCCACCTCCAGCTTTTCCTTTAGGATCCCACAGGATCCTGCCCTGCTCTCCTCCCCTCTCCCACAGAGTCCCTTTGTGGCTCAGCCCTCTGCTCCCACCCTCAGACCTCACCAGCACTGCTCTGATCCTTCCTGAGGCTGTTACTCGTGGAGCCACCCAGGAATTTCCCCCACCTACTCTTCCCTTCACCCTCCACTGAGTTGCAAATTCCATGGTTTTGCCCCTTTGGCTTAAAAAAATCCCACATCTCCACATTCAGCTCCCTGGGCTTCTGTGGCCAGCTGACTTCACTCAGTAATTTTATTAAATTTCTCCCAACTTGCCCCTTATGAAACCAACCCCACACTCACAGGCTTAGTTGTTTGGAATTTTTTTTCCCCTTCCCTTTAATTCAAATTGAATCAACCCCTGGCCACACAGTCCAAGGTTATTTTCTATAACCAGCTCCTCTATTCACCCCTTGCCAAAACCATGTCAGAAATAGCATCCACCTCTGATTGCTGCCATGACTAATTGATGCAGAAAGTGGTCATTTCCACCCAGAATTACCTGTCTCATCCTATTAATAGGATCCCTGATCCTCCAGTCTGTGCCCTGTAAGGTGATGTTTCACTGCTGTGTTCTGGCTCCCAGAGCCTCCAGGCTGAGCCCTGGAATTGCCTCCACAGAGAGCCCTGAGTGGGTTCTGTGCTGGCTCTGGCTGTGGGAACATGGATTGAGGGAGAGCTACAAGGAGATCAGTGTTCATGGGATCACAGGATGGTTTGGGTGAAGGGACCTTAAATCCCACCCAGTGCCACCCCTGCCATGGCAGGGACACCTCCCACTGTCCCAGGCTGCTCCCAGCCCCAGTGTCCAGCCTGGCCTTGGGCACTGCCAGGGATCCAGGGGCAGCCACAGCTGCTCTGGGCCCCCTGTGCCAGGGCCTCCCCCCCCTCCCAGGGAACAATTCCTTCCCAATATCCCATCCATCGCTGCCCTCTGGCAGTGGGAAGCCATTCCCTGTGTCCTGTCCCTCCAGCCCTTGTCCCCAGTCCCTCTCCAGCCTTCTCGTGAGATCCCTCTTTAGGCACTGGAAGGTTTCATGTTAGAAAAGTACCAAAACCCTGCCCAAATTCCCAAATCTCCCCAGTGCAGCTTTGCCATGGGATGGGGGGTTACAGACAGGATTATCTGTGAACAAAACTCACTCAGGGATATTTTTGACAAACCCATTACACTCTGGGTGAGCAGTGATTTTCCAGTACAGAGTTTAAACCAACCATTCCTGTGTTTAAATCCCTCACCCACATTTCCTGAGCTGGACACAGCCTCCAGGAGCACACAGGGCACACGGGCAGAGGCAGAGCAGGAACCAGCCACGGGGTTTTGGTCCTGCTGTCCCTAAATGTGACATTTATTAGCAGCAACACCAGAGGAAGATAAAGTTCAGCTACAGTGACCACGGCTGTGTAATTTTAAGACCCTTAATTTCAGTTTTCCCACCTTAAGAGCGTTTAAATCACTCTTTAACTTCCCAGCCAAGTGATTTCTACAAGCAGAGAGCAAAGCAGAATGAGATTATTCCATTCTTGTGGGCTCAGAACTGCGAAAGGGACAAAATTCAGCTTTGACACGGGACATTCCCATATTTCCCAGTGGGATTTGGGGCAGCCAGAGGTGTGGCAGTGTCCCCACAAAGGTCCCAGCAGCGTTGGGGTGGCGATTGAAGGATGGAGCTTTGTCCCCCTCCCACCACCGCTGCCTGTGGCACTCGGGGGGACCCTGAACACCTGAAAACGGTGCGATTTGTGCAAACTCCGCTCGCCTTTGGGCCACCAGAGGGGGGTGCCCGTGCTGCCGAGAGCTCCGAGCCCGCTGCGGCTTAAAGCGAGTGTGGTTACACCGGAGCATCCCCCGGAGCTCGGAGCCGGGCTGCCCCCGACAAACGGCAAAGGAAATAGGAAATAAAATAGAAATAAAATAGAAATAAAATAGAAATAAAATAGAAATAAAATAGAAATAAAATATAAAATGAAGGCTGTCAGTTAACAAATGTGCCGCTGCTGAGGCTGTGGGGAGCTGGGGAAGGAGGGACACGGAGGGGAAGGCTCCGGGTGACGTGGCACAGAAGGGAGGTGGGTTTGAAGCAGAAAAGGTGCCAAACCCCAGAAACTGCGCTGGAAATTCTCCTCTCTGTCAAGTGCTTGGTCCCGAGCATCATGAGTCCCCTAAAGCCAGGCTTTTCCTGCCTGGATCCCCTAGGCTGGCTCAGCAGAGCTGTCCCCAGGGTGGGGGACAAGGGGAGCTACAGGGGCCTGGGGTTGTGTCTGCTCGTGGGACCAGAGGGGCTCAGCCACAGTGACCTTATCAATGTCCTTTCGATGCCTTAGGGTTTAACTTTTATATTTTTCAAATTCTGCATTCCCAGTGTGTAACTCTGCAGTGTCCTGCAGCCTGGGAGCTGCTGCTCTCTCATGCTGAGACAGACAGAACAAACCTCTCCAGGCTGCTCTCCAAGGACACCCAGCCCGGCCTAGGCCCAAAATGTGTAACCCAGCATCTTGAGAAGGGGGGCAAGCTGAGGGGAAATTCCATCATTAGCTGAAGTTTAATTGGTGAAATTGGGTTGAGATGCAAATGGCCCAAAGCTATAAAAGTGTGAAGAACTCGTGACTCGGGGTCCATCTTGGGTGCAGCCTTTGGCCTGCCCAGGGTGTGCCTCTGAAGGCCTTTCAAATAAATATCCACCTTTATTCCCTTCCTCCTGTCCAGTCTCTGTTTCTAGGCTGGCCTCTTTAGGCATCAAAAGGAAGGAGCAGGATCCCAGCCATTCCCTGCACAGGAGGCAGAACTTCTGAACAGAGCCCAGGCTGGAGTCTCCTCCCTGGGGATATCCCAAAGCCACTTGGACACACTCCTGGGTGACTGCTCAGGGCCCCCTGGGTGAGCTCAGAGCTCCCTCCCAGCCTGAGCCATGCTGAGGTTCTGTCTGTGGGGCCAGACCTGCGTTATTCTCGTTTGGGACAGAGGAGGAACCCCCCAGCAGCAGCAGGCACTGGGGAAGAGGAGGGAGGGAGAGTGAGGATGGAGAGAGGGTCAGGGATGTTTGTGTGGAGAACAAGCCCCAAATTCCAAAATGGAATGCATTTTCCTGTTGTGGCACTTTTTATCACTCTGTGAGTCCCCCGTGGGTGTCCTTTGCCCCTGTGGCACGGGACAGTGCCACTGTCACCCTCCCACGTGCTGCTGTCAGTGTTCCCTGCCATCCATACAGCCCTTCCCTTCCCCGTCTGTCACCGTGCTGTGGGGGATGTACAGCAATTAACGCCTCACTCCTGTGACTGTTTCCTGGTTTTTTATGCTTTTTCTTTCATATATTATTCATTTTTCCTGCTTGTAGTCGATGTTTTTGAGTCTCCCCGCTTTGAGCTGCGAAGGGAGCACCGGGCTCGAAGCGTTTGATGGCAGTGATGTCTGGGCTGCTTTGTGCTGCTGTGCCTGAGCAGCTTTGGGGGGGAAAGGGGAACTGAGGAGCCACGAGAGGGGTGGGATCTGGGATGCAAAGTGCACCCCTGCCCCTGGATCCCCCCCAGCCCCAGCCCTGGGGGTGCCCCCATCCCGCTCCTGCCCAGCCCAGCTCTTCCTCAGAGAGCCTGGGGAAGGGTGAGGCCTGCATGGTTTTAGATAATGGATTTTTTTTATGCTTTCTGCAATTATCTTTATCCTAAAATCCCCTTGAAATGTAAAATACCCAAGTTTTGTTCAGCCAAAATACAAAAATCTGAGCTCTGTGGCAGAGAATCACAGAAGATCCTGAGCTGGAAGGGGCCCACCAAAATCATGGAATCCAACCCCTGACCCTGCTCAGGACACCCCAGCAATCCCACCCTCTGTCCTGTGGCACTGATTTAATTTCTTAATTCAATTTGCCTCTCACTCCCGCAAAATTCTTTTATCTATTCTTGTAGGATCTTCTAACAAAAATGGATAAATGATTTTTTAAAATTTACTTCCAAAACTTCCATCAGCACCCAGAACAATCCTTGAGGTGCTGGGGTTTCCTGGAGGACGTTGCCCAAACCCCATTTCCAGCCCAGAGAAGCTGATATCAGAAGGAATATTAATGGCACAGACTCCAATGTAACTTTTACTTGGAATCTGCCAGGCAGAGGTTTAAAAATGCAACATCTGAGGAGAAATCTTCCTTTCAGCATTTAACCAGTGGTTTGAAATTCAGTTCACACATCAGCGACGTCACTGGGACACAGGACCTGACATTTATTTCACCTGGAGCTGCTGAGCTCTGGTGAAAACAGGGGCTGGAGAGCAGAGCTGGCCACAACTGCATTAAAAACCCCTGCTCTTAAATTTCTGAAACACATGACACGAGATTTGAAGGGTCTGCCTTCAGTGTTAGACACACTCAATATTCCCTAAAATCTGATTATGGCTCAAGCATCAACATCCTGTTCTTTCAGAGATCACCAGAGAACAGAAGGTCTGCCTGAAGATTTTTGGGGCAGGAATGTGGGCAGGGGGAATTCTTGCTTTTGTCAGAAGAATGAAACCTTGGATTTCAGCAGATTTTGGACAGGGGGAAGTCGAGCTGGAAAATTTCTCTGATTTTTCAGAAGAACCAGACCAAATTCGGCAAACCACCTTTGTTAATTTGATAAAAAAGGAAGAATATCCTCACCAATTTTCCCTCCAATAATGGTCTTGGTGTGCTCTTTCCTCTTCCACCCAGGCCCAAACAGCCCTGGAGGTGCTGATATTCCTATTTATCATTGCAGTGGTGTTATCACATCAGAAGGGGGGGGGATTCGTCCATTTTCCCTGAGATTTTGGTCAATGTGTTCAGGGCTGAGGGATTCTGTTTTCGTGTCCCCAAAACCTCCCCTAGGAACAGCTGATCCCCAAACCCAGGGATGGGGAAGTGCCCAAGCACTGGTCAGAGAACCCCCCTGGGGCATTGCTTTGGTCAGACCAGTCCTGAAGGGATAATTATGGCCAAGGGGATCAAATCCCACCTCTTGGAACGGACTGGGATTGTTTTTGCCACCCCACAGAGATTCAAATGCCCCTGGAATCAATGTGGACTGCAGCTCTCAGCTGGTGCCACCAGGCAGCTCTGGCAGCAGCAAAATCAGGGGTTTTTGTCCTTCAAAAAATCAGTTTTATATCAGTTTTGTATCAGTTTTATATCTGCATTTGTTTCCAGGGGCTTTGCAGCTGCGGAGGAGTTTTGAGCAGGATGGAGACTGGAAGGACCTGGCAGTGATAATTAATGAGCTGGGCCTTGTGTGTGTGAGAAAACAATAACAAAGTTAAAGCATTCGGGCTCAGCCTGGAGCAATCTGCAGGTTTGGGATAATTCTGTTAAAAGGCCTGAAAAATCTGGAGCAGGAGGTGCTCAGTGTCGCTGGATCCACATGAGAACCAAGGAAAAGAGAAAGCTGTCCTGAACAAACCACAGAAACCTCCAATAAAAATGAAAAAGTTTTGCTTTTCTGATGGTAAATTGTAATGAGACCACGAAATGTGGGGAAGTTTAAAAGGATCCTGGGTGAAGGGCAGAGGGCGTGGAGCAGCCAGGATTTCTCTGGGTGTTTGGCAGCTCTGTGGTGTCACAGGCTTGGGCTCTGCTTGGCCAAACTGGAGGTGGCTCCTGCCTTTTTGGGGTTGTTTTACACAGGACCTGATCCTTGGAGTCACACAGGAGTTCCTGTACCTAATTCCCATCACCTCCAGGGCAAAATCCAACGGGATGGGGAAGGCACTTGATGACTCTGACCCTAAAAGTCCTCAAAAAGGAGCAGCAGCTCAGCGCTGGAGCTGCTCTAAGGCCACTTTGCTGTTATTGGGAGAAGCTTGGAGGGGAAAAATCAGCCTTGGCTTGGTTTGAGGCATGGCCCAGATCTTCAGGCTCCACCAAGGAGGGTGTGATGGCAAAAAATGGATTCTCCTCTACTGGGGGAGCCAAATCTTTTCCTATTAATGGTCATTGGGGATTTGTGCTCGGTGCAGACGTGCCTGGAACTACAGCAACAGCTCCGGGGAGTTGCGAGGTGCACAAAAAAATTACATTAGAAACTGTCCAAATCGGAATAATTTAAAGAGAGTTAAAAAAGGGCATTCAAGAATAGACTTGTTCTAAATGTCTCCATGCTGATTTCTCTGCCTCCAAATGTGAGGTACAGGTATTTGTGGAGTTAGAAGTAGGTCAGTTATTTTTGTCACTCATTATTACTTGTGAAAAATGTGTGTAGCAAACGTACCAACATTCTGTAGCAGCTGAATTTGGGACGCTGGCATTTCTCTCACACGTTTGTGGGGTATAAATGACACCATTTCCTCGTGGTGCTGTGAAAGGCAGCGATTTCCAGAGCCCTGTGAGACCCCACTGTGCTGGCATGCCTCTGAGATTCCCTGGGTCAGTTTGCAATCCCAGGGGAGCTGGGGGCACCTTCCTGGAGTTCTGTGGGGTTTGGGTCTCACCTGGGCCATGGGATTGGGGTTTTGCTGGGATTTACAGGATGTGTTTGGCCACACAGAGCTCCCAGGGCTCGGGGCAGGGCAGGGGCTGTGTCCTGGCTGGAGTTGTCCTCGTGCTCCAGGGGAGCTCTGGCTGCCTCTGGAGTCAGATCCACAGGATCAGGGAATGTCCTGAAGGGAGATCCTTGCAAGGGACCCACCAGGATCATCAATCCAGCTCCCAGCCCTGCACAGGCACCCCAAAATCCCACCCTGGGCATCCCTGGCAGCGGTGCCCAAACGCTCCTGGAGCTCTGGCAGCCTCGGGGCCGTGCCCATTCCCTGGGGAGCCTGGGCAGTGCCCAGCACCCTCTGGGGAAGAACCTTTCCCTGATCCAACCTGAGCCTGCCCTGAGTGGGCACAGAGCCCTCGGAAGGGGATGGGATGTGCAGGAGCAGCTCAGGGCCCCTCTCTCCTCCTGCCTGTGCCCACATCCCTCATTTGGGGTGTGCAGGGATGGGCAGGGAAATCCATCCTGCATCCTGTTTCCTGCATCCAAATCTCATTTTTCAGTAGCAAAGTGGATGTTCCGTCGCTGTCTCTGCGCTGACAACGTTCACCGCTCCTCAACAGAAAATTTCAGCTCTTTTTCACGTAAAACGAAGAATTTTTCCTCACTTCCTCATTTCAAATGATTTCTCGGGACTTTGCCTCTTCCTTGGAGAAAAAGACAAAAAGGAAAAAAACCCAAAAAGAAAAGCGTTTTCTGCATCTTGCACCGCAGCCTGTGAAAATCCTGGCCCCGAGGCTAAATTGTGACGTTGAGTCCCTCTGAGTGATCATTTACTGCATTTTCTTTCGGGAGTTTTAAATTTCATGCCATTCAACTTCAGAGAATATTCTTTTGCTGTTCCAAATATAAAAATAATGAATCAGAAAATTATTTCTTTCCTCCAGACCATTCATTATTTCCCATTCCCTTCCCTTCCCTGCTCCCCACTTCTTTTCCTCTCCTCCACAACTTAATACCCCCCACTTTGAAGTCTCTTCACAGGAGCCCCTTCTCTCTCTGCAATACCTGTTTTCAGAGGGAGTTCTGCTATTCAGAGGTGCCTAAGGCTGATCCTCAAAGAGGTTTAAACATCTAAATTCCACCGAAATTGAGGCGAATGAGCTTTCTAAATGCTTTTGAAAAGCCGGGGCTTGTACTGCTCCATTAGGTGCATTTGAAAGCCCAGAACTGAATGCAGCCGCGGGGATGTCACGCAGACAATCTGGGCAATGGTTTTAGGATGGCCTCTGGATTTATTTTATTTTTTTTTACCCCCACTTTTTCCAAAAAAATATCAGTCAGAAGGCATTTAGAGGAAATAGTGGAGTCCATTCGGACATGCTCCCAAAGTGAATCTGTAATTTCCCTCCAACAACTGCGGGTGAAAATTTCTTTGAAATATTCCCTCGCTTAAAAAGCAGAAAAGTTGTCCAAAACCCGAGGAATTGGACACAAAATGAGAGATTTTTCTCACCAGGCAAACGCAGCATTTGCTGTTGAGCAAGTGAGAGCTTGTGCTCAGTGCCTTTATCCACCACGGGCTCGGTTATCCCTCTGAAATCTCCCATTCCTGAACATTTCCCATCTCCCAACTTTCCCTTTCCTGTTTGATATTAATGCATCTGAGAAGGAGAAGTTTAATTTATTTTTAAGACTCGGGCTCTGTCAAGGTCAGTGGTTGTACAACGCCAGCAAGAACTAAATTTGGCTGAGTATAAAATGTATATTTTTATTTATTTCCAAGCTCAAGGAGAATCCTGTGTGTTCCAGTCAACGGCAACCAAACCCCAATTAAACCAACAGAGAAAGAGAGCAAAAAACAAAAGGAGATTTACGGTGCTGCGGTAAGGAAATATTCCGAGAAAGCCAGAGGTGCAGGATTGGGGAGGGAACATCACCTGCATGAGAAAGGAAACCCGGAGCTCCTTTATCTGAGCAGGAAAGCAGCACTCCTCTTAATTATGCAGGAATTGGAGGAATCCTGCTTCCCTTGTGGCTCGGTCCTGGGAAACCCATACAAAAGGTGCAACCTTCCAAAAGCTTTGGCAAATCCCCGCTTCCAGAGGCTTAAAGCTGGAAATGGCAGCTTGGAAATAAAGAACGAAAAAGGAGGTGCAGGGGAATTGAGGAGGTGCAGGGGAATAGAGGAAAACTTGGAATAAACCCCTTTTTTAACATTTTTTCCCTGCAAGGGCAGGAGCTGTGGGTGTGTGAGAGATGAGCTGGGGCTAAGGGGGGCTCCGGGGGAAATAACTCATCCCTTTCCCATCCCCTCGCCGGGAGAGGGGCTGGAGGATGTTCTGTGTGTCCACATCCCGGGGACAGGGATGGGAGCAGCGGGATCAGGCCGGGGAAGGTGATTTATGGATATCAGCACCCAGAGAATGAACCCAGCAGCAATTCCAGAGAGGAGCCGGGCACACTCGGAATTTTGGGTGCATCATGACCCCGATTCCCAGCCCGGCGTGGCTTGGAACGTGTCACATCCTTCTGCTGGGCTTGCAGGGAGGCAAAACCTGACTGGAATCTGTATTTCTGCTGTGGGTTTTAAAAATAAAACCGGAGCAGGCTCACTGCAGCCATCAGCCCTGGTTTTCAGGCCGGGCTTTCCCCCGCTGCAGCTCCACAAACCATTTTTAATAACCGAGATGAAACATCAGACTGTGACCTATCACATCATATTGCATCAGTCAAATCGTGTTACATCCCATAATAAACTCCTGCCACTGATGTTACCCAACATGACAAGCCAAATATAAACCCAGAGCTGGAGAATTCGAAGAAAAGTGCAGTTTTGATAAGCCAAGATCTCAAAAATATCTGAGCTGCTTTTGATGGGGATTCGTAGATTTATTCTGAAGTCTAAAACCCTTGGAGAAATCGGACTGGCTGTGAGCAGGAATATTTTTCTAGACAGTTTGGAGGATATGTGTTCTATAATTGCTTTTAAAATAAACTTCAGCTACTGTTTCTACAAAAACAGCAAGTCCTGCCGTGAAGTGGGTTGTGAAAAAAACAACAAGAAAAGCAGGACCTGAAAATCCCTCCTGAAATTTCGGCTGACATTATCAGGATTAATAATCAACTAATAATTAATCCAAATATTTGGTTTCAGGGTGCTCCAGAGTGAATTCTGTCACAAGAAGAATGGGTGAAAATGGATGGAAAAATCGGAGCATTTCTGATTTTTCATTGTCATGTGGTCCAGTGACAAAATTACTTGCATGGGAGTTTTTAGTAAAGGGAAGAAAAATCTCCCAAATCAAACCAAACCAAACCAAACCAAACCAAACCAAACCAAACCAAACCAAACCAAACCAAACCAAACCAAACCAAACCAAACCAAACCAAACCAAACCAAACCAAACCAAACCAGCTCATTTTGGGTGAAACATTTTGGTCATTTTGCATTTGGAGAACTTCCTTGGGTTAGGACACAGAAAATGTGTTTTAGGCAGGGTCAGCTTTGGAGGGAGCGCAATGAAAATATAAAATCCTTCAACTTGGAAATGAAATAAAAACTCAGTTATTTGCGAAGTCAGAATTCCTGCACAAGGACTGGCAGCATTTTATTCAGAATCATTGAATGGAAGGGACCTTAAAACTCATCTCATCCCACCCCTGCCATGGCAGGGACAGCTTCCACTGTCCCAGGCTGCTCCAAGCAGCCTCCCCACCCTCACAGGGAGGGATTTTTTGCACATATTTACCCTAAATTTCCCCTCTTTCAGTTTGAACCCATTAATCTTTCCCCCACCATTGTTTTCCTACATCCCCTGTATTTTAAGGAGGATGAATTTCAGGGTCGGGGCTGTGAGAGCTGAGCAGAGTCATTCTCAAAATGTGAATGTCTGGGCTTAAATGGTTACAAAATGCAGGAGAATCCTATGGCTTCAAATAATTCCACATCTCGTAGGTGTCAAGCAGAACATTTCCAAAATCCCCACGTTTAGAAACTCCCTTGCCCCTGCATTTGAGAGATGTTTGTGCACTCAGGTTGCAGATATTTGCTCAGAAATCCCTGCTAAAAGCTGCTGTCCAAGAGGATAAATCTCTCTGGCCACACTTTCTGGCCATTCTGACCAGGAGCTCCATACAGATCACAAAATCATCAATATTTTAAACTGGGGAAAATTGCTGTTACCAGTTATTTTGGTAAATTTCCCCTGGGGTCAAAGCAGCAGCTGCTTCCCTGGAAATTCCCTGCTCCTGCTGCTCTGGGCTCCACATTCCCCACACCAGTGCTGAACAGAACTGGTTTCCCACTGTTTGAACTGGTTTCCCACAGCTTTAAGGGATGAGGCCATAAGGATTTTCTATCACAAGTCCTGAGTCATTCAAAGGAAAAAAAAAATCACATTAAAGCTCCAAGTATTTTCCTGCAAAAATGAAGCAAAAAATTGAAAACATCCAAAGTTTGAAATTTTTGTTTACTGGATGCTTTGGCATCTACTCTGAGTATTTCTGTGTTAATGAGGGGAAAAAATCACACGTAGTGCATCCATTGTTTCGTACTCCTTTTCCTTTATTTCACATGAAAAAGAGAAAAGAGATTGATTGAGCTGAAATTTGAAGCCAATCTCAGGGGATTAGTTTCATATTCACTTAGTTTCCTGTAAAGCTTCTGCATTTATAGTTATTTTTAAAGAAAAACTAAACTGAAGGTTGAAAGCCATTAGCAATAACTCACTTGGATTTTAACTCATTCTGATGTTTACTTATTTTGATTTTAATGCACTCTGATATTCTTATGCCATTTGCTGGCACATTTCCATGGATTCAAGGAGTTGAATTGTTCTGATTTGCCAGTCTGGGAGCAGGAAGGAATTCAGAGCACCACTGAGCACCCAAGTTCCTTAAGATTTAATTGCCTTTAATATCTATTGATAAAGGTTTGGTTTAACCCCTTCAGGAGTATCGCCTTCATCCAACCCTACAAAAATGCCTCCAGATTCATCCAAGAGTTTCTTGATGGCCATAAAACCTGGGGCAGAATGAGCAGGGGTATTTTTCAGCCTGGTGCCACCCCGGAGGTGCAGAGCAGGTTCCCCCCAGAGGTGCTGATGCCGGGGGTGCTGGGGGCTGTGTGGGACCAGCTCTGCTTTTCCCGTGCCCAGGAGCTGCTTTCCAGAACCTGCACATCCCCCTGGAGAGCAGATCTGGGAGCTGCTGCCCTGAGCAGGGATGCTCAGCACGAGGGAATAAATAAAAGTGTGGATAATTCAGGCTGGGGGGGCTCAGCAGCTCCAGCAGGAGCAGGGAGGGGGTTGTGTCCAGCAGCACCTCTCCAGGGCACCCAGAGCCAGAGGGGATTGCTGGAAATGCAAACCCTGAGCATGGGGAGCTGTGGGGCTGAGTGAACACAAAATACACAAAATGCACCAGGAAGCTCCTGGAGGATCCCACTCCAAAATCCTCTGATCATCCTGGCAGGGAGGGAGCAAACTCAAGCCTTAAAGGCAGCCAGGTTTCCCTGGACAGATCCCCATTTTCTCCTTGCAGTATCCTTTAATCTTCCTGTGGAAGTTACTCGTTTCCTCCACCCAAATAAAAGCTCCCATCAAAAGGTGTGAGTGCACTTCTGCTGGGAAGACCTTCCCAAATTGCCTGTCCTGGGCTCCCTCTGACAGGAATGGCATTCCCAGTGGATTTCCCAGGAGAAGAGGCAGGTTGGACCCTCAGCACCATTTCTCTCACAATTCACAGGGTGGCATTGGGGGTGTTCGTGTGACATCCCCTCTGTGCACGAGGCTGGGACAGGTCGTGAGCACCTCGTGAGTCACAGATCGTGAGGTGTCGGAGGAGGAGGAATGTCAGCATCTGAGGGAATCCAGAAAAGAACAGCACAAATGATGAGAGGTTGGAAATCATGACATCTGAAGAGATGGTAAAAGAATTGGGTTCCTCTAAGTGTAAAAAAGCAGTAGAAGCTTTAATAAACCAATAAAAAAGGTGCCTTTTGTGGCAGGGACGAGTCAGGACACACTGAGAACAGAGTTTAGCTGTGCTGGGGCACACACAGGGTGCTTTACCCCGGAGATGGGAGCTTCATTCACCAGGGACAATCAGGACACAGCAAACCCCACTGAGGACAGAGTTTAGCTGTGCTGGGGCACACACGAGGTGCTTTACCCCAGAGATGGGAGCTTCATTCACCTGGAACATCAGCTGTGCTCTGCTGCAGCCTCCTGCAGGGACAGGGGTTCTGCCTCAGAGCCATCCTGCCCTAAACACAAAATACCTGCCACTGCCCCGTCACAGGAGAAACCTGAGCAATCTGGAACAGCTCCAGTCCCGAGCATGAACATCCAAGCCCAAAGCAGCTGGGAATTGTGGCCAGCTGGGAGGGGAGCTGCTGAGGGTTCTGTCCAGCCTGAGAGCAGAACCACAGAGGTGGTGCCAGGGAAAAGACACAATTAGTGAGAGGATTTCATCTTCTGGGGGCACTGAGGGTGTCCCCTCTGCATGTGGGGTGGGGAGGACACCTGCCACCAAACAGCAGCGGGGCATTTTGGCGGCCCAAAAAGGATCCCTGCCGGCAGGGGCAGCGTTACTGCCCTGGCACAGGGTGTGGGTAATCCAGCAGGAATGTGCCCAGGGACAGATCCCAGCCCTGGGAGCTGGGGCTGCCCCGGCGGCACTGCACACCCAGCCCAGGGAGTGCTGCTCACCTGAGACTCACTGAGAGCAAAGCTCTTGTTTTACTGAACTGGCAAAACCCCCAAATATTTCGTTAGCCCTCACGGGCAATGATGGAGAATGAACAATAAATATCCTGCAGCTGCACCTCATCACCTTCAACCCTCCCTCACCCTGGGCCATGGTCCTGAGGTGTCAGGGGAAGGTTTGATCACTCCGTGGGCACCGGGGCCCATCCTTATCAGCATCACAAACCCCCTCTTATCACTGATCCCGTGAGAGCAGATCCCTGCCCTGCTCCCTGCACGCCCCAAAGTGCCACACAGCCAGATTTGTTCCCAACCCAGCGGATCTGAAGTGTGCAGAATGAACTGCAGGCTGCAGAGGCAGGCAGAGTCTGTGGCTGCAGGGATGGCTGAGTGCTTTGCCTCTCCTGTGAAGTGCTGTCAGCTCAAATCCAGGCTGGAATCTCAAATAAAATGAACTCGTTTTTCCTGGCTGGAAACTTCCCAGGACTTCCCAGTAATCTGGTGTCACATTGCCAGCAGAATTGGGCAAATGATTCATCCCACGGTTTTTGTCTCTTTTTCCCTCTTGCCACATCCATGGGTTGTTCAGGATATTGCTTGATCAGATTTCTTCGACGAGATGATGGCAGGGCTTTTTTCCACTTCATGATGGCTGTGCCAGGAAAATCAGACTTTTCCTTGCTGTGGTGCAGTTTCTATTCCCAGGCAGTTTCCCATCACCCTGCCAGGCTGCAGGAGGAGCCTTCAGAAGTCACCCCAGGCACACCTGGGCAGTGAAAGGTGTGCAGAACACCAGGTGCTCAGAGAAAAAGGAGCTTGGCTGAGCCATTCCCACCCCATTTTTCCTGCAGGATGCACGGATGGTGTGTCCCTAACCCCAAGGAGAGGGCTGGGGGATGTGTGTGAGGTCCCAGAGAAGTGGTGTTTGCACAACCTGGAGGGTCAGTCCCTCTCTCGGGCTGGGAGAGGCTGAACCCACAGCTCAAGGTGCCCCAAAATCCAACCCCAGTGGGAAAAACCAGGGCTGAACTCTTCTGATCCTCCAGGTTTGTAGAGCCCTCCTGAAATATCTCTCAGAATCCCAGAAAGATTCACGCCTTGAATTGGGAGGGACCTAAAGATCATTCAAATCCTTAAAATTCATCCAGGACACCTTCCAAAAGAAGGTTTGAGGAACTGAGATTGGTTTGGCCTGGCCCAACCACCCCTTCCAGAGACCTGGGAGCGACCACAACTCCAGAAAAGCTGATGTGTGAAATCAAAACACCCCTGAGGACTTTGAGTGCACATGAACATCAAATTCACCTACGAGGAACCAGTGGCTGCTGGAGGCTGAGTCCTGCTCAGAAAGGGCCAGGCTTTAGGACAAACCAGACACAGAGAAACATTAAAGGTGTGGTGGGAAAAGGGATTCTGTGCAATAAGGCAATTGCCTCACAAATAATTCAATCTGCTCTTTAAATGCTCGGTGTATCAGGCAGCAAGATGCAGCAGAATGTTTTAGAAATAGATTTCATTGAGGAAAAAATCCTATAGTGCTGATAAGTGGCAGGCAGCTCAAGCAAACTCACTAAACAAAGGCAGGCGAGTGGGCCAGCAATAAATGTAAGCCAGGTGAGCAGGCTGGAGGTAGAAAGCAACAATAACTGCAGGCAGCGATGCCGAAATGTGCTGACAGCTCCCATTATGAGACTCGGTTCTCACTTTTTGATAACTTTGCTACTTTAATTCACTTGGGCTGCAGGTCTGCTCCAGACTGGGTTTGAAAAACTGCTGCCGTGGATCAGTGCTGGGGGTGAGGTCTCTGGGAATTTATTAGACAAGAATGTCTCCGCATCCTTTTCCTCCAAAGTGCTTTAAAAATCAGGAAATTGACCCAAAGGCTGCGTTAAAAGGGAAGTGAGGCTCCGAAGGGAAGCACCAGAGGACGTGGAAGCGGCAGCAGGGAGGTTGCCCTGCTCTGTGGGTGCTTTGGCTGGAGAAGCCCAGGGTTCCTGCCAGGCAGAGCCCTCCTGCGATGGCACTGCCAGGAGCGGAGGCTGTGGAATGCCACACAGCTCCTGGGAGATCTGTACCAATGTGCCTCTCCCATCACTCCCTGTGCAGCATTTCCTGCTGTTTGTGCAAAGCCTCAGCAGCGGGGGCAGTCTCCTGTGCCAGGTTTGTCAAGGCCCTTTCAGCTGCATCCACAAATGGGGTTTGGTGCCTAAATCACTCCTGAGCTGTTTAAACCAAAGCCACAGGCTGCCCTGACATTCCTAATGCTCCATTTAGAGTCATCTTCTCCTGGAGGGATCTGGACCTCCTGTGCTTTATGGGCTGACCCCTCCCAAGCCCTGGCGTTTCAGGGCTCTTCCTCTCTCTGCTCCCAGCCCCAGCTGGGATCTGCTTCTGCCCTAAACCAGGGTTAAACTCTCTGGGTCTGATCCGGAGGTTCAGAGCTTTCCCAGCTCTGCCAAGAGATGAGCAGGAGGCCCTGGGCCCAAGAGGAGAGACAAACAGAGCTTTGTGTGCCTGGAAGGTGCCCTAGTGAGGACAGGACAGTGTGGGCTGGACAAGGCACTCACTGGGCACCGAGAAAAGAGCCTGAGATGCTTCTGCTGCAGCTCCATGGCTTTGGCCTCTGCCTGGGATCAGGGATAGCCCAGGCAGGATGGGGAGGCTCTCCTCCTGCTCTGGCAGGGCTGGGTGATGGCAGAGCTCCTTCCAGCCTCAGGGACTGAGGCACCTCACAGTTCTCTCACACTTTTGTTCCCTGGGGACCCCTTGTTCTCTGCCCCCACCCAGGAGTGAATGATAAGATCCTGCATTTCACACAGACCCTGTGAATCCTCAAAATCTGACTTTCATGAAAAGCATGTGCTGGTATTACCTGATAGGATTCTGGGATAATATCAGCTAAATTGGATCTTGGGTGAGTCCTTGGAGCAGAGCTCTGTGGTGCTTAGAAAGCTGAAAACCCCGGGCTGCCCTTGCTGGGATTTCCAGCTTCTCCTTTGCACACAGTCCCACAGAGCAGGGCTGGGTGGGGTAACGGGGCACACTTTTATTGCCCTCAGTTTGTCCTGCATTTGGGCATTGTTTGTGGCAGGATGTGACCCTTTCTAACCCCGCTGAGCTGCCTGCCAGGGCTCTCAGCTCAGCAAAGCTCCAGCCCTGCTGTTCCACGGAGATCCCCTTTTCCCTGCGTGTATCCTTAGCTGAAGTTTCCGAGCACATCCCACTTTTCTCAAACATGTTCAGTCTGATTTTCTGAAGGCTCCTGACCTCCAAAGGCAGCTGAGGCACTTCCCAAGTTGTCATGTCCATTGGAAAAGCACAAACTGGTCCCTGGAGGTGGAGGTGGGCTCCAAAGCAGCCCCCAGTAACACCAGCAGTGGCTGAGAGCTGCTTCTCCCTCCCAGGGCCGCCTGCTCTCAGCACCACGAAGTCAGAAGGAACCTCAGCACTGCTGCTGAAAACTCCCAAGGAATTCAGGGATGCATGTGGATGTAGGCACATGGCTTTAGTCTGCTTGGAGAGGGAAATCAGCATCTTAATTCTAGCAGGGCAATTATCCTCCTACGGGCACCTCTCCTCGCACGAGCACTTGTTTGCAGCACAGTTTCTGTTTTATCTCCCGTTGCATTCCTGGAAAAGCAGAGACACTAAAAAGCATCCGTAGGCAGGGATGTGAGTGGGAGCTGTACTGGTAAAATTGTACCGGTGGTATAATTATCCTGATCAATTTTCCATATAAAAGAGACTTCAGAAGAACTCATTTGTTTAACTATGTAAGCCTCGGCCTTTACTCCAGTGGCATCTCTGTTCACCAATCAACATAATGAACATAGGCAATTAAGGTGCACCAGAAACCTGGTTACATTTCCTAAAGGCATTTCCCAATGTCCAAATGCTTGATTTGCAAAATTAATGAGCTGCTGAAGTCCCTCGGTATAAATCAGCACATCTCGGCTGACTTCAGATGAGATCCCCTCATCCAGCTGAAGGCTGGGTCCTTTGTTAGCCACGGGCTGCTCTGGGAAGCAGAATGATGGTTATTTTCAATATTTACAGTTTGATCCTGGAAGTTAATTTGGACAGCGTACCCAGTGATGGAATTAAACAGCAGCCTGGCCACAAGCACTCATGCAAAGGGAAAAAAGGCTTTTACCTGGGGGCTGAGCTGTGCCTCGCGAGGTGCCCCACTGTGACGGGCAGACTCGCAGCCCCTCATTTTCATCCAGGCAGATTTCT
The DNA here is from genome assembly GCA_013397055.1 of Pachycephala philippinensis. NCBI lineage: Eukaryota > Metazoa > Chordata > Aves > Passeriformes > Pachycephala > Pachycephala philippinensis. The sequence goes on along the minus strand of VWZT01010592.1, from coordinate 43,607 downwards.
TCCCAGAAATCCGGGCACAGACTGCAGGCTGTGCCCCCCAGAGCCGGGGAGCAGCAGTGCCCCTCGCTGCAGTGGGGTACCACGGTGGCTGGGGCACATTTGCCATTTGCTGGTGAATCCCATGGAAATGGAGCACAGATCCTGCTCCTCGATCGCTCGGCGGCAGAAAGCGAAGGGATGTCAGGCCCTCTGCTCACAACTGTGCTGGCTGATGCTGCCCTCAGGGGGTGAGACTCCTCCTGAAACCTCTGAAGTGTTTGTGGCTGATCTGAGTGAAACTGATTTGCTCTAAACCCTCCCTGGATTTAGTGGGTTCGGTGCTAAAGGACCGGCTCCTGCAAAGGACCTGATTTCCATTCTCTTCCCAGCCTTTGGGGCCAGAGATGTGTCAGGAGGAGAAGCAGGGCGAGGGGCAGTGTCAGGGACATCCCGAGTCCCCACAGCTCCATCAGCCTGCCCTCAGGGACCCGTCCTTACCCCACACTCACATCTGGGAGCAGCAGGAATTTGTAGGGAAAGGGAGGAGCTTGGAATCTGAATCTGGTCCACAGTGAAAATGCATCTGAGTGACTCCAGGAGCCACTGAGCCACAACTTGGCAGAAACACAGAGATTTTTGTAGAATTCTGCACATTTCCAGAGAAAGTTGCATTTTTTGCAGTGCACAGACAGGCCAAGCTGAGCATCCTTCGCAGCACAAGGACACGGGAGCATTTCAGATGCAGAAGCTGAAGCATTTTTGATGACCCATTCTTTACTCACATTCATTATTTAGGTCTGACTGCTTCAGAAACCTGATGGTTTCTCCTTATTCTTAAAGACAGATGCTGATGCTGAGCTGGAAGTTTTTCATCTGCTCTTTACATTGAGTTGACCTCTGTCTCTCATCCTAATGGGAGCTCGGAAATACAGGGAGACAAATCCAGATCCTCGTTCTGTTCCGAGGGCTGCAGAGGCTAAAGGGTTTCCTGTCACTGATAAACTGGTGCAGCAAAGTCATGTCTTTATCTCACTGGACATCTGAATCGGGCTTATCTTTGTATCACCAGTGCTCTGAGCACAGCCAGTGGATCAGGGAACTGCTGGAATGACCCATCTCAGGCACTGGATAACCCAAAACCTGAGCTGGTGCTGCTCTGCTGGGAGGGGAACACTGCCCATCCCGGGGGGTTCCAGCTGCTGCTGTCCCTGTGCCCCCATCCTGTGCCCATCCTGTGCCCATCCTGTGCAGGGCAGGCTGCAAACAGCTCTGAGAGCTCCCTCCCTCTGCCCCCACCCCGCTCCCTCTCCCCAGAGCCAGCACCATCCTCTCTCCTCAAACTGCATCATCAAATGCCATCGTGCCTGACATCGCACATTCCTCACATTCCCGGCTTCTTCTTGCTTGAATTTCCCTTTGTAGCTTTGGTGTCCATATAAAACACACTGGAACTGATGCTGGATCTAATTCACTTTTAAATACTTCCAGCCCATCCCATCCATCTGTGTCCCTGAACCCTTCAATCCTACCTGCTCTGTTTGCCCTGGGCTGCCAAAATGCCCTTTTGTAGCTCAAAGGCAGAGGGAAAAGAGGGACGTTGGATTTTGGGGCCACTTCCCTGCTAGTTCCAGCAAGTCAGAATAAAACAGAGGAGCAGAGCAGCCACTGGTGATAAAAGCCTTTGATCTGATTTTATCAGAAATGCTTGTGCCGATGAGGAGAGGAACGGGGCAGGAACTTCAAGGTGAGAGTCAGGATCAGCAGGGCCTGAATTTCCTTTGAGGCCTTTCCATTTGCCACATGAAAGCTTCTCCCTCTCCTTGTCTTCCTCCCTGGGCTCCCTGGAACATTTCAGTCTGGCTGCAGGTGATGGTCTCAGAGCAAAGTTCCACTTTCTGGAGAGGCTGCTGTTGAAATCTCCTTAACTCACTCCTCTGCCCACTCTGTGCCCTTCAAAAGTCATTTCCCTCCCCGGCTTTTTCCCTTAGATATAGAAATGTTTACCCAGGAGATGTGCCTGGCACTGAGGGCTCTCTGGACAAAGACACTCTAATGAGGACCTAATTAAGTGAGAGCTGCCACAGGAAATCAGGGTGGACAGGAATTTTCTGCTGGATGTCAGACTCCAGCAGCTCCGAGGGAACTGGGCAGGAGGGCAGAGCTGGAGGAAAAGGTGGCATTCCAGAAACAAGGGAATTTGTGATCACCCACAACTGGAAATTCTGAGAACCCTGCAGAGCAGGGGGATGTTGAAGAGGACTCTCCTCCAGGTGTGAGGCAACACCACCAAGAAATCCTAAAGCTGGAGGCACAACAACCCTCACCAAAGCTGGCCCAGGGCTGCGGAGCTTTGCCCAGATTTGGTGGTTTTTTGTGTGACTCTTTGTGCTTGGACTCCACATCTGCTCCTTCCCTGGGTATCTCTGATCTTTGGGGAGCAGGAGATCGCTGGACCTCACCAGAGGAGGTCACAGCCCCAGCCCCAGAGCAGCCCTGCCTGGCCCAGCCCACGTTCCTGGGGTGTTGATGGAGGTGGGATGCAGCTCAGGAACATCATCCCACCCACTCCCACACCTTCCATTTTCCAAAGAGACACAGAGATGAGTTGTGGGGAAAGAAAAGCTGATTTTTTCCTTTTTACTAAAATGATGTTTCCTCTAGTTCCACCTGAAGGTTTAGTGCCCAGTTTGGGTTATTTGTACACTCAGAACAACATTTTCAACATTGCTTTCTCCTCGTGAGCGCTCCACTTCCACTCCCCAGGCTGGCTCACCTACTGAGCTGTTTCCAAATGCCCCAGAGGATTTTTGTGCTTACACAGGACTTGACTTTTTAATATAAAATTGAAATAGAGGCGGCAGAAGAAGCAAAACCAAAGCACCACAAAAAAAAATTTGACAAATTTATTTCAACAGATTTATTTCCCTTTGCTCCTTCGAATGGCCAAGGAGCTGTGGTGTGAGTGCCACCCTACAGGATAAATCCCTATTTTTCACTGGGGTTTTCAGGAATACAACCACAGGAATACCTCTGGAGCTAGACTTTGCCTCAGAAACAGGAATGTCTTTTTTTTTTAATATGTTCTCCTGACTGGGTAACAGCAATTCTGAACATTTTGAATTGAAGCGAGGCAGAGCCTGTCAGCTTCCCAAAAGGAACACGAGTATTTCTAAAGAGCTTCTAAAGGAGGTTGCAGGATGTTAATTGCCTATGGATACTGTAAAATGAGAACTAAAATACCAAAGGTTGCCAGGTCCCCTTCAGTCATTTTTTCCCCCAGAATTCAGGCTGCAGCTCAGACTTGTTCTAAAGGTAAAAGGCTTTTCCTTCCGTAGCTGCAGATGCAGGATGAGACTTGTCCCTGTCTTTTGCTCGCAGACAGGTCAGCAAACACCATCTCCATCTCCAGAATCTGGGCGAGATTGACATTCTCCTGTGCTCATTTCTGACGTGCAACCTTTACGGGCTTTAGCAGGGCAAGAAATTAGAATGAACACATTAAAACCTGTAAAATAAGAAGCATGAGCTAAGCCAGTGGAAATCTCAGCGTTCCCCTCTATCTGCCTACTCCAGCCAGCACCTGAGAGACCAAATTCTGCCCCAATAAAACCGTTCCAACCCACGGAAGCACAGCTGTAATTCATCCCTGCCTGTTGCGCTTTTCCTGCAGGAAATTTGGAGGTTGATGGTGATTATTTGCTTTCAGCACTGGGATGGTCACAGCTGGGCTGGGTCCCTCCATCCATCCCTCACCCTGAACCATCCTGGAGAACCCAAATCCTCAGCCTCTGATGGCCCCGAGCTGTGCAGCCCTGCAGGGGCTGCTCCCAGCACCTCTGCCCCTCCTGGATGTGGCTCCTGCAGAGCTTTGCTCTGCCCTGAGTTCCTGCAGGAGCTGGGGTGTGTGTGACTCTCGGGGTGCTCACTGAGGAGCAGCACATCGTGATTTAGAGCTGATCTCACTTTCTCAGCAGTGGCTGGCTGTGAGATGGGCTCTGAGGATGCCACAGGGCAGGGGCAGAGCGGGCCCTGAGGGGTGGAATGAGATCCAAAGTCCCTCCCAACCCAAACCAGTCTGGAGTTCTGTGAACCCCCAAAGCAGGGGCTGTCACCCCATGGCCACCTTCCCTCTGCTGCTGGCTGAAGTTACCCAAACCAGCCCAGATTTTGGGATTAATTGTGGCCCCACAGTAATCAGCCGTGGCTGGCCTGTCCTGCACACCCCAAATGCTGTTTGCCCTCCTGTTTGCCTCTTTCCCATTCGAGCCCTCGGCAGCTGTGCTAATTCTTACCACTTTTAGAAAATACATTAATACACAAAATAACATCACGAGCAGCAGGGATCTGATAAACTCAGTTGGCTCAATGACTGCTGGCAGTGTTTTCCCTAAATCAGAAATCACTCTGTGAGGGACAGGATGAAAGGAAGAGTGAGGCTCAGTGTGTGAGGTCTGTGTGTGCAAATGTGTGTGTGTGTATAAGCACTTGCGGGTGTTTTTTTAAATCAGCTCAGCATGCAAATATATATTTCTGCTGAAATGATGTTCAAACAGTCAAAGCAGAAACAGATGTATTGAAAATATAAATACAGGGCTTAATAAATATTTTATCATCAAATATTTCAAAAATGTCATCTTTAAAAACATGAAAATTCAGCCTCGGGAGGACCAAAATATTTAATCACTCTCAAGAAATTCTTAAAAGGGAATCTCTTTCCATCAGATTCCTTCTAAAGAGAAGAATGAATTTCCAGGTGCTGTGAGCTATATTTATTTTAATCAAAATCACTCACTGAGTTAAAGGAGATAAAATAATCAGTGAGGTCATTATTAAGTGAGATAACAACTTCTGAATGAATGCTCTCATTAATCTAATTATAAAATGGAATGGTATCTCGCTAATCAGGCTGTTAACTGCACCCCTGGAAGTGCAAGGCTGTAATCACAGTTGTGTGAGGCAGGCCAGGGCTGTGGGGAATGAGGGGGAATCTCACCCCAGACCCCGCTGGCACAGGTGAGGCAGGGACCTGAGGGGGAATGGGACCTGCAGCTCATCCCCACGGAGCTGAGGGACATCCAAAACTGTCTGCATGGTCCCTCTGCTCCACCTCTGCTGATCCCCTGGCCTTGGACACGGAGCAACACCCCCTGAGCATTCCCAAACTGCTCCAGGGAGGCCCATTCTGCCCTGCACAGGGGGTTTGGGGATGGGGGTGCTGGGGGTGGCACTGTGTTTTGGAGGAAGGGTGTTCAGCTGGGCACAGGGCTGAGGAGGGCTCCTGGGCTGCATTTCCCACTGTGGGATTCCCAGCCAGGGCTCCTGTGAGCCCAGCTGAACCTGGACACACCTTTACAGCCAGAAATACCTGGGCTGACAGAAGGAATTCAACACACTGAGCCCAGGGGAGGCCACGGAGCTGCTCCCAGGGCTGGAGCCCTCTGCTCTGGAGCCAGGCTGGGAGAGCTGGGGGTGCTCACCTGGAGAGGAGACAATGCCAGAAGGATCTTAGAGCCCTTTCCAGGGCCCAAAGGGGCTCCAGGAGAGCTGGAGAGGGACTGGGGACAAGGGCTGGAGGGACAGGACACAGGGAATGGCTTCCCACTGCCAGAGGGCAGGGATGGATGGGATATTGGGAAGGAATTGTTCCCTGGGAGGGTGGGGAGGCCCTGGCACAGGGTGCCCAGAGCAGCTGTGGCTGCCCCTGGATCCCTGGCAGTGCCCAAGGCCAGGCTGGACACTGGGGCTGGGAGCAGCCTGGGACAGTGGGAGGTGTCCCTGCCCATGGCAGGGGTGGCACTGGATGGGATTTAAGGTCCCTCCCAGTCCAAACCAGTCTGGGATTCTGTGAATACCCCGGGCCTGTTCAGATCCTCCAACTCTACCCCAGCATCCCCTGATTTCATTTTATGGCACCTTCCCACTCTCTGTGCGTGTTCTGCATTTGATTTCTCTTTGTGGGGGTTTCCATTAGCCAGGTGATCTGTGCTCTTGCTCTGCCTTCCCCAGGGGCACCCAAACCCACCCTCATCTGTCTGAGCAAGGTCCCCTCTGTCTGTCACTGTGAGCAGAGCCCACGGCGCCTGGGCACGTCCTGGCAGCAGCAGCAGCTTCCTCCTGAGCTGTGTCCTGCAGGTCTCACCCCTTCTCCTGCACCATTTTTTCCCCTCAGTTGCTGGTGATTTCCCAGTGTCAGTGTCCCTGGTCCGTGGAACACCAGGAGAGGATGGGCCCTGCACCACGGTGCCTCTCTGAGATCGCTCTGAGGGGAAGAATCCTCCCTCTCTCAGCGATGCCAGGTGAACGAGGAACGCCTGCCTGGTTTAAAATGTGTACTAACAAATCCATGCATGGCAGCTTGATGAAAAGCTAAAATGACACATCCCTGAGTGAGCTTTCCAAACAGCGTCACGGGATTTTAAATATTTGAGAAGAAAGATAACGTTGTACAAATTGTATAAAATGCGGCTGTACCACTGCACCAGCTCTTCAAGGGGGAGCAAAGGTTTATTTCGTGCCCAGGTGTTTCCATAAATCTCACCCAGACCTTTCTGCATTTTCAGTTCCTAAATTCCTCTACATTCTGACATAATAATTTATTTCCTTGGAGGGGGAGGAAGAAAAGAGAGAAAAGATTTTTATCCTACTTATTAACGCCTGGTAAGAATTTTCAAAGCTATTAATAAATCCAGAGTACTTTATTTCACTTGAGCAGATCCACGAGCCAAGTGATGTCCTACCAGACATGTTTTGAAATTTCCAGTAAACGCACTAAAAATATTTTGCCACAAATAATATGGAAAGTGCCTTTCATTGCAACACACAATTTCCTGTTGTCTGTATAAATGTTCTACAGCCAGGAGCATTCAGATTTTGTAATATGGAATAAATTTAGGTTTCAATGAGGTAAGAAAGGTTACTGGTGCAGAAAAAGCCTTCCTTCCCCAAAATTTCAGGTCAGCTCCCCTGGATTATGGAAAAGAAGGTGCTCAAAAAAATGAAGCGTGCTTTGGTGTTTATTTTAAGGCAAACTTCTCTAAAGGGTGGTTCCACGAAGGATGGGTTTGCTGAGTGACTTGGAGAATTCCCTGAGCATTTGGAATTCCCATGGCTGGGGTAACAGAGCTAGCAGCCCGTGTCACACTCGGTGGCACTGCCCCAGTGCTCGCCCCTCTCTGATGGTGGAGTCACTGTCCCCAGGCAGTTCCAGAGACACCAAAGCTGCAGTTCAGGAACCCTGGGTGCAGTTTTCACTGAAATTCAAGAGATGGTACTCTGGAATGGGAGCACTGGCCAAGGTACAAACCTGATTGCCCAAATCAGTGCTGATATAGAGAGAATGCTAAGTGCAGGTTTGTCTCACCAAAATGTGCCCCAGACCTTGCTGAAAGCTTGAATGGAGGCCCAAAATCTGGTCTGATTTCATCTGGTGCCAGTGCAGAGCCCCATCCTGCACCCTGGCTTATCCCCCACCACCACACCCCTGTCCTGCCCCAAATCACCTCCTCTGATGGATCCCAACGCCCTCAGTGCTCCTGGACCTCCCTGTGCCCTCAGCTCCAGCACAGCCCCCCTACCCCAGGCCCCGGGGGAGATGTCCCCTGCCCACCCAGGGCACTCACAGCAGTCCCTGGGATCTGGATCATCCTCATCCCGTCCCAGCTCCGGCTCCTGCTCTCTGGAGAGCATTGGGCTGCACTCCAGGGACTGGGGGACACCGGGATGGGGCTGGGAGGCAGGGGTGGGATGCTCCATCTGCAACGGGCAGGCACTGGAACACCCCACATGGGAGGAATTCTGCCCTGGAAAGGCACTGAGGGCAAACCCTGGGGCTGTGTGCTGCCCTCAGCTCGGCCGCCTCGCTGCAGCGGGGCTGTGTCTGCCACAGGAAGAGGGAAGCACTTGAGATAAAGAAGCAAATCCACCATTATTAAACATTCCCTTCCACCCTTTACCAAATCACATAATACTGATACTCCCCCTGTTTCGCCTCGGGAAAGGCACGGTGGGTTAAAATTAACAGCAATTCTATATTCATTGCAAGCTCCTAATTAACCAGGCTGGGCCGTGCTGCTCCAGCCAGATAATTCCCCAACATTTAGCCATCAGTTCTCTCCAATTTGGCCTGCTGCTGCCGCTGCTGCTGGCGAGTTGTCTCACAAACAATTACTCTGAATGCCAGCTGTCCCCAGCGCTGCCGCTGCCGCCTCGTCAGGCTGGCACTGCCCGAGCTGCGGAGACAGCCTGACATCTGACATCGAGCGTGGGCAAAGGGGAGCCACAGCCCCAGAGAGCACTTCTAATTGCAGCAGCCTCGTGGGCTGAGCCCCAGCACAGTTTTTCCCTGATGAGCCAGTGTTTCCTGCTCCAAGGAGACCCACCAGGTGATGCCTTAGGTTTTAACTTCTATATTTTTCAAATTCTGTATTCCTGGTGTGTAACTCTGAAATGTTCAGTAGCCTGTTAGTTGCTGCTCTCTCATGCTAAGACAGACATAACAGAGCCTCTCTAAACTTGCTCTAAGGACACCCAGCCCGTCCTAGGCCCAAAATGTGTAACCCAGCATCTTGAGAAGGGGGGAAATTCCATCATTAGCTAAAGTTTAATTGGTGAAATTGGGTTGAGATGCAACCTTTTTATAGGACCTTTTTATTGGTCCTTTTTATAGGACCAAAGCTATAAAAGTGTGAAGAACTCGTGACTCGGGGTCCATCTTGGGTGCAGCCTTTGGCCTGCCCAGGGTGTGCCTCTGAAGGCCTTTCAAATAAATATCCACCTTTATTCCCTTCCTCCTGTCTGGTCTCTGTTTCTAGGTTGGCCTCTTTAGACATCCCAGGCCCCGCCAGCCTCTGCTTCAACCAGAACTGGATTTGCTCAGGAGGAGCCTTTGGAGGCTGTGGGCTGGGTAGGGGACAGGGCAGAGTATCGGGATAAAGTTGATATTTTACTCTGTGGAGAGAAATAGAAAATGAAAATGCCGAAAGCAGAGGCCTGGGTGACCTTTCCAGGGAAAGCCCCGCAGGAGCTGCAGGTGTTTTTCCTGCAGGAGCACCAGAGGGGCATTTCACAGGCAGGATTTACACCCCCAGGGTGGGACATCCCAGCTCCACGGGCAGGGGGCTGCAAGCAGAGCCTGGAGTCCCTGTGTGGGCCCCCAGTGAGGCAGGACAGGGATGGACAATCCCTTCCCAGTCCCACGGCAGCACTGCAGATGGGTGGATTCTGCTGAGAGCCTGGGACTCATCCCATGGCCAGCTCAGCCCGGAGTGGGATGCAAAGAGGTGCTGGGCTGGGGTTGGCCTCCCCTGTGCCCTCCCTGTGCCCTCCCTCCTTTGGGTGGCTCCTGGGACTGGGAATCTCCATCAGCTGAGGATGCTGTGCTCAGGCACAGTCCCCGGACCTGCAGGTGCTGGAGATGGTGGGCCAAGGAACTACTTCACTGTTTATTTTAAGGCAAATTTCACTCAAGTGTTGTGTATTACAAGAAGGAACTTTTATAGTTGAAAAGGTTTGATTCACATTAATGTGGAAGAAAGCAGTTGCCAGCTGAAATTCCCTGGAAGAGAGTCTCATGGGATTCAGAAAAGAAGCAAAGAAATGTGCATGTTAATATAATATTCTTTCAGATTCCCACATAAAGCGTTGCATGTTTTTATGCTCAGTGTGGCAGCTTACTTTTATTTTAAAATAAACAAGTGCAGGTTTAATGGGAGGGCACTTGTTGACAGACACATTAATTTCTCACTGGAGAAACAGAGGGAAAGCACAGGTACATCCCTGAGACAGGTGGATTTCCAGATTAAAGGCTAATGATGCTCTGTGTTCCTCAGCTGCTGGTGTAAGGAGCTGGGGTCAGGCTGGCTCTAGGGCGAGCAGTGAGGTGGCACCGATGGGTTCCAGCTGTGGGGACACAGAGGGGGCAAAAACATGGGAAAAACCAACTCTGCCAGGGGGGGTTTGGCTGGGACACTTTGCTGGGAGTTTTGAGCAAGTTGAGAAGCAGAGGAGCTTTTCTCTCTGTTGTCACTGCTGAAATAGTCCCCTGCTGCCCACCCCTGTCCCAGGCCATGCTTCCAGGAAGCACAAGTCAGGAACACTTGCCCCTAATCATGAGCACCTCACAAATTAGAGTCACTGTCACCAGGAAAGGTTGATAAAATTATTTATTGTGAAAAATCCCATTGGTGCAGAAGTTGCTTCTGTGCTGAGGAGTCACCTGGGATGGAAAATAAAACCCCCCAAACAATTCTATTTCTGAATCTGTCAGGTTCAGTCTCTGGGTATCAGTGTTGAAAATATTTTGACTTCTAAACATCTCTTTGGATAGGTGGGCTGCAGGGCAGCTCCACAACCCCCTCCCTTGATAAAATCTGGGGTTTTGGGGTTTCTAAGCTGGGCAGAATCTCCCCAGGGTTCATTGACCATCACTTGGTGCCATGGGCCTGAGGTCCTGCTGGTGGAATTCCTGAGGAACACCTCACCCAAAATGCTGCTCTGGAACATTAATTTCTGCAAAGGGATGAGTTAATAGAACCCCCAGACAACCTTGTGCCCAATACTTCAACGTTTTCACCAGGAGCTTTGAGTGCTCACATGATTTTGAAAAACAATCAGAAAAAAAACCCCAAAATGTTGGTTTTTTACCCTAGGATTGTTTTCTCCCAAACTTTCAGTCAGTGCTGGCCCTCTGACACCCCTCACCCAATTCAGGAGCACTCTCATAGCTCAGAAGCAATTCCTTCAGGCAGCAGGAGGATGAAGGAGAGGGAACCTGGAGAAAAGCCTCAGATTCCAAGGGCTCAGGAGCCCAGGGCAGCTCCTGGCAATGAGGAGCAGCGCTGCAGTGCTGAACCAGCCACAGGATCTATCTGTGCCCCTGTTTGTCTCTGTGAATATTATCTCCTTATTAAAAGAAGGAAAAATAATTAATTAACCAATTAATTAAACTCCCCTTGCTTTTTATTCCAGTTCAGCTTGCAATTTAAAACTGGCCTAGTAGTTAAGATAACAGTAATTAGGAAGGCAGCCAGGTATACACTGGGATTTCCAGATGAACTTTGTGACTTAGAGAGGGAAAACATTAAACTGGAGACCCTGGTCTGCTTTGTCTGAGCCATTCCATTCTCCTCAGGGCTCAAGCAGCTCTAAAGCACCCGGATCACTGCAGGAGGAGAAAAGAGAGGGGCCTGCAGGGACTCAGCAGAGCAGGAAGCTCAGCACAGCAATGCCCAGGTCCCAGGCGTGTCCCTCAATCCCTGGGAGGGGATCGCTGGGAGATTCGTGCATCACCTGCACCCTCTTAGCCACGACTGAGGCTCCCCTTCATCTCAGCTACACCAGGGTGAATTTGACCCTGAAAACTTTTCTTCTACACCTTGTTCTTGGTCCGTAGCTGGAAAAATGAAGGATTCCTCTCCCCTCTCCCTCCCTGCCCCCCGACAGTTCCACGGTAGGTGAGAGCTCCGGCCGTGCCTGGTGATAATGACCCTGTGTCTGTCACAGCTCCGCTGTGCTCAGAGCCTCCTGACTGATTAATGTCAAAATAACAATTGCTGGGCTTTTTGCATGCTTGGGAACTTTTCAGCATCTCGCTACCATCAGGAGTTATTTTTTTTACCCTTATATTTATGCACCATATTAGGGCGACTTTAAAATTTAAATGAAGATGGAGTTTAGGACATCGGACATTGCATAATATATTCACTCATCTGCATATTGGAATTCAGAAAGCAACAAATGATCATTTATTTTTATTACAGGAGGAGCTGACAGAACTGCTTTACGCTTCAGGTTCCTGACAGCTCCGTTTTAAAACATTGCTCTGAATCACTTAAAACCTTGCCAGGTCTTGAGCATTTTGTCAGAAACTTTCCGAGTTGAGTTCCTGCTTCAGATGGATGCTTTTATATCGACTTTGTGGGAAACTGACTCTCAAATAGGCCTATCATTTCTTTGGGTGCAATTAAGGGAGATATATTGCTCAGCTAATGCTGAAAAGCTCTTAAAGCTGTTTTTGTTGAGTAGCTCTGGTACCTTCCTGGTTGGGAGCAGCGTTGGAAGGTTGGGAGGGCTGGAAGTGTGCGTGGGATATTGCTCCTGTGGACAACAGCCAGGTTTAAATGTCCTGTGGACCCCAGGAAAGCCCAATTCTGATTTCGTTTGGAAATTCATGAAGGTGGAGCTGAACTGTGTGAAAGCCCAGCTGTGCTGCAGGTGCTGGCACAGGGCTGGGGTGGGGTCTTGTCCCCGAGACAAACCCTGTCCCCATCCCCAGGGAATGGTGTGGGGCCCCTCCCCCGAGACAAACCCTGTCCCCAAGGGCAGGGAATGGTGTGGGGTCCTGTCCCTGAGACAAACCCCATCCCCAGGGGCAGGGAATGGTGTGGGGCCCTGTCCCCAAGACAAATCCTGTCCCCAAGGGCAGGGAATGGTGTGGGGTCCTGAGACAAACCCCA
>VWZT01010592.1:9950-30984 GCA_013397055.1 Pachycephala philippinensis | reverse complement strand
CCTGTCCCTGAGACAAACCCTGTCCCCAGGGGCAGGGAATGATGTGGGGCCCTGTCCCTGAGACAAACCCTGTCCCCAGGGGCAGGGAATGGTGTGGGGCAGAGGATGGGCACCATTCCCCACATCCCACCCGAGGCTGGGACCAGCAGGAGCAGTGCAGCAGGGACACAGCTGGGCTGGGGTTTGTCAGGGAGGATGAGTGTGGGAGTCTGCCGTGCAGGCTCGGTGTTCCCGGGACAGCCAGGGCAGGAAAGCCAGAATTTCCACTTGTGCTGCTCCCAAACAACCTTTCCCAAGGACGCTGGAATAGGGACACCATTCACAGTCCCTGGTACCCCCAGGGCTCTGATCCTGGCAGAAGGCAGAGGATGAAGATGTCCCTGCTCACTGCAGGGGTTGGACCTGATGCCCTTTAAAGGTCCCCTCCAACCCAAACTCTGCCATGGTTCCGTGATTTCTGCTGGAAGCTGCTGGTTCTGCTGCTAAAGCTTCATCCCGTTCTTTTCCTGCTCTCATCAGGCAATACCTGAGTCTTCCCTGGTGGGGCTGGAGTTGGGCTGGGCCATCCCAGCTCTCCCTCCAGCTTTGGGAATGATGAAGGAGAAGCAAACCCAAGCTGGAGGGTGCTGCTGGTGGCTCTCACCCATTGCTGTGCTGCTGTCACCTCGCAGGAGGGGCTGGAGCCCCCAGACCCCCTGAGCTCAAAGGGAAAACCTTCCCATGCAGTGCCAAGGGGATGGAAGCAGCGAAGGGCTCCCTCAGAGTGAGGAGAGCCAGGAGGGGATGGCCTGGCTGGATGGCTGGGGCTGTGCAAAGCGTGGGAATCAGTGGGATCACTGCTAAAAGGTGTGGTTTCTCCTGCCAGGATCTCAGAGGATCAGGGAGGGCAGGGATGGGGACAGTGTGGGATGGTGGCTGGACACCCAGACTGTGCCCGCACAGCTCTGCTGGGCATGCAGTGCCAGTGCTTCTTGCAGCCACGTACCTTTTTATTTAAAAATGACAAAATCACTAATTAGAATTTTCTCTCCGCATTTGGCTCTGGAAAAAAAAAAATTAAAAATGTATAAGGCCCTGTGTAGTGCGTATGTATATTTTATTGCTGCATAATTGGGATCTTCATTAGTTCCCTGGGTGGTGGAGTGACAGGCTTTTCATGTGCTGCAGACACTAATGCAGGGTGATACGCCTCTCTTTTCCTTTTCATTGCGAGGTGCCCCATCCTAAACACACTCCAGGCTCCCTCAGAAGGACTCGTGCACCTTTTTGGGGAACACTCTCAGCTGCAGTGTCACCGAGAGCCGAGGCTCTGATTGCAGCAGGAGCGAGGGCGGGGGGGGCCATTTGGAGATTGAGAAAGTATTAATTATGTTAATCCCAAACCCCAGGGTATAATTGCTCCTGCTCTCAAACAAAATGTTACTTTTATCTAAATGACTAGAGTGGGAGAAGCACAATCCGGTTTAATTTAGCGCCGGAGCAGCCGAGCGGGGCCGGGCAGGGCCAGAGGTGGCACCAGCACGCATTTTAAAAAGTGCATTTCTTAATTCTAAAAAATTGTTGACAAATATGTGTCCCAGTTTTTTAAAAGGCTGATTGTATTTTTAGTTCTCTGAACAGAATAAAGATCAACTTTTGCGGTTGCTGTCAGAAACCCTAATCCACCACCGTCCAGTGCTGCAATTGGTGCTTCTGTGAAACACGCAGCTGAGAATCCCGGCACCGGGAGAGTCACCAAACTCTCATCAGGATGTGACAAGAATGGAAGAAGGGACCTCCTGAGCCAGATCCATCCCCCTTATCACCTGTCCCTGCCCGTGGTCACCGGGGGATGCCCAGAAGAAACAGGAGGACCCTGGCGTGGCTTTTCCCTGGAGGAGCCCCCTGCTTCCAGCAGGATCTGGCTCAAGCACTTTGTTTTCTACATCACTGCGTTTCCCACAACATTCTTCTCTTTGTTAGATTGGTTTCCCTGCTTTTGGAACCTGTTTGTCCCTTTGGGCTCCATGACCTGCTCAGCTCCTGCGTTATGAAGGGTAATTGTGCATTCTCAGGGATCTTCCCTTTGCTGGCTTTAAACTTCCTGCCTGATGGTTTGAGGTGTTCACTGCAGTGGTTTGTGTTTGAGACAATAAGGAATAACTGCTCTCTGCTCACTCCTTCTCTGTCACTCATGACTTTGTAGCTCTTTGTCCACCACAGTTTTTCTCTTCCCTGTGCAACCATCCAAGCTGAGGTGTGAAAGTTATTCCAAAGTTGTTCTAAATCTTTGGTTACCCTTGCCCATCTCTAAAGCTCTTCTAGTTTGCAGATTTTTTTTGTCTCAATAGGAATATGTGTCAGGAATGTGCATAATATCCAAAATATATGTACACCCTACAAGGTCCTTTCTTGTTATCTCATGACTGGGAAAACTTTATTTGAAAGCTTTTTTTGGAAATCTAAATTCTCAAGGCTACATCTAGTCTTCCCTCCAGGATGTGGAATTGCTCTGTTGGTCAATTTTGGATGAGATAACAGCTTGTTCTGCCTTAGCCCTGCTGATTTGGTTCTTTATTATGTCTGGAAACAGCTTTCCTTGTAAAAAATCAAGGTTCTCATTTCACAGCTTTCTGTATTTCTCCTCCAACTCTTTTTAATAAATTGGCAAGAAATTCTCAACCTTCTAATTTCTCATGCATAGGTGAAGTGACAGATTTCCCAGTGCAGTTAATAGACTGGAATTTCATTTTTTCATTCCTTCGCCGCTCTTTGGAAAATACCATCTGGTCTTGATGAATTTTTATTATTCAATTTTTAATTTCAAGCCTAAAATATAAAACAGTTCCTCATACTTATCCCTGGTAATGAAAATTCCCCATGTGGGAACATGACTAAATTCCTCTGTTTATTTAAATTTCCTGCCGTGCCCTTTCACAGTTCTCCCGCTGAATCCTGATCTTCCATGAGCTGTACCATGGCACGGACTTACCTTCTAGTGCTCGAAAAAAAAAGGTTATCATTACTTTTAATGTCTTTAGCAAGTTCTTTCTCAAGCACAATTTTGGCCCTTGTTAATATTGGTTCACATTAACTTGCCAGAGTTATCCTTTGAGTTCAAGTTGCTTCTTTTATGCTGCTTTATAACCATGGCCAGGATGACTTTTGCCCGTTTAAAGTTTTCTAATAATGTTCCAGAGCTTCTAATACAGTTTATTTCAAAAGTATCCCAACCACTTTCAATCATTTTACCCTTCTAGCCATTCCCTTTCAATTCCCTTTTAACTAGTCTCCTCTTTTTTTTTTTGTAGTATCCCTTTAAACTTTATCAGAGTGCTTTCTGCTTTTTTCCCCCTCTCCTGTCGAGTATTGAAGTTCAGTCTATTACGGCCACTCTTCCGTGGGGATGGGTTTTGATGGTTCCCCTTGAACCAGGGCTCCTGGACTGCTCCACACTAAATCAAAGGTTGCTTCTCCTCTTCCCTGCACTCGGAAGCAGCAGCACTTTCGCAGCCTGAAAATGGAGTCTCAGCCCCTCAGCCCTTTGTAGCAGTCTCCAATCACCACGGGGGGAATTGGAGTCTGCTTTTATTTTTGTGTTTTCAGCCCTGAGGGACCGGCTAAGGCTGCTGAGGCCTCGTACAGGGGTGACGCCGCTGAGGCCTTGCTGCCATCGTGGGGCTGTCCCTCCCCGTGGGGCACGACACAGCCACGAGGCCTTGTCTTCCCACACATCCATGAAACACCCATCCTCAGGAATTGCTGCTTATTGACACGGCGAACTTCTTCACCTCGCTGACCCTTAGATCTCCTGAGGGCCTCACCTCAGCTGCTGGCGGTCACTCTGCTGTTGCTAATGGAGTTCCGCCCTGGTGTGGGTGAGGGAGCTGGGGCTGCTCAGCCTCCAGAGGAGCCCCAGCTGAGAGGGCCCTCAGCCCTGGGTGTCACTGGGTGTCACTGGGTGTCCCTTTGTGTCACTCTGTGCCCCTGGGTGTCCCTGAGTGTCCCATGTGTCATTTGGTGTCCCTGGGTGCAGGGAGGGCTCCGAGCAGGGCCCAGGTTCTGCTCCAGGGGCCCAGCAATGGCCCCAGAGCCACGGGCAGGGCCTGAGCCCAGCAATTCCCCTGCTCAGGAGGCACAACTTGTGCCCTGGGCAGTGCCCAGCCCTGAACAGAGCCCAGAGAGGCTGTGGAGTCTCCTCCCTGGGATATTCCAGAGCTGTGTGCGCACATTCCTGTGCCCTGTGCTCTGGGATGGCCCTGCTGGAGCAGGGAGGTGGCACCAGTGACCCTCTGTGGGCCTTTCCAACACAAACCCTCCTGTGACTCTGTGACTCTCTGGTTCTGTGATTCTATGAAGTGATTCTGTGGCTGATTCTGTGGCTGAAGTGTTTCTGTGATTCTGTGACTGACTCCGTAATTCTCTGACTCTGTGACCATGATTCTGTCACTGATTCTGTGTCTGTGATTCTGTGACTCTGTAATTCTCTGATTCTGTGACTGTGATTCTGTGATTCTGTGACTGAATCCGTGTCTGTGATTCTGTGACTCTGACTCCATAATTCTCTGATTCTGTGACCATGATTCTGTCACTGATTCTGTGTCTGTGATTCTGTGACTCTGTAATTCTCTGATTCTGTGACTGAGATTCTGTGACTGATTCTGTGACTCTGCAACTCTGTGATTCCTCGCTCTGAGAAAGGGCTTTGCCCCTGCAAAAAGGCAAATTCTGGATGTTTGGTGTCCTCCAAAAGAGAGACCTGGCCTGAACAGAAGATCTCAGGAGGCAGAGGACACTCACTTCCCTCAGGACTTTGTGCCAGGGTTTCATCACCTCCATTGTTAAAATCTTGGGGGTCATTCAGTCTGAATTTCTCCAGCTTCAGCTCCCAGCCATTAGTTCTTATTATGTCTTTCTCCATTACATCAAAGGGCCCTTTAGCACCTGGTATTTTCTCCCTGTGCAGGTACTTACAGCCTACTCAAGCCACCTCTCACTCTTCCCTTCCACAATCTAAACAGATTGTGCTTTTCAAAATCATTCACTTCAGGGCAATTTCTCCTGACCTCAAATTATTTTTGCGGCTCTTTTCTTGAACCTTCTCCTGTTCCTGTTCCCTTTTACAAGCCCAGACATCAGGCTGGCATCTCCCAATCCAGGCTTGATGTGAGCATTTCCATGGGGAGGGAAGAAATCTTCCCCTGCCCATCCCTGTGTTCACAGAGCATTATTAACTCTTGGTGCTCTGGCAGCCCACATTTGATCACTTGCCCACGGTGGTCTTTAATCCATTTTAGGCCTCACTGTTTTCCAGGAGGTCGTTTTTGCCTTTGGATGGATCAGCTTCACTTGGCTTCACATGCATACCTGTGATCCCAGTCACTCAATTTGCTGCCTGGTCAGGGGCATTGCAAACATCTGCTGCTTCCCAAACCCACTGCCTGTTCCAGCACAAAGGGAAATCAGAATTGTTTGACAGCATCTAATTGCTATGAAACCACATGGACCAACATTTGTTGGTTTTCTAGGTGTTCAGTCTGTGGTGGAACCCTTGCTTTGCACAGGACCGTGCCAGGCTTACTCAGAAATAACTGATGTTAGCCCAGAACCCCAGCCTGAACATCAACAAGGATTAAAAGTTCACATTAGAGTATAAGAAATCTCCTCAGCCTTGTTTTGGGATGCTGAAATATGATGTTAAAATGTTTGGATCTAATAGATGTTGCTTAATATTGTCCTGCCATGCTAAAGGACAGGAAAAAATACATCTGCATGCCTTGCCAAGCACGGGCACTGAGGGGCTCAGTGCCCACTCGTGCTCTCCAAGTGCCATTTTGCCATTCAAATGCACGTTTGGTTTGGGTGTCTGTAAAGGAGAGCAGCCAACTGGAGACTTTCTATGTGTATTTTATTAATTCCTCATTTATAAACCATGGCTGACACAGCTGAGTGTGTGACAGAGTGAGGGTCAGACAGGCTCATGTGCAGGTGGTGGGGCTGAAACTGTGAAATGTTTTGCTGGTTTTATTCAATATTATAACAAATAGACCAGGTTGGTCGGGGCTTGGAGCAGCCTGGGCTAGTGGAAGGTGTCCCTGCCCATGGCAAAGGGTGGGATGGGATGAGTTTAAGGTCCCTTCCAACCCACACTAGTCCTGGATTCCTGATTCTCAGCCCCTGGAGCAGAAGGTTTTTGTGCAGTGCTGCCAGCTCAGAGTCTGTTCAGGCTTCTCTCTCTCTCTCTCTTAAAAAAAGAAGTGTCTGTATGAAAAGCATTTGTAATTATCATAGAGTGCAGAGCATTAGCACAGCTACAGCTACAGTTGTGTCACTTTGTAGTGCTAATGGTGCATTGTTGGGGTTGTGTTTCCCTGCAGTGACAGCACCCAGGAGCTCTGGTACCTGGCAGCCCAGGTGCCAAGATCCAGCATTGTTTTACTACAAATATGGGGGAAATGTAACAGATTTCTGGCGTGTAAATGTCCCCTGGTGGATTGGAGCACAGCACAGGCCTTCCTCCTCACGCCAGGAGTTGGGCTGTGGGAGGAAATGGTGATTCCACACAGGATGGATCCCAATCACTGCAGAATAACACAGCAGAATGAGGGGTGGATTGACCACGCACGGGAAGGTGCCAATTGAAGATCCAGGTGAAAAGAGGCAGCCTGGCACCCTCTCCATCCTGCTGGAAAGGTTGGATTTTTCAGTAGCAAATTAAGGAGACTGATCTAATTCTTGTGGCATTTTCCAGCTGCTTTGTCACACAAGGTCACTTCTTTGGCACCCTCATGCTAAGCCTTTCTGAGATGCTGCTGCCAGGAAATTCATTATTTAACGAGGGAGTTTCAAAGCAAGGGCCAGGGTTCCCTGTGCCATGGCCTCTGGAGGGTTTTCCAGCCAGCTGGTGACATTTTCCTCCTGCAGCTCCTGGGAAGAGCTGCAAAGGGAAGAACACCAGGCAGCTCTGCTGGGGTGGGCTGCCTGAACCGCCACAGGCTGCTCTGGGTTCCCAGATCTGGGGAGGACTGAAGAGCTGGAGGTGCCCCATGGCAGCCTGGCAGACACCCATCCTCACACTGGCACAGCCCAGCAGCTCCTTGGAGCTCTCAGCTGGAGCCTGGGGGCCTCTGAATGTGTTAGAGACAAACATTAAGCACAGAAGGCTCAAATGTACCTTCTGAGGGGTCTAGAGAGGCTCGACCTTGCTCCAGGTACCAGGGCAGGAACCACACTAAAAATGCAACCA
This sequence comes from Pachycephala philippinensis, assembly GCA_013397055.1. Classification (NCBI taxonomy): domain Eukaryota; kingdom Metazoa; phylum Chordata; class Aves; order Passeriformes; genus Pachycephala; species Pachycephala philippinensis. The sequence continues at coordinate 23,759 of VWZT01010592.1, read as the reverse complement.
CACTAAAAATGCCTTTGCTTTGGCTGCATTGATTGAACTGGACCAGTTCAGCTCCCCAGGGTGGCACCCACCTGAATCCTCCTAAGTGGGAATTTCTGTTCCTACAAATCCCAGAATGCCAGACTGGTTTGGGTTGGAAGGGACCTTAAAGCCCTCATCATCCCACCCCCTGCCATGGGCAGGGACACCTCCCACTGTCCCAGGCTGCTCCAAACCCCGTCCAGCCTGGCCTGGGACACTTCCATGGGAAGTCCAATGTTCCAGAGCAGAGGGAAATAAGGAAGGGGACACTCTCAGTGACCTTGAGGCAGCTGAGTCTCCTGTAAGTGCTCTGGAATCGAAGACACTTTACACTGAGCACAGAATGATGGTGTCACATGTTGTGCTCTATAATTACAGTGTTTCCATTGCAGACTCAATTTTTAGGGGTTTATAACTTTTCTTAAGAGAGTGAGCAGCAATGACCTGTTTCTGCATTCGAAGCAGGTTTTAAGGTCATTATGTGAGTGTTAACTTTCTGCTACAGTGTGTTGTAATGGAATGAGTCTTGCAGAGGAAAAACATTCTACAGGATTGGCAAAAATGAGCATATTCATCTTAATTTTTGCATCTACTTAATTTCAGGAGCTTTTATAATTAAATGTTTGGTTGCACTGACAAATAGAAGAAGCAAATCCTTGCCATCATGAAAACAATCCCATTCCATCTGTGTGTGGAGGAACGAAAATAACTTTACATGGAACTTCTCCTTAAAAAGCCAAAGGATGAGTTTTCCATGCTGGAAGAGCAGATGGGTGTTATTTTCTCCATGTTCTTTCTCACAGGCCTTGGCTCCTGCTCTCCAGCTGGTATCCAGGGATCACCTGCTTGGGAACGTGCCCTTCCCAAGGGAATTGCACGTTTTCCTGCACTGCTGGACTGAGTCCTGCCACGGCATCAGGAGTGGGAACTGCCACCCCGGCGTTCCAGCAGAGCTGTGGGGAGCTGTGAGTGAGGAGCAGAGCGGTGGCCATGGGGACAGAGCAATGCCCTGCTCTCCACAGGGACACAGGGACACCAGGACACACAAAATCTGTTTCCCACAGCTGAAGGACACGAGCCACCAAAAGTGTGACCCTTTTTCAGGCAGCAAAACTGCCCAGGAGACCACAAACCGCACTGAGAAGAGTCTGGTTCACAGCTGTTGCCTTTTTCCTAGAAGGAGACCATCACATCTTGTAGGATTCCCACTGGGATCATTGCTCAGGTGCTCGGCTGCAGAGCAAATCAGGGCAGTGCTGAAGCTGAGCTTCTCTCAGATGTGTGATTCTACCTTGACTCACAGCCAGAATGCCTTTTCTTTTAGGGAACCACCACTCTGGAGCAGGAAAAGTGGATTCTTCCCAGAGTGGGAAAAGTAGATTGTTCCCAGAGCCATGGGTCTTGCAATGTAGTCATCAGCCTGCAACTGGGGACCCCACAACTGGAAATCATTTCCTCTTGGGAACATTTCCTAATCCTCTATGAAAAATTTGCTGGCCTGTTGGACAGGTGGGAGAGAGTGAGAATCATTCAAAGGCTGGGGAATAGCATTAAAATCCAAAATAGCCACTCGGCCTTTTTATCAGCCCAAAATATGTAACCCATAGATTTCAAGTTTTTCCATGGGCAGAGGAGCTGGAATGGTGGATGAGTCTTGGACAGGTGTTTGTGTGCACAGTGCACCGAGCTCACAGTGAGAATCTGCAGGATGAGGGTTAGAGAGTGGTGAGAATTAGGATTTTTTCCACGGAAAGTGAGAGCAAAGCTATTTCTGAGCCCTCCACCCCACTGCGTCCCAGGCTTCATCCCTTGAGTACCCCTGCCCATAGCAGTGGGACCTCTGGGTGTTACTGAAGCAGGTGAGAAGTGATTTCCCCCTGGGGAAGGGATCTCCTCACTCCTTGGGCAAACAGGGAAAGGAGCAAAGAACAGACTCACGGGGGCAGGGGCTGTGTCAGGCTGTGCTTTTGCAGAAGCTCCCTGGGAGCAGGGCAGAGCACAGCCCCTCTCCAGACCTGTATCAGAGTTCACAGAGTTAACTGAAATATTCCTGCTCCTACAGCTTTAATTCATTCAGACTCGTTCAGAAGCTTCTGATAATAAGACCTAATTTATAATTAGGCTTTATCAGTAATCAGTTAATTTATAGAACCCTAATTCTCACGAAGGTATTTCAGAGGCTTTGCTTATTACATTGTGGAGTTAATGCCCACAGACAACCAAATCACAGTGAGAGGATGGAAACAAATTTCAGGGTAATCCTGCTCCGTTGAGTTATTTACTTGGGATTTCATGCAGTGGGTGGAACAGGGGTAGCATTTCAGCCAGCAGCCAGGGACAAGGGGGCTTCCTTCGCTCAGCCACGGCAGGGGTGGGCTATCAGTTGCAGGTAGCCCTCCCCGAGCACTGAGGCAGCTGTAATCTGCCAGGGATTCCCAGAGCTCGGAGATGTGCTGGGAAATGAGCCCCACACAGCAAGGGGAGGTGCTGATAGGGAGGGAGGGAGCCAGGGCTGCATGGTGAGACATCACCTCCGAGGCTGAATCCACCGCCCACAGAATGCTCCTCATCAGCCTCAGGTCTAATGATTCCAACACTGCCAGTCTGGACCAGTAAGAGTTCCCAAAAATTCCCAAACAGTGGGATATTTCTGGTGGAACTGACTCCCTAAACGAATGCTCACAGTGCTTTTGTGTCTCTTTGGGCTGCAATCCCAAATAGTTTCCACCTTCCCTGCAACCGCATCACCCTGCAAACCCATCTCCACCTTCCCATCCTCTCTCCCCCTGCTTTCAGCCCATTCCACAGCTCTGACTCCTGGTTTCTCACCTAGGCAACACTTTGCTCTCCCATCATTCCCTCCAAAGCAAAGAGGAAAAATCCAGACAACTCCTCTCTCTCCTTCTCTTCAAATCCCATCGCTGTCCATTGCTTGTTTCCCTTCCAAAAGAAGCACAGTCCACAAACATCCTTGCCGTGCCTGCTTTCAGAGAATAGGTAGCTATTTTAAACCCAAGCCCAGGCCCTGGTGAGCCCGGATTGCTGCCTTTCAGTGCAGAGCTCTCCTCGGTGGACTGTCATTCCTCCAGTCCTTAGGCCCTCGGAGAGCTCCCAGTCAACCAGTTTCAATTAAATTTCAATTAACAGATCTGAGCAAAGTGTTCTCTGCCACGGCATCACCAGGAGGGCTGGATCAAAGCATGCAGATGAGCAGCTCACCCCGAGGCCCTTCATGTTGGGACTGTGGCCATGTGCAAACCTCCCAAAATGGGGCTCTTCTGGTGGTGGCTGGGTCTGGGTCCGTGTCTGGGTCCGTGTCTGGCTCGAGGGCAGGGCTGTGGGATCGGGAAGGAGTCCCCATCCCAGCAGGACCCCTGGGCCTGCAGGAGTCCTGGGCCAGCAGTGGGGTCACACTGTCCGTAGGGCACAGCGCTGCCCTGCCCCAGCCCCGGGGGATGCAGAGCCTTGGGCCACGTGCTCCAATCCATCCCTTCGGCTCCTGGCTTCCCTCTGGTGTTGGATTGGGAGTGTCTCATTCACCGTTTGTATTTGTTTTACTGAAACCCCGTGAAGGGAGATTTGTTAAGTCCTTGCAGGTGTCAGCTGCAGCAGCTGAGAGTCACCACCCATTTCACCTCCCTTCCACAGGCACCACTTCCCCGATGTTCTCCCGCCCCATCATCCCAAGGGATGTTTCTGTTCTCTACCCGTGCAACAGCAGCTCGGCTCGTGCTGTGCTCCAGCTCTGCCTTTCCCTTGGAATTCCACCATTTCTCGCTCAGATCCCTCCCACTCCCCCGTCCACTCCTAGGATGGGTTTTCTTTGATCCCCAAATCTCTGAGCCGCCTTCTCCTGACGCCACAGCAGCCAGTTCTCCTTCTCTGTGATTGCAGAGGAGCTGCAGCCTGTTGTGCTTTAATTAAGGTGTATTAGCAGTGGCGTGTTATTGATTTACTGTACATTTGCATTAGCTGAGTACCTCATGCCCTTATCTGATGGGCAGAGCACGGATACAGCGCACGGAGCCTCCCTGGATGAAGCTCGAGCAGGAGAAGGAGCAGGCCCACCTGGGTGGATCTGCAGAGCTCTGGCTGCTTGGCAGTGGCTCCTGGAATTGCCAGATGCAAATCCAGATGATAAGGTGTGAAACCTGAAATCCAGTTTTATTCAGACTGGCAGAACTTCCCAATCCAAGTCTTTCACATTTCGTGCTCCTGTCTGTATTTCCTGGCTCACAGCACAGAAAGGGCTGTGGCTTGTGCCCCTTCTTGCAGGGTGGGAACCATCCAGCTCAGTAAAACACACAGAAAATGGTGAGTTCACCCCCTCAGAGCAGGCTCACGATGTGGGAGGTCACACCCGCTGCTTCTGTGACCAGGGGAACACCCTCGAGGTGTGCAGGGAAACCTGGGGTTGTCCCCACCAAGCCAAAAAGGTAGTTCCTGTGCTCCAGCAGCCCAAACCCAAAACCCAGCCCACGTCTGCAGGACCCCACAGCCCAGGGGCAGGGCTGGACCCCACGGCAGCTGAGTGATGTCCCGTGCCCTGGTCCCAGCTGACCATGCCAGTGAGGACAGTGACCCTCCATCACGCCCCTACCCATGGCTGTGATCCACATGGGCCTCAGCACAGGGAGCTGGAGCTCAAAGCCAGCCTGGGAACAGCCTCAGCTTGTCCAGGCTGAAGGCACGGAGGGTTTGGGGCAGACAGAGCCCAGGTTTGTGGCTGATCCCTCTGTGCACAGCTACAGCCCAAGATTTGGGCCAGCTCGGGCTGAGCACATCATCCCCCCATGGGAGACCCTGAATATCTGACAGCCTGAAATCTCCAGGGTTTCACATGCACCCTCTGCCTTGGGGGAACAATTTAGCAGCAGAAGTGAACCCCACCCTGCTGGAAAACCCCAGCACGCATTGGGAAGTCCCAAAAACCAGGTTACCTGCAGCAAACCTGGTGCATCTGCCCGTGCACTGGCACCGTGGAGAGTCTGCTCTGCTCCCTCAGCCCGCAGCTCCTGCCCACACACAGCCAGGGGCACGCACGAGAGGGGCCTCAAGCAGCATCCTGAGCTGCTGAGTGCTGCTGGAGACACGGCTGAGGTCCTGGCCAGCTCTGTGCTCCAGCAGGAAGGAGATGGGATGTGGTGCCCAGCCAACACCACTCCACAGGGTGCCCAGAGAAGCTGTGGCTGCCCCTGGATCCCTGGCAGTGCCCAAGGCCAGGTTGGACAGGGCTTGGAGCAGCCTGGGACAGTGGGAGGTGTCCCTGCCCAGGGCAGGGGGTGGAACAAGATGAGATTTAAGGTCCCTTTAAGGTCCCTTCCAGCCCAAACCACAGCCCCTCCTGCCACACAAACTTTGGGGCTAAACAAGCAGCAATCAGGCACCTTCCTGCCACCTCCAAAGATGCTCTGCTGCCCTTGGGCAGACCTTTGGGAACTGGAATATCTCCTGCATGCCCAGCCAGGGTTTCCTCACAGCTTGGGTACCCCATGCCTGTGGTCCCCTCTCAGTTCTCTTGCTCTCAGATTTTGGTCGGTCAATGCAGTGTCCAACCCTGTGGTGTTTGCAGAGACACCAAGCGACTGCATTCAAATACTCAGACAGCTGTGAATAAACAGATCTTCAGGGTAACTCAAAAGAAAACTGAAACGAGGCAGAGCTGGCCTATATTAATCTCAACGAGTTCTCAGCACAAACGAATGCAAAGAGCACATTTCCATACGGGGGCAGCTCCTGCAGCTGACATGAGCTGAGTAACTCAGCCTGTTCTTCACCATGGACATGGCAGCTATTTTAAATATTTGGGAGTTCAGAGTTATCTGCTCCTGCACCATCGTTTAAATTGATTTACAATGGATCTTTATTGACCTTGCTGCAGAAAGCTCCAAGAAAATAAAAATGTCAGACCCTCATTAGGAGATCTGGAACAACATCAGCCAACCCTGAGCATCATCCAGCCCAGCACCTGGAGCAAACCTGGGTCTGCCTCTACTCTCAATCATCACTTCTGTGTTCATTACCAAGGGCGTGGGGACATCACCACTCCCACTCCGGACTCCAGACTGCACCCCTTGGGCTCGCAGTGGACACAAACCCAGGACAAACAGCCAGCGTGGAGCCCTGCTGGGACCCTGGCTCTGCCCCTGCAGCCCTCACTCATCACTCTGTTTGTCACCATGCTGTGAGCTCTGCCCCCTGTGCTGCATTATCCAGAGCTGATCTGCCCAAATCCCCTGCCTCGATTGCCATCCTCCTTCCTCTGGGACTCCATCCAGAGACATTCCCTACCCCAATTCCAAACCCTGCCTTTGTGGCCATGTGCCACAAATGTTCCAGCTAAAGTGACTATTTCAGCCTCCACGAGAACACTCTGTCTTGACAAACTTGTACCTTTTCCCAAAATTCTCCTCGTGGAATGAATCTGCTCTGTGGAAAGTTGGAGGGAAATCAATCTGGCCACATTTGCATTAGGAGAGAAGAGGAAAATCATACTATTTTCCTACCTTGGAAAAGCCCCCAAACCACCACATTAGAGGTCCTTTCCAACTTCAGTGACTCTGGTTCTGTGACTCTTCACCCAATGCAAAGAGCTCCTCAATCCTGACCCTGCATCCCACCCAGAGCAGGAAAAGGGCAGAGGTGGAGAGGAGGGAGAGCCAGCGTGGGCTGAGCGTTGTGACAGTGTTTGGTGGCCAGCAAGGTGATCCATCAGGAGAAGAAAAGAAACTGTTGAGCAGACAAACAAACCTTTACAGGCCCAGGTGGAGCAGGTTCCTTCCAGTTCCATATTCCTACAGCTGTGCCATCAGTGAGCTCACCTACTGATCCTGGAACAGTCCACAGGATTTGAAGGATTGGAGATTCTGCCTGGATACAAGTCAGCATTCCCCCAGCAAACCAGAGACAAACACAACAACCCCAAATGTGTGAGGGAAGAAGGCAAGGAGGGATTCAGAGCAGCTCCCAGTGATGGGCTGGGGTGTGTGCAGGTGGAGAGGGGGTCAGAGGAACCCCCAAGGGAACAAAGCTCCAGCTGTCCCCCCTCGGGGGTGCCTTGGGATATAAACTAACACTGGTGTGCCCACACAGCTGAGTCTGTCACAAAAAGGTACGCACAGCGTTCAGCTAAAACCAGTTTCTAATTGGCTGAAACCAAAGGAAACTTGGTTGCCTGTTTAATGAAAGGATCTGCTCACAGACTTTCATCACTCAAAGTGGATTTTTGAGCCATGCAATGGTTTGTGTGACCGGGTTGCATCAGCTCAACACAGTTCAAAACCTTCTGGGTTGGAAAAAAATGGTTCACAAAATGTGATGCTCCAGCAGAAGCAAACACAGACATGCCAAATTACTGCAGCTTAATGAGTTCCCTCTCGTCAGCTGAGCTGGCCCTGTGTGTACCCTCTTTGAAGTCAAATGTACTCATGTAAGCACCCTAAGAGGCTTTAGGAAGGGATTCCTGTTTGGGCAAAGCTTCACAATGGCTGGTGCTGGCATTGTCAAGAATTAGGTGGTTGCTTTGCTAATATTCTCCTCCTGTCCTTGCCTCCAGTTGAGTCTCTGCTTCATAGCCTGGCTCTAAACAACATCCCTGAGCTTTTATCTGCAGGTGACAAACAGAGGCATACAAACTGGATTGGCAGGAACACAAAGAAAGCTTTCATCTCATCACTGCACGAGGCACTTACAGGAACTTCTCAAGGAAAAAAGAGATTATGCATCAACATTGTGAGCATAAAGACAATTTAAAAGGGATGTTAAGAAACTTCATGTCAGGAAAATATAGAACATCTGCAAACAGACGAGTATTCAGTAATAAGCTACGTCAACGATCTGGGAGGAAAGAGGCTGTTTTCCTGCAGTGACAAGCCCAGAGAACATCCCAAAGGGGATTTGAACAAGCTAAAGTGCTCCTTGTGGTCAGAAAACTCAGCTGGCTGTGTGCTGTACTTGGGGTTATTGGGCTGGGCTCGTTTCACCTGCTCCCAGCTCTTTGCTCCCATCTCTGCCACATCTCACACCTGAGGCGGGTGTGGAGGTCAGTCCCCAGGCTGGAACAGGTAGCTGTCCTGGAAGATTTCTGGACTTCACACACACTCACCCCCCAACACGCAGTTTTGTGGCAGTTTATGGTATTTTGCCACCAGATCTGGCAGCACTGGGGTGACAGAAGCAGCAGGACATTCACCTTCTGGGTGAGTGGCTCTGCAGGAACACACAGCGTGACTGTGATTATTATAATAACCCAGGATGGCAGGAAAGACTCACCTACTAAAGAACAAGCTGGTTTAGCTGGTTATTGCTCCATTAATTACTGGACAACTAATGGTAACATGTTTATTCCCAGCTGCCAGCAAACACTGCCTACACTGGTGCACTGATGCCTTGGAGGTGCTGCATCCACCCGGGAAGCACCGAGCTGAACCCGTGTGCCAGCACAAACACTGCCAGAGCTGCCAGGGCGACAGGGGGCCTGGGTTTCCTTGGCTGGCTTCACCTTTCCGGGGCTCTGTGCTCGTGCCTCTGCCAGCTGGATGCAGCCTGGGAGCCAGCTGGATGCAGCACGGTGCCAGCTGGTGGGGCTGCCGACTTCTCGGGGATGTGGCTCCATCTGAGCTCGCTGCCTTCTGCTGCACGAGCAGCTGGCAAAGAGATGGCTCAGAGGGTCACTGTGGCCCAGGGTGTCACCCCCTGGGACATCCTGACACGAGCCACCCCCACTGCCCAAGGTTTTTTGCTGATGTCTTCACTGAGCCAGTCCAAAGTGGGCTCCCTGGGGGGCTCAGCCAACTGGCTGCTGCTTTTGCCATGTAATTTGTGATGCACTTGTTCAAACACCTCCCTGCTCCTGCCCTGTGCCGGGATGCCAGCCTGGACAGGCTGTCCTGACCTTCTCCAGCTGCTCTTTTAACTCAGGGCAGCATCAGTGTCCTGAGAAATGAGAACCAGGGCAAGCGGGTGGATCTGGACCTGTGCTGTGTGCAGTGTTCTACCTCTTGAGCTTGGTGCCAGCAGGTTGGCACTGTCACTGCTCCTCTGGGCTTAAGATGAAACCAGGCGAGATTTAGGCCTCAGCACAGTCTGGAGCCCGTCCCATCAAATGTCCCTCTGCACTCCCAAGGAAGGCAGTGAAGTCCAAGGAATATCCTGCTCTTTGAGAGCCGCACTGGAAGAGGCAGCCCGGGGCTGCACCCTCCTGTCAGGGAGTTGTGCAGAGCCAGAAGTTCCCCCTGAGCCTCCTTTGCTCCAGGCTGAGCCCCCCCAGCTCCCTCAGCTGCTCCTCATCAGCCTTAAGTACATGGTCCTTCCTGCCATCAACTGCCTTCGCCAAGTTTTGACTGAATTTCTCCTTAATGACTCCAGCTTTGTCATTTCGGGGATGTTCCGGCAATAAGATATGACAAGGTGTGAATTATAGGACAATAATTCATGCCTGGAGCAGTGTCAGGCACAAGGCTGGGAGCTGAGGGCCGTCCATGCAGCTCAGTGTGAATTATTGCACCATAATTCACGCCGTGAGGACATGCTGAGGGACTAACCAGAGAGTATCCACACAAAAAAATGGGTTAAAACTCTTCATTTTATTTAGCTTGCTGGATTAGAGGGGACATTATACTCTCTGCGACATGCCTTTTGGTCCATCCCCGTGTTTTCTTTGCTGGAGTCAAATGAAAAGGAAAAGGCCCAGCTGGATGTGGAAGGGATGAGGAGTGTGAGGGCTCCGGGCAGGGGGAGGCAGAGCAGTCGGCACCTACCTGCTCCTCTTCCCCCTGCCCTGCCTTAAACATCCAACACCTGATCCTAAAGCGCTTCAGGAGCTCAGCACAGAGCAGGAGCAGGGATCACTTCCCCTGGAGGGTGTCACACGAGGTGGCACCTGGAGCTGTCCCAGCACGGAGCTGTGGCTGGTGCAGAGCCTGGCACAAGCTCCCCTTCCCACAGGCAGGAGCTCCCGGGGGACTGAGCAAAGTGCAAAAGGAATTCCAGCAGCACAAGGGATGTCCCAACACCGCCCCTGCCCCTGCTGGGCTGCTTCTGCCTTTTCACTGCTTTTGGTGGCCAGTCAGGTACAGGGCAGAGCTCTGGAAAAGGCTTTGCTGAACGTTTTGAAGGCTGGGGTTGCACTCTTCATGCAGGCAGTCCGCAGAAAGTCACACTTGTGAAATCTTTAAGTTTTTTTTTTTAATCTGAGAAAACAGCCCCCGGTGATGTTCATCCCTTCCTAGAAAGCTGCTACAGTTCAAAAATAAACCAGATGCTTCTCCAGGGCTCTGTGGGAAGTGATCTGCCTCCAGCAGCCCCCCAAACAACTCTGTTTTGCAGTAAACATGATCCAGCCTGCCCCTGTTTTGGGGCTTCAAAGACAGATGCCCTAAAATCTCTTTCCAGGGTTTCTTCTGTTGAACAAGGAGGCAAATCCTCACCCTGCAATAAGTCCATGTAGGGGTGTCTCCAGTCCGTGGTGTGCAGTGACAGACCTGGGAGAGCCCTGAGGAAGAGGAAGCTCCCTTCATCCCAGAGCTGGCCACCGCAGGGACCAGGGCTCTGGGTGATTCAGGGGTGGCTGCCGACTGCAGTGGACCCAAGGCAAAAGATAATTTAAGGTTATCCAGGGCAAATTCCAAGGCATTATTTGGGCTTCAGTTGCCCAGTCAGTATAGATCTCATTTTGAAATGTCTCCAGGTTAATTGATTGCTGTTTCAGACAGTTATTGATTTTCAAATAATTATTCTAATTATTTGCCATCCAGCTAGCTTTCTCTCCCTCTCCTCAGGCAGTCTGAAAACATTTCCTTGCAGAGCCCCACACAAGAGGCTGGTTTTTGGTGTTTCCAGTGGAAGGTGGGGCACTGGGGCAGCACAAGGAGACCCAGCCTTGCCCTCTGCCCCTGGGAGGGACATGGGACCCACCACGATGGCCAGCCCCTGCCCCAGGGCTGCCAGGGCACTCTGCAGAGTGTCAGCAGTGCCAGGGGGGACAGTTCAGGACAGGTTGGTCTCCACCAGCCTTGGGAGGAACCTTCTGGAATCTGGAGAACCCAAAAGAGCTCAGCTGCTGCTCAGGGTTCCCGTGTCCCTGTCCCCACTGGCACAGGAAGCTCTGGATGAATCCCGGCTCCCAGGGCTGCAGGAGGCACAGCTCTGCCCCAGCCCTGCTGCTGCCCACACTAAGGGCTCCCTGTGGAGCTGAGTGTCACAGATTTACTCACCATTTCACTGCAATGCCATTTCAGTGTGCCCAACAGGACCAGGAGTTCTTTCCCAGGATCTGCACAGATAGAGGATGCAATCTTAAAAGACTGAATTCGGTCTATTTTCAGCTTAAAACCAACCAAGAGGAAATAAAATAGGACAGAAATACGATGACAATGTTGATTTAACAGTCATATTCAATAAACTTGACTTTTTAAATCACCAGTTTTCATTACACTTTATGAAACTTTGGGTTACTCTAATTGATCAAAAATACTTCAAAATATCTTTATAACTTAAAACATTTCATGTGGGCTCATAGAAAAGAGGGAGGGGGAGTTCTTACATGGGCAGACCATGACAGAAAAAGGTGTGGCAATTTTAAACTAAAAGAGGAGAAACTTAGGTGAGATGTTGGGAGGAAACTCGTCCCTGGGAGGGTGGGGAGGCCCTGGCACAGGGTGCCCAGAGAAGCTGTGGCTGCCCCTGGATCCCTGGCAGTGCCCAAGGCCAGGCTGGACATTGGGGCTGGGAGCAGCCTGGGGCAGTGGGAGGTGTCCCTGCCATGGAGTGAGCTTTCAGGTCCCTTCCATCCCCAACCACCCCCTGAAAACTCCCCAGAAAAGAAACTCCTTTTCGTCAGGACACTGCCGTGGGAGGTGAACGCTGGAGACCTCCTGCAGGCAGCAATAAAACATCAGTGGCATCTCTAAAAATTATCTATGATAATTTTCTAACACAAAAGAGATGGCACCTAACGTGAGGTAATTCTATTTTAGATCTTATTATGATGGATAAAGATGAATTGATCACTGAACTAGAAATCGGTGGTTGCCTGGAGACCGGTGATCATGACCTGATTACATTAATTATGGGATAATAAAAGACAGTCCCAACCAGTAATATATACCTGGTGCTTCTCCCTGGCTCCGTGAGGCTGAATAAAGAGGTGAGGAAAACTCGCTGGGAAGAAAAATAAACATGTACATAAATGAGTGAAAAATAAAAAGTTCCCACTAAGAGTTCCCAAGCTGGCTAAAAAGTTCTATTGGTGCCATAATTTTTAAAGAATGGTGTTTGATTTTGAGATCTCTCTAGGTGAAAATGAAAGCAGCAATTAGAAAAAGAAGTAGTGTATAAAGAATGGGGGGAAAAAAGGGAAAAACTAGTAATCAAGATAATTTAACATTTCTGAGTGGTAGGAAATTGATAAGGGAAGCCAAATGCATTAAAGAAAAATCTGGCTGATGAGTTATAGGTACTAAGAGCTGTTATTATCAACAAGAAAAAGAACCCTAATTGTGGTCCCTGCTGCTACTTGAAAAAGATGATAAAAATGATAAAATTAGATGGTAAAATTAATAACGGTGTCACCGAGAGGATCCAAAAATGTCAGAGTGTCATTATCTTGGTCAAGCAGCTCATAAACTCCTCGGGGCATTGGAGGAAGCTTAAATTTAGAGTCTACAAGAGACTTTTTCCTGCGAGGGCTTCGGGGCTCTGCAGCAAATGGTCCATTGCATATTGCGGGGGCTCGCTGAAATCCAGCATTTCCCCCCTCTGGGCACGGGGCTGACCCAGGCCACAGGCTGCCCTCGTTCCCGAGCCTCTCCTCTGTCACTGTGCTCACAGTGCTTAAAAATAATATCTTTAAAAACGATGGCCAATTGCCCTCCCTTACTCTGTGTAGATCTTATCTGGGGACAGCTGCTGGCTCACGGCCCTGCTGCTGCAGAGCACTGGGGGAAAAGCAGTCAAAACCATGATTATTTTCAATCTAAACCTGAGATTATTTGTATAACCACCATTTTGAGAGGAGCCGGACCCCTGGCAGCCTCTGACACATTCATCCTTGCAAGCAGCGATGAAGGAGAGAGCGGGATCAGCTCACAAGGGTGGAATGCAGAGTTTGTCTCCAAGCAGGAGGGTCCCACTCCCAGCGATGCCACAGCTGTGTCACCACCACCTCTGTGGCCATGTCCCAGTGTCACCTGAGCTTGGGAGGAGGTTTTCCACCCTGCACTGACCCCCAGGATGCTGCAGCCATGGGCGGCGGCCTCATCCCTGAGCTCCATCAGCATCCAGAAGATCAGAGAATCAGAGAATCACAGAATCATGGAATGGTTTGGGTGGGAAGGGACACTAATGACATCTCTTTCTACCCTCCTGCCATGGGCAGGGACACCTCCCACTGTCCCAGGCTGCTCCCAGCCCCAGTGTCCAGCCTGGCCTTGGGCACTGCCAGGGATCCAGGGGCATCCACAGCTGCTCTGGGCACCCTGTGCCAGGGCCTCCCCACCCTCCCAGGGAACAATTCCTTCCCAATATCCCATCCATCCCTGCCCTCTGGCAGTGGGAAGCCATTCCTGTGTCCTGTCCCTCTGTGTCCTTGTCCCCAGTCCCTCCCCAGCTCTCCTGGAGCCCCTTTAGACCCTGCAAGGGGCTCTGAGCTCTCCCTGGAGCCTTCTCTTCCCCAAGCGGAGCAGCCCGAGCGGGGTGAGCGGCCGCAGCCCTCGATTCGTGCTGCAGCCCCTAGAGGGGGCCGGGAGCCGCTCGGTGCTCGGGGCTGAGGGCCTGACCCCGGCCCGGCCC
>VWZT01010589.1:16458-27705 GCA_013397055.1 Pachycephala philippinensis | reverse complement strand
GTTGTCCACCAGGACTCCCAGGTTGTTCTGTCCCACAGAGATGCTTCCCATCAGATCAGCCCCCAGCCTGTTGTTGTGCCCAGGGTTGTTCTTCCCCAGCTGCAGGACCCGGAATTTGCCTTTCTTGAATTCCAGGAGGTTCTTCTCTGCCCATCCCTCCACCCTGTTGAGGTCCTTCTGAAAGGCTGCACTCTGGGGTATCAGCCACTCCTCCCAGCTTTGCATCATCATTGAACTTGTTGAGGAGGCATCTGCCCCTTCATCCAAGTTACTGATGCAGAAGTTAAACAATACTGGTCCCAGTGTTGTATATTTGTATCTTTTGGGACAGCACTTGTGACAGGCCTCCAATTAGATTCTGTGCCACTGATTACAACCCTATGGGATCAGCCATTCACTCAGTCCTCTCTCCACCTCACTGTCCACTCATCCAGCCTGAATTTGCCTATGAGGATGTCGTGAGAGACAGTGAAAAAGGCCTTGCTGAAGTCAAGGTAGACACGATCCACTACTCTCACTTCATCTATCCTGCCAAGGAGCCCCCTCTGTTCCCAGGCCCTGGCACTATGAAAAATTCTTATGTTTATTACTTTTTTGTTTGTTTGCATTTTTTTCTCTGATATTCCTGAATATCAGAGAAATTTCAGAATATTTCTCAGATAATCTTGAACATTATGCCAGTACTGACAAAAATTGTGTAAAGACAATTTTCCTTCACAGAATATGTAAACTGCAAGCCATGTGAAGAAGGTACATTGACTCATCATCAAGAGTAGTGTATATAGTGCACACATAAGAATGGTGCAACAGGACAGCTGGATAAACAGCAAGTTTTTAATGTGTATGTTCAATCTGGAAATCAGCAATTTCTACTGCATTGGTAGAAGCAGCATATTCTTTGACTTCAAAATAGATTAGAAGCTCAAATGAAGAGCAAGCTACAGATTTTTCAGTTCTCAAAAGATAAAACAAGCAACAGGCAAGAACCCAAATCAAATGACTAAATGTTCCATTTCTTGTGTGACAGAGTTAGAAACATGAGATTTTGTCATTGTTATTCACCTTAATTTCAAACAGTTTTCAGTAGATTTATGTGGAAGGAGATAGAGCGAAAGGTCCCAAAGAGAAGTAAAATGTCTAGTAATAACTAAAAATAATAAAAACACATCTTTATCAGGGAATATCTGTGTTTTACATAAATTAGCAAGAGAAGGGGAGTGGCAAAACATGAATGTGTTTTTCAGTCATGAAAAACCTGCTGGAACATTTTTTTCCATTATGACTAAAATTTACAATAGATGCAAGGGTTCTGATGGCCTTAAAAAATAAAATAATAAGATATGGAATTGATTTAATTATGATGTAAATTGATAGAAGGCAAAACCCCAATTTCTCCCCTCCACATCACACTGTAAAATAACAACAAAAAAGGATAAGGAAGCATAGTAAAAAAGAGACACTGAAAGAGCAGACAATTATTGAAATTGAAAGGCATAGTAATTAGCTGGGTGCCATTTCAATGTTAGTTAATGCTGATTAAAACCAAAACCTCAGATTAGATTCACAGCTGCAAAAAATTAACTTCATTTGAGCTGTGGTAGTTAGCAAGGATAGAATATCTGTTCCCTGTGTTCTGCCTGAGCATTTCGTTATTGCAGAATTCTCTAACATTCCAGTGAAGTTAACACAGAATTTAGGATGCAGTTGCTCAAATACAAATGCCTATGCAAACCTGTAGAAAGTCACTGCATGAAATATATAAATCAAATCTCTAATTAAAGTACAGATTTTAAAGTAATTTGAAAAATCTCTTTCCTGTAAACCCCAGGAATTTAACACTGTCATGTTTGACAGAACACTTGCAGTTCCTCCCTTATGTGACTGAGAAATCCTGAGGCTCTAGGTTTTCAAATGTTATACAGAATTTAAATTTCTCTTCATAAACCCCTTAAAAAAGGGGATTATCTATTGTATAAAATATAAAGAAGTGGTGTGAGAAAGCACACGTCCACCAAAGAGAAGGAGACAATATGAAAAAGTCTTAAATTCATCCTAATTTTGAAATTTCAATACAGCAGAGTTATGCAAGAATCCAAGGAAGCATGATTTAAAGCAAAAAGTAATTGACAGATATTACAAATAAAAAACATGATAAATTTCTCTAATCAGAATTTGCCTATTTCTGGATTAGTGAACAAATCTTAATTTAAATGAAAATCAGCATATTGATAAAGACTGCAAATTTCTAACTATATTTTATAATACGAGTAAATAAAAATTTGCTGCCAAGTCTGCCTGTAAATTCTCAACAGTTTCATGTTTCATGACATGAAAACTGTTTAAACAGTTTTCATTATTGATACTGATGAAGTTAGGGGAAGCAAGATTATTACTATTTTTTTACCAAGCAAAGACATGTAGGCAAATATCAAATTACTCCCAGAAAAGCTAGTAATTTAAAGGGTTATATATTATAGGTGTTATCTCAGATCTAGCAGGAGGTTTACAAATCTGGGGGAGAAGAATGTATCAGTGATAATGGACACAAAGAATCCAGAATTTATGGGCCGGGAAAGTAAATTAAGCAAATTTGCTGAAATCAGCTCCTACTGGGCAAAACATAATTCCAGCAAGGGGAAGATCACAACTGCTGAGTCATAGCCCACCTACTCAAGAAACCCACTAACTGAACCGAAGAGAAAGACTAAGCATAGGACTAATTAGCATGAGAAGTGAGGAAATCATGTAGCCAGTGGAGTAAGAGAACTGTGCAGCCAATGACCATTAATTCCTTTGTTAGCTAAAATGTATAAATAATGAAAAGTTTTTGACATTGGGACACCCACCACCAAGAGGCCCAGGGTGCAGGNATTTCTTTCTATTTCTCTACCTCATATTCATTGTTAAATAAAACCCATATCATTGACATTGGCAAATGGTCTTGTTTGCACCTTAGTTTGGGCAGAGGCATCTCTCACTAATCAGATCTTAAGAAAAGAAAAAAATGGCTTTGAAATGTTTTGAAGATATTTTTAGACATGTATCCATTTTGATGAGCTGTTTTAAATTCTTTCAGTGCAAAAAAGTTAAACAAAATGTAAGGCAGAATATAGCTGTAAGGAATTGGATGTGAACACCCCATGATCTACTACCTTTGTATGCTGTGTGAACATGTGTAATGAGTGTGTTTGTACTCAACATGAACTACATTTTCGCAATTTTTCATATGCAAATTTTGTTAAGCTGTTTCAAAGTAACTTTATTATTACCATAAGTTGGTTTGTATTTCCTGGAAAATTTCAAAAGAATTATTCACTGATTTGGCACAAAAGTCACAAATATGAAATAATAATCTGAATAAAAATCTGACAATATGTGCAAACTGGTTTTTTGCCTACCTCTATCCAAACTTAAACCCTATTTCATCCATATCTTTTATTTACCAGTTTAAAAAAATCAGCTTAATGTAAGGGACACTAACACCACTGTCAGTGAAAAAAAAATTAATCCTTTATATTTAGAGAGATTACCTCCTAATTTCATTGAGAAATTTGTGAGAACACACTTCTTTAACTAAAACCCACTTCAAATTCTAGCTAAATAAATCAGATAATCGATAGTTTAGAATATGTTTATGCCAGGTTTACAGTTATTTTGGTTTGGGGTATTTGGGTTTTTTATTGAATGTTTGTTTGTTTGTTTGTTTTTTAATCCTATGCAGTGAACTTTTCAACTCCTGTAGGCACTATGGAAGATAAGATAGTTCATCATAATTCTGGTTTTGACTAGAGATGGAAGTCCACACTGACAACATGAAGAACAGGCACGTTATATATTTACTAAAAAGTCTAGGTTCTTAAATGGCAAAAGCATTTCAATGAAATGTCATTACTACCTCTTTTAAAATGCTTTGATAAATTATACCTATTTCTGAAGACAGCTCACCATGTGAAGCTGTATTTAAAATGTATGTTTTAATTCTATAGCATTTTTCTCAAATAACTATGTCCACCCTTTAGCAGGTGCCAAAATACCTGACTAGCATTCAAGATCAAAATTATCACATGATAAAGAAGAAACAGGACTTTTTGCATATAAATTTCTCTCCAAGAACCTCACACTGAATACATTATGCCATTAACTGGACCTTTTAATGGGGCAAGGTGCTGCATACCTTCAGCAAGAGGTCAGAATTACACAGGATTAGTAATAGGGTTATATTTTACCACTTACTATCATCAGATGTTTACAGAGAGAGAAACAATTATAAATGACACATTGAACTGCTGACAGTATGATGATAAAGCCAATCTGTACCAACATACATTTTATCTTTGTGCATTAGTGGTTTGCAGAAATTTTCATTAGCTTTCTACCACTTATTCAAACCAATTAATTCATAGAATATCAGTGCCAGAAATGAACATTTTTATCTGTTGTTCAAGTAAATCTATAAATGGATGGATTTTACCTGTGAAGTTTTGTTCAAAACTCATTTCACTAATTTTGAACCAGAACTATGAAAAAGGCAAGATTTGTAACACAAATATTTCTGTCCCACATATCTCCTAATTTTTCATGTCTTGTGGAAGAAATGTGAATTGTAACAGACTTCTTAGGGTTTCTCTCATTTTGCATTACATCTAGGTCTGATAGTAGATTTGAAAAACTAGGAAGAGATTTTCATTAGTCCTTTGGGGATTAAAGAAGTAATCAAACACACTAGAAACATGGCTTTCATTAAAAGACAGACAGAACACAAGCAATTAATTGCAAAGGTTGTAAATACATAAGGATGGTGCAACTGGCCATATTGAATGTGTTTTGTGGACAAGTAAACTGATTTGTAGCCTGCTGAAGGACTGTGGAAATTTACCAACATAATTTACCCAATTTCAGATTTTCTTTTTTGATTAACAAATTGTGAAGTTTCTAGCGTGGTTTTTTTTTTTTTTTTTTCTCACTAAATAGAAGAGACATCATATTATCTGCGGATGAAGGGTATGAAATCTAGGTTGGGTAAGATGACTTAGATACTACTTACACATTTCTGTACTTTACAGACTCTTAGGGAATGGTGGAGTCTGTTGGATGACATCTCCTTTGACCTTCAAGTAACTGCAGTACTGCTGAGGCCAGTGTTCATGGGCAAAAAGGTTCTTCTAAACTTAAATGCTATAATAAATCACATAGAAATAGGCATAGCAAACCAGATCTGTGGTTCATTGAATCCAATATCTTGTTGCAGTGGCATGCAATAGTGGTTTCAGAGGCAAAGGAGCAAGATACACCATTTATTTCTCTGAAGTGCAGATTGTAAAAGCTGACTTTCACTCTGTCTCTGCAAAAGCATTCTTCCTGGCATTGTGAGAGAGTGAATAAAGTGCCTGGTACATGGACAAGATCTGAAAAATCTCTTTGGACTTGCTCTTTGCAATTAAGGTGTAATTAAGCTGTGTTAGGTCAAATGCTGATATTGAACTGAGCTCTTCACAGCTGCTAATATTTGTATATATATTTATTATAATTATTACAGATACATATTTTTAACAGTTAAGAAGAGATGTTGCAGTTGGAGCAGGAGTTTTGGGGGTTAAATTTCTGCTTTTGAATGCTCTGAAGAAATTCTCACGTGAGTTTAGACCAAACACTGTCTCAGTGTTTTTCTGAAATAAAACTGAGTCAGATTTAGTTTGTCAAATTCCCATATGACTTAGTTGTTTAGCAAATGTAAAACTTCTAGAGGTATGCATTTTCACCTCAGAAAGTACTGTTATAATTGCACAGTCAATACAATCCTGAGATGAAATTGGACTCTTCTGCAATTAACGTATTTCTTGTCATAACTTCAATTAGAAATCTTTAGTATCAATGGAGATAAAGGATCTAGAAATAATGTTTGACTTCCAAAACCCGTACAGCATTTGAAAGGCTGAAAGTTGACAGAAGTGGAAGAAATCTGATTAAAATTAATGTAGGAGCCATTGTGAGGTTCCAAGTTTCCCTGTCATTCTAACTTCTTATCCTGAACCTTGAGTCTTCTCTTCCATAATACAATACAATTTCTGACAGCAGATAGTGAATTGCATGAGGACCAGCCCTGATGAAATACTTACAGCAGAAGAGTGTACAGAATGTCCTGCAATTTTTTTCCATGAGCACCATGTGCCTTTTCTGTTTCTGTAGCTTTATTGGTAAATTACAAAGAAAAACAAGGGTTATGCAATGCATTTGTTGAATTCAGGACCTTCCGAAGTCTAACTTTGTTACAAGACCAATAACCATACAAATGCTCCTCCTATTTCATTCAGAATATTTAGGGTAATAGCTATGTGAGGAATTGTAACATAGGTTTCTGCTCCAGCACTTCATCCTGGTTTCAGCCTTTTCTATCAACTTCCATTAAAAAAAGAAAAAAGAAAAAAAAAAAAAAGCTTATTTCCACATGTGTGACTGTCAGCATCTTGTCCAAACATCTTAGTTTTATTTGTGTGCAGATTGCAGCTGATTGGTTTTCAACACTTTAAGAATTGGTGTCTAATCCCAGCTACTGCCCGTTTTCCTTATCTCATTTTATTATTTTTCACTGTGGAAATGCAGCCTTTTGGATTGGAGATAGGTAATTCATAATTTAGCACTGAACAATGAGAAATATTTGCCAGAGGGGTTTGTTGTGGGGATTTCATTTGTTTGTTTGTTTGCTTGTTTGTTTTAGATGTTTTAGCTTGCTTGTTTGTTAAGTTTTGTGATTGTCTAATGCTTTCTGCAAAACAGATGACTGTACATGTAGGATGGAATGAATCAGGCACCTGGTTTCATCAGTGGTCACTGAGCCAGTAATTTATTCTTCCTTGATGGTCTAAAGTACCGATATATCCATTCCAATACCATTTTAGGCAAGGTGGCATTTGATTATCCTTGGAACCACCTATTGCCAGACACTGAATTTACCTAACAGATGTCTTTATAACAAAATATGGTCTTGTTTAACGTGACCTACTGAGTTATATTTAGATGGAAAGTTTGAGATAACTTTTTATTGTGCCATTGTTGCTTTTCTTTTCTTTTTTCAACATACAAAAGTGAGTAAGAATGAAGGGAGCATTTTGGTTGAATTGTTTTCCCATCCCCATTTGATTTTAAGAGATGGATTTTAAACTCTGGTGTCCCATGGTGTCTTGGATAAATGGTATGTGGACAATACTGAAAGAACAGGAAGAAAGAAGTTGAATCTTTTTTTACAAGTTAATACGTATTTCTTCAGAGTGATGGATAAACCATTAAATTTACAGCACTTTATAGAACAAATCATTAAACTGACCATGTTTTAGAGACAAAAAAAATATCTATAAACATAAGCAAGGTTTATAATCCCAATTCAGGCTGAGGACTCATGCTGACCGCTGACATCAAGGTAAGTATAACATGTCTTAAACAGTTCACCTTTTTAAGATGCTTTCAACAAACCACCAAAGTGATTACCTGACAATGCCTTCATTTCGGTGACATCATTCTGCTTCCCTCATTTCTCTCTGGTGACTTAAACATCCAAGTTGGATATGGTTTTAATATCTACTTCAAAAAGAAAGAAAAAAGGAAAAAAAAGCGCTAACATTTTAATGTTCCTAATTCTATGCAGCTTGAAATGGATATAGGAAAGATTTTCTTTAATCTGTTAGGTTTGAAACATAGAATTTTTTGGTAAAGTGCAAACAGATAGAAAAATACATGTAGAGCCTGTCTGTTCAAAGTTAGTACCAAATCTGAGACAGCCTAAGCTTAGGTGTATGCAGAGGCTGTACAACTCAGGTTTATGAGAGGCAGGGCAGGGGCGAGTGCTAAGGAACTTCAGTGAATTGTAACATAACTCAACTCATGCTAGCCACTTCCTTTTAACAAAAAGTTGAACTACTCTACAGACCTGTAAGAAGAGGTTCAGATGGTCATCTCTTCTCTGCATCATGCACTACAAAAGGATGCAAAAGAATAAAAAACACCCGGTTTGGTATCTGGGATTTTGTTAAGTCTTTTCTTCTCCCCTCCTCCCCAAATGCATTTGAATAAGCAATCTTAGACAATGCATGGGGAAAAATCTGAAATTCCATTAAAAAATGTAGTTTAGGTAAGGCTTACATGTTCCAGTAAATTCTTTCAAAACACAGTCATTGACAATACTTTACAGATAGTAATGAGTTTTTGCAGAATCTATAGTTGGTTCAGTTTTAAAGATTCCGGATATTTTAACTTTTAGGCAATAATTTCAGGAAAAAGTAGAAGGAACATCCATCAAATGTACTGTAAGGAATATTAAAACAAACATTCTTAAAACTCTGGTCCACAGACAGCATTCCTATTGTAATTCCAACATCCTAGAGTAAATTGATTATTTATATTTAGATTAGAGAACTACTCTTCATTTGTGATGACAGACAAAATTCTGTGCAATGAACTCAACTTCATATTCACCTACCTCTGTTCCTCTGGGGAATGGTGGTGGCAGGGCACTGCTTTCTGGTGCTTTGACAGATTCCTTGTAGGCTACTTAAAAGCAGTTTTGATGGGGCAAAGGAGGAAGGTTTTTAGACTCTCCAGCCATAGAAAAAGTCTATGATGCAGCAGCTGACCATGGAAACATGTCAAAGAGGAATAAAAGAGCTATCCAGGGGAATACATGACAGAAAAAATCCCAAACATTGAGGAAACTTCTTAGATACAACCTTAACCTGCCAAACCTATTATTTCCAGATTGTTAGCTCTAGAACCTAACTCTAATCAAAATTCCTGCAAACTAAGAGAACTCTTTCTCACCTCTTCCAGGCAAGATGAAGTCAAGATTCAGATAGTAATATCACAGCAGGGATTTTAGAAGCATTTCAGGAGGAATAAAAAAGGAAAATTGTGAGACACGTGTTTTTCATTGAAGTTTCCCTGTTTAAGCAAGTAATGCCTTGGTCTAAAACAAATATATATGAATTTGTAGCAACTAATTCTTTAACAGCTTAATAATCATAACAACAGTATACATATATAAAATGTTTTGCTCCTCGAAGCAAATAAGATGGCATTACAGTTCAGTGTTGAATCATAATTGAATCCTGTGCAATCTCACAGGAATTCCAAAGTACACCATTTACATATTTACCTAACAGTACAGAACTGAGTTGAAAATACAGTAAAATTCTGCCAATTTTTGGCTCAAGTATGTTATGTAATCTGGTTGATCCTGCAGTACACTTACACCTGGATAAAACTAATTGGCAAACCACCAACCTAATCATTTTCATTTATGCTACATCAGATAACTAGGGGAAGTTTAACTAAATATTACATTTTTCATATCCTATATTTGAATATTTAAATTTAGAGGAGTTTGCCATCACTTATGTTTCTTGCTTTCAACAGCAACAGCAGTAGAATATGTAGCTTTCTACAGTGAAGCTATTCTAATTCCTTAACATACAAGAGGGGAAAAACAAAGCAAGCAATAAACAGTTCAATAAGTTTGAGTGAGAATATCTGGCTTTGTTTTCTTTTGTTTAAAGTTCTAAAAGAAAAGAAGTCAGCAGTAGTGTTAAAAAGAGGCTCTAGAGAACAACAACAAAAAGACAAAAACCAAAACCATATAAGGTATATTTAAAGATAACTTTGTTTAACATCCAGTTTTAATGCTTTGGTTTCTTTGGAAAAAAATAGATGGTTTCCCAGGTGTAGAGACACACTACCATTGGGGACAAGAATGAAATAGACGACTGCTCCAGGTTTTGTCCAGGACACTAGTATATATATGACACTACACTTCCAGAACAATTTCCACAAATACCAGCTGGAGAAACTTCCATTAAAAAAAAAGCAAAGAAAACTTTATCCTGGAATTCTGTGACTCCAGAAGCTGTTATAATAGAACCCAAAATACCAATATCATGATGCTGAATTAGACACATTCTTAGTAAACAACAATATTGTATTGAAAAGGAGGATTACACAGTTTATCCAGATTATTCCATTCTGGAGTGGGAGGGGGAAAATACCCAAAACATTGATTAGATTTAACTTTGTCCAATGAGAACACTGACATGTCATGACACCTTTATCACATTCTCATTTGAAACAGATACTGACTTCACAAAACAAAACTTTTTTGTTTGTTTCTTTCTCTTTTTATTTTAGTGGTACATTGTGAGCAAAACCTCATGATGTAGAACAAATATTTCCATCCCATTTTGTAGCCAAATCATATTTCACATTTATTTACTGATAATCAGATTATACAGCATTCTTATTTCACACAAGCCTTTATACGAACTCCAAGTTCTGATCAAGTGGATTAAATCAGAGTTTCGACAGCTAAATGTATTTTTAAATAATGCTAATACATTAAGGAACTTGAGTGACAATTCAGTTCCAGTAAGGCAGAATTTATATGATTCTTCATTTTGCCATGGTTGATGGGACAATTAACACTGTTAATGTTTAGAAACCTTCCCTGAAGTATGAGTCAAGCTTTTTCAAAACTAAACAAAGTATATCATACTCTAGAAAAATTGCAGGTTATTTGCAAAACCATGTAGATTTCTTCTCATCAGATGCATTCTGATCATTTTGAAAACACTTTGTGAAGAATAACAATTGCTAGTTTTCCCTTGTTCGTTGCTTTCTTGTTTGGTGTTTTTTGATAGGTTTTGAGGTTTAAAATGGGAGATCTGTTTTTACTTCTCCAAGAGAGTTTCAGAAAGTAGCAAACATCTCCTCCACACATTTGAAAACAACAAATGTAAGAATTGGTACAAACTGTATAATTTCATACTTTACATAAAAACACTCAAAACATTAACATCATCCAAAATAAAACACATAAACTAAGAGTAAAAAACAAATGAAAGTATCTGAAAAAGCTGCATAACATAGGCCTTTCAAAAATGCCAAGGCATTTAGCAAAATAGCGAGAAAGATCTCCATTGGTGTGCTTTCTTTGTAGTTTCTGTGTATTCCCACATGACCTGTAACCACTGCACACTTTTAAACATCACCTCTTATAAGGTTTGGATATCTTAAATTCATGACACAGATAGATGGAAGAAAAACCCACAGAATTATGCCCCAGAATTACACTTCTTGATGTCTGACAGACAACCCGACATGAGAGACAGCTTAGGTTTCTTGCAGCAGCTACATAGTCTATCAGATCACTAAAACATTCCAGGAACAGGCTATATCAATAGAACTGGATTTTTACCTTCATCTTTATAA
>VWZT01010589.1:0-13470 GCA_013397055.1 Pachycephala philippinensis | reverse complement strand
GTCATATACTGTCCACTTTCTGGGAAGAAGTACTCATAATTTTGATGAACTGTGGTCAATTGTTCAGACTTTTCTTTAGATGCATTTTTACCGTGTCTCCCCTGTGCTTCTGAGTTTTTGGTGTAAGTCTTGTTTGAGGTTAGCTGAGCACAGTTTCAGCATCATTAGAAAATCATCTCATAAAGATACAATGGGGCTTACAGGAGTTACACCAACCTTCAGAACATGTTTCTGAAGCAGATACTGTAAATTGACCAAGGGTCTTGGATAGAGCAGAGCCATAAGGATTTGTACCAGAAGAATATATGAGACTAAATTTTGATACTTGTAGGGTTGAAAGGTGAAGACAAATGAGATTCACAGTATAGAGCAGCATATTAAAGTGCTGAACTTTCTAGCAGCTAGTTGTAATGTAAATTTTTTCAGATAAAGTTAATTTTGTTCTTCAGAGGAGTCAGTTATTCCCCGTATTTATAATTACTATGTGACACTGTCAGGATGCAAGTCAGAAAGAAAAGGGTCCATACGAATTTTTTATTGAACTTCCGATATGTTTTAAGACCATGAAGTATCTTGGAAGTAGCAAATCTGACATGTGCTACTTTTTCACCAGAAAAACTAGAGAAACTTTTTACACGTCAGAGTTTTATTCAAATGTGGGGTTTTTTCTTTCCAGTTTGAGAATTTTATCACCTTGAGGGATGGTTCTCGTCTTTCAGACTCAGCAGACAAACATTACTAGAATTTAATCATTGTCATTAACCCTAGAATGTAATTATTGCAATTAACCCTATGTCTTTTTGGTGGCCTCTGAAGAGGTGCAGAACATCTGCTAAAGCAACATGTGAAATGTGACAACTAATACCTCATACCTATAATAGTACCTTATAATGGCTCCAAGTTTCTGTTGCCTTACATGTCATCTTTTTGTACTGTTGAAAAGACTAGATTATCTTTTAGTTTCGTAATCAGTGTCCTGGAGTTACTCATAAATGAGACTTCTGTCTTGAGTTTTGCTTTGTGTAGAGAATTCTTGTGTTAGTTTCTTTATTTTTTTCCTCCCCCTCGTTCTGTAGGGAATTGAGCTATCAAAATGTTTGGTTATGATGAATTTCTTCTTTCAAATTTTGTAGACAGGCATTAGCTTTCTGCTGTGACTCAGTGTCTTGGTTTCAGCTAGCATAGAGTTAATTTCTTCACAGAGCTGTTACAGTGCTGCATTTTGAATTTGGAATGAGAATGGTGTTTGGTTTTTTTGTTAAGTTGTGTTTATCCTAAGTGAAGGAACTTTCCTCATCTCATGCTCTGCTAGTGAGGAGGTGAGCAAAAGAAACTGGCAGGGAGCACAGCTGGGGCAGGTGACTCAAACTGTCTGAAAGGATATATATGATATCATGCCCAGTATATGTACTGGGGGCAGTTACCCAGAAGGGGCAGACCTGGGTTTGGGAAGTGGCTTCTGGCATCGGTAGTGGGTGATGAGCAATTGCATTGTTTACCACTTGTTTTTCCTTTGATATTATCATTACTAATATTGTAATTTACCATTATTATAATTTACCATTATTATTGTATTTTACTTTATTTTAAATTAATAAACTGTTCTTATCTCAACCTACAAGTTTTACTTTGATTCTCCTCCCCATTCCACCTGAGCGAAGTGGGAAAAGAAGGGGGTGTTTGAGTGAGAGGCTGCGTGGTGCTTCGATTTCCAGGCAGGCTTAAACCACGACACTGAGTAGTAAGCAGACACAAATATGAAGTAATAAGAATGAATTTAGATAAAGTTCATAACCTATTCACCACCACTTAGTAGACAGCAGTGCACAGAGATACACTTTAAAGATATTTTTCAACAATTTCTTTTTGATTTGGGTGGCCAAGGTTCTAAAAGAAGAGAAACAGTACATCTAAAAAATTACTAAAAATATACAGAAAGGGCTTATCTCACCAGGAATCAACAAAGTTATCTCTGAGGACTCTCTTCCAAAAGACTACATGAACTTGTACCATAGAATAAAAACAAGTTATTTGTTAGGCTTAGATATCTGTTGATAGTCTGGATACTAGCAAGATTACTTTTTGGTCACAGGTTGGACTTGATGATCTCAAAGGTCTTTTCCAACCCAGTTAATTCTATGATTCTGTGATACTTTCATGAAGACTCAAACTCCTTCATAATAATACTTCTAGGGTTACAGCTGGGAAGAGAAAAGTATTTTTGTTATGTTTTGCTTCAGAAACCCCAATTTAACAGACACAGAATCACATGCCTATGTTCCCTTAAATGATTTCTTACCACAGAAAATAAATTATGAATTTCAGTAAGAACAGAATGGTAGCATAGAAACAAAACTTCAACAGTATTTTCATGTTAGAGACAAAATGGGAGATGCTCCTCGCTAAGCTTGTGGTGGAGTTTGCATCATTAGAAAACTTTGAAAATCAGATTTAACAAGCTTCTATAATAATCAGTTCCAAATGCTAAATTATTTTAAATAATATTTCTCTTCTCAGAAAAGAGGAAGGGGAGGGGAAAGAGAGGAAAGAAGGAAGTAAGCAAGGAAAAAAAAAAAAAAGTTGAGGAAAAGAGACTGTTTTCTCATTTTATAATGTGGTACTTTGCTAAAATACGTAGACTCACTGTTACATTGGAAGTAAGATATTTTACCAATGAATATAATACTTTCTGGTCTAATGTTCCAAAATAAAGCCAAGAATATCCTTTTTTTCTGGGCCAGGGGGCAAAAACTGCTAAAATGTAGTTTGGAATTCATTGTACAGAAATTTGTTCCCAAGTTTATGCCACTAATGCAACCTTCTCCATTCTCCGCCTCCTTTTCCTTCCCCTTCCCATTCCCCTTCCCTTCCCTAAAAAAAAAAATAGAATTTAGCTATTTGATTCAATTTAGAATTTAAAAAGCAGACATACATTAAGAAGATTTTTTGTTATTTTCTTTTCCTTGCAGAATTCCTTTGAGTTACATAGAACATAATTTAGATTCACTAATTTATAAAAAAGCTTTCAGCCTCCCTCCAAACTGATGCTTACGCATAACAGCTCTCCATTACATCTTAAGAGAGTAATGTAGTTAATATAAACCAAAATACACTTCTCAAAGATGTACTGCAAATGTCCAGCTATATTTTGCATTTTTCAGCTTCATTTGGTTAGAGAAGAATCAATTCCTTTCCCCTGACAAATTCAGCTGTGGAAAGAGTTGTCAGAACTATAACCAAATCACATGCCTGGTGCAATTATAAAACCCACAGATGTAGAAAACAATAGTTTTATTTCTTTGTATATTTCTAAATGGACTGGTATTAAAATAGCAGTTGTTTATAAGAAAATGGTTAAAAGTTATCTTTTTTTTCCTGACCTCTATTTCCTTGAAACACAGATCTTCTAGGCATTTTGTATAGGTTTTGCTGGGATACAGTTAATTTTCCTTATAGTTACTTGTGTGGGGTTATGTATTGATTTGTGACCAAAACTGATGATCACACTGATGCTTCAGTTACTGCTGAGCAGTGCTTACACAACGTTAAGGCTTTTTCAGCTTCTCACACTGAATAGGCTGGGGGTGCTCAAGAAGCTAGGAGGGAACACAGCTGGGACACCTGACCTCAACTGACCACTGGGGTATTCCATAACACATGGGATTATGTTCAACAATAAGAGCTGGTTTTGTCAACCAAATTTTACCAGCAGTTCTTTTGTAATTTTCACTAAAAAGACTAAATCTGTGTGAATTTACATGAAATTGGGACCTTTCTGCTCCTACTCCCTTCCTTCTTCCCTAGTTCTAGTAAAATAAACTTTTTGCACTTATAATGTGTCTGGTAATTTTATAAGGTCCACAGCACACATGACATGTAGTGGTTTGAGGATTTCACATCTTTAAAATGCAGCCTCTTCTCAAAACCATATCTATGAGAAGGCTGAACAAACTTAGCCTGCTCTGCTGTTCTAA
Source organism: Pachycephala philippinensis (assembly GCA_013397055.1). Taxonomy (NCBI): domain Eukaryota; kingdom Metazoa; phylum Chordata; class Aves; order Passeriformes; genus Pachycephala; species Pachycephala philippinensis. The sequence goes on along the minus strand of VWZT01010589.1, from coordinate 9,496 downwards.
TTGAAAACATATGGCTTACTCTGGGTGATGTTTGGAAAGATTTCTCAAAGCAGTATTATGAATTAGGTACTCAGCTTCTTCTGGGTAGTCACAGGGATTTGGGAGTCTGAAATCCATCTGTTATCTTTCTGTAGAATTGTTTCCTTTGTAGTGTGGTTATAATTGAAATAGGAGGATTGATTAACACATCAAAGCAGGATAGAGGTCAAAATTCATGAGACATTGGCATGTAAGTTTTTTATTGTTGCACAAAAATTCAGAAATATTTTGAGTTCTGTAAAAATATAAAATTAAGTGTAACTGTGTACAACTATCTAAAAAGTACATTGTTCCAAGCACCCTAGAAATTTCGGAAGTGTTCCAATAAAGAGAGGCCAGGCTTTATGCATGTACTTAAAAGAGACAGAGAAATCTTGACATAAAGACCAGAATGAAACCTATGGAAACAGACTATTTTAAATCTGTTAAAATGCAGGCCTGGTTCTCCTTGAAATTAAGATCATACATTTTGACCAAAGAACATAGCTTCTGCATGGATAATTAAATTGCACCCGAGATTGTATCAAAATTCTTCTCTACACATTTGTTTTCTGCAATGATCACCATATGTTTCCTTTTTTTTTCTGGAAAACAACAGAGAGAGTGGGGGAAGAAAGACCACAAACTGTCTTGCTTTTATAGAAACTGACAAAAAAGTGATTTATTTCCTCATTAGTTTTGACAGTGATCTATTTGTTTATTTTTATTGCTAATGGGTGGGTAAGTCGCTGCATGCCTATGGTTGATCGTCTTCACAAAGTCCTAAGTAGGACTAGTTCCCTGCATCTTTTTGGGATCACTAGCTATTCATAAGGTCATGAGTGTCTGTGTATTTGAAATCAAAGTTGGACTTGAATTTCTCACAGCAATTCTCCTAAAATATGTTGATAACTGCTAGCAAAATCTTTGCTGTGCAGCAGACAAAAAGAGCTGAGGAAACCTAGACCACAGTCGAAAAAGACCATGTCTCCTGTACAATAGCTCTGCAAGCTGCTGGCTCAGGATACACGGGTTCAGTAACAAGAACACTGGAAAAGCAGTGGGTTGTGTTCCTCTTGCACCTTAGATGATAAGTGTCATCTTTATAAAAGGAATCACATCCTGTATTTTCTCTTTGAGAGAAAAAGCTTGTAAGGCCCCAACAAACAGGGGTTTACAGTGGTTCTAGTAATTTCGGTAAAGTGCACAGGAGAAGTACCCACCAGATGTTCTCAAAAGGTCAAAATAACACACACGTTTACTGGCAAATCACAGAAAGTCAGAGAACTCTGGGAAAACGTTTAGTACAACCTCCAATCAACACAAAACACTTCTCAGAGCATTAACTTAGCCCATTCAATTTAGCAAACTTTAAAAACAAATCACCAGCTGTATGACGCACAACGAAGACAAGTGTCAGATTCAGAAGGGGAACCCTGGATGTAAGGACAGATTGGGGAATGAGAGGCTGAAGAGCAGCCCTGTGGAGAGGGACCTGGGGGTCCTGGTCGATGGCAAGTTGAACATGAGTCAGCAGTGCCCTGGCAGCCAGGAGGGCCAAGCGTGTCCTGGGGGCATCAGGCACAGCATCGCCAGCCGGGCAAGGGAGGGGATTGTCCCACTCTGCTCTGCACTGGGGCGGCCTCACCTCGAGTGCTGGGGGCAGTTTTGGGCACTGCAATACAAGAAAGACAAAAAGCTATTAGAGAGCATCCAAAGAAGGGCCACAAAGATGGTGAAAGGCCTAGAGGGGAAGTCATATGAGTAGTGGCTGAGGTCACTTGATTTATTCAGAGTAGGGAAGAGCAGACTTTGAGATGAGACCGTATCACAGTCTACAACGTCTTCACAAGGGGAAGAGATGAGGCAGGCACTGATCTTTTCTTTCTGCTGACCAGTGACAGGACCTGAGGAAATGACATGAAGCTGTGTCAGGGGAAGTTTAGTTTTGACATTGGAAAAAGGTTCTTCCCCAAAAAAGTGGTTGGGCACTGGAACAGGTTTTCCAGAGAAGTGGTCACAGCACCAGCCTGACAATATTCAAAGGAGCATTTGTACAATGCTCTCAGGCACAAGGCGTGATCTTGGGGCTGTCCTATGTAGGGCCAGGGGTGGGACTTGATGATCCTTTTGGGTTCCTTCCAACTCAGGATATTCTATGATTTTATGAAAAAGAAAAGTGTGATGAGACTAAGGAATCCTAAAAAAGCCCTTAATTAATACAGTACTGAAGATCAGGAAATACTTAGAGGTAAAGGAACACCTTCTAGCAGAAACTTCCAAAATAAATTTTCTCTGGTGAGATTTAATATGATAGTCCCATTCCATTTTCTTAAGAATTGTTTATTATGACTAAAAGAAGTGAAAGACATAAACTTCAAGACCTGTATATAATTCTTACTCTCTTCTGTGACTACAGGATCAAGCATAATCATCAATGTTAGAAAGCAGGCTTCTGGACATACCAGAAAAGAGAAGACTAGTACTAAAGTCTACACAGTCCCAGACAAGCGTTGCCCAACAATTAAGAAAACTGACTGATGTTCTTCCAATACCGAGTTTCTATAACTTTTCTTTCAAATTTTTATGCTTTAAGGATTTATTCCATTGCTGTTTTCTTTCTATCAAGTACCTGGATGAACCAGCAAAACTCCTGTGCAACAGTATTACAGAACAACAGGTAGATAAGTAGCTATGCTGCTAGGCTTAAAACAGGACTATATCTATAACATTTTGTTGTGCCTCACAGTGTAGTCTGATTCCTTAGCCACATCACTCCAACACTGGTGGCCAAGTGAGGAAAAAACAGATTTGCAATGCATAGAGGGTAAATGTGGTATTACCATGTTAATTCTGCTGCTTTTGAGTTTTCATTTATTAGCTGTGCAACTTTAGTAAGCTCCTTTGTAATGCACAGACTATGTATTTCAATGTCATATGCAAAAAGAAGGCTATGGAAATTCTTGACAAACACCTGGAACACTGGCACTAATAAAAAGAATAATTAAAGAAAAAATAATTAATTATAGGAAGATGTGAGAGAAAGAGAAATAACTAATAGATTATTGGGTGGTGGAGCTGTTCTATTCATGCTCCTCGGGGCCCTGGATGTGAAGGGATGACCTTTAGGTTTGCTGCCCAGAGTTCCCCGTGTCTCATGAAGAAACAGAAAAGGAAAGCAAAGAGCTTTGCTTTTTATGTCAGAGACAAGTCCCTGACTCAATGCAATTCAGAACACAACATAATATTCCCTTTATGACTTGTGGGCAGGAAACAGGCAGTAACACCTCTGTCAGTGTTCACCAGCCAAATAGTTGATGTTCACTGGGGAAATATTTCACACCCTTCAAGATGTGTAACTATATGACTGAATCCCTAATTAGCAATCCAGTTTATTCCTTCATTTTTTCATATCTGTTTGTAATTTATTATCAACATACTTATCCTCAGCATGCCAGTTGCCATGACAACTCCTTATTTTGATATCTTCCATCACTGTTTTCATTGGTAAAAGTTTTTAGTATAAAGATAGGTTTCATCCTTCCAGGACTGCTCAGAACCTGTTGATTCTTTGCTCAGGAAAAAATGGACCTTTTCTGTTTGTCACAGGTTAAGGTAGTGATTTGGTACCCACTTCTTGCAAGATAGCAGAGGAGCCCATATGGACACATCTCCTTGAATGCAAATAAAAGACAGCACTCCTTTAGAACATACTTTAGCATGCAGGATCTAGAGCCTCCATAGAAAGATAAATTAACTACTGAAATGGCTACAAAGTGGTAGGGTAATTTCTTCAACACTTGACTTGGAGTTTGACTACTGGAGTTCACCGTCTGTTAAAAATGGGGTTTAGTACAAGCAGTGGCTACAGAGGCTGTAAAGGGCTTTGCTGAGCAAAGCCCAGTGGACCCCACACAGATTTAGTAAGAGACTTTTAAGTTCTCTGTGTCCTAGTGATCTGAATGAACTAGCTTTTGTTTGCTGAAATTGTAAAAGACAGATAAAAACAGCTTGTCTAACAGCCCCATCAACTTCAGTGTAAGCAAGGTCAGAATCATGTCCATATCTCTTTGGAGCATTACACTTTAAGTGGTTTTGGTATAACCTTCCTTCTCTTTCTTTGCCTAAATGAACAATTGTTCTTTTACTAGGAACTAGTTATTACCCTATAGACGCGTTGTTGCAGAAATGCTTTATTTTTTGAGTAATCATTAACAGATGTCCATTTATTGAAATTGCCATGAAACAGCAACAGTGGAAATCTAATAGTTACGGGGTGAGTAGGAGTATTAGTGCGAATAAAAATAATTAGAGTAACATCAACAAATAGAGTATGTCCTTTAGTTTTATTTGTAAGAGAATAAGGGACAACAACTGGCAACCTTTCAAGAACCACAAAACTTAACAATGCAAGTGGCATTATTCTTTCCGTGCTGTGTGGGTGAAAGTGCTTTTTATTTGTGTATTTGCATTTTAATTGGCCCAGGGAAAGAGGGGGAGAGGGACAGAAACAGATTCCATTTAACAAAAACAAATATAGGTTTTGTTTTTCAATTAGATCTTGCATTCCAATACAGTGGCAGACCTCTTGCTGTGGGGGGGAAAAAAAAATTGAAAAAGGAACCTAACTCCAAAAACAAGTGCTACATTCATCCAAATAGTTTTAATACTTAGTATGCTACAGTAATTGTCTCAGATCAAGAAGGTAGGGTTTGGGGTCTTTTGATGGTGATATATTTTAGCCAGCATAATATTGCAAGGATGAGCAAATGCTCCTCATGAAAACTGCAATACTAATCCGAAGTTATGTCTAACAGTAATTTACTCTTGCATTTTCTAAGTCTTGCATCATTGCTCTAATACAGGAAAAATCAAGGAAATGGAATATGTATATTATATAAATAGATNACAACTTAGAATGACAGATATTTCTAGTCTATACTAGAAAATCAGATCATCAAATCGTATTTCCTTTGTTTTAAAATTTTTAAATTTCTTTCTCCACCAGAACATAACACATACAAACTAATACGTCATTGGCAACAAAAATAAAGACATCAACAATTCCAGTATCCATTGAAACTGATCTGTTACAAGAGTATGTTAAGTAATTATTTTTATGGTAAAGTATTTATGGTTTTTTGCCTATAGGCAGTATATTTTAGCTTCATTTCTGCTGTTCTGTAAAGTACTTTTCAACAGCTGTAATAGTTTAATCACGTTTTATCTCTATTTTTCAACCAGTTTCAATAGCAAATAGATGGCAAATCTTGTCTATGAGTTTAAAGCCCTGTTTAGTTAAGATGTTTTATGTTGATGAACTCCTTATTTTTACATGTAACTTTCTTCCATGCTAACAGGAAAAAAAATACCTCCATCAAGAAATTAAAGAGAGGCATGTAGTAGAATGCATACATTGTTAATTGCTATAAACTGTAACTTTGTTCTTCTACTTCCCTTGAGACTCCATCGGGAAACTTCTGTTATGGATGCTGTTCTCTCTCTGACACACCTACAGACAGATCTGCATCTTTTAGACAGCATCATTTACTTGTTCAGCAACAAGTAAAACTCCTATTTCTTCTAGTGGTAAGCCACATCACTAAGGCAGTTGGGCAGGTGATCTTGACAGGCCTAGAACTGCCATAGAAACACCATTTCTGCATGCAGTCCTTCCTGTTGCATCTGTAGATTTTTTTTTTTTTTAACATCTAAAGATAAACATAGTATTATAAAAGGCTCCTGAACTCTCCCTTCACCAAGCCTTCGTACCCCTCTGCTCTGCTAACATTTTCATCTGGAAAGAAAAGGGTTTAAAAAATATTTTCTTATCCAAATCTCAGCTAGTTATTTTCTGGAGAAAAGAAATAATTTAGATGTTTGTTTTATTGTGTTGTATATGCAAGATAGAGAAACATAGTTTGATTTATGTAAGTATTGTCACTTTACCATACTTGAAATATTTTTACAACAACATCAAGCATTCAGAGCACTGGCACTTTTCAGTTTTATAATGTCTTATATGCTTATGTACTTTGGAAGTAAATGTATGTAAGCATGAAGAATGTATGCAAATGTGCATGAGCTTGTCGTTCTTGAAGACCAGTCTTGCTAGACTGAAGAATGAAGCAAAGCAGGCATTTTGCAACTCATGTTCTTCTGTGTCCTGGGTAAATGGGTTCCTAAGCTTATTCATCAGAAGAACCTCATTTTTCTTAATCTTGCAAAATCTCCCTAATAATTTTGTCATCTGTGTGACCTACTTACATAAGCCTTTCTCATTGTCATTGACATCCCTTACCACATTCAATTCTCCATTTGGAGAAACCACAAACTTCCAATTTCAGGCCTTCAGTAGAGAAAGAATGACAACAAATATGACTATGTTGAGCAGAAGCTACTGAAAAGATGGGCCTGGATGCCCTGGGCTGTTCAGTGTAGCTGTGGGGCTGTGGCTGGTTCAGTCATGGTAAGAGACTGAGAGATCAAACAGCTTCCACAGCACTGGTGTTTGGGCGTGGAGCAGGCAAGCTGGATTCTTCACAGTGGTGTGTGAAGGGAAGGCAAGATGCAGCACCACCAGCTGAAACAAAAGAAGTTCAGGCTGGAGGTAAGGCGAAATCTTTTCCCCACAAAGGCAGCCTTTCCATGGAGCAAAGGCCAAGGAAGGCTGGCTGTCTCTGAAAGTGAGTGGTTCAACATCCTGACTGTGCAAAGCCCTGAGCAGCCTGGTCTGACACCATGGCTGAGCCTGCTCTGAGACTGCAGACCTCCCCAAGAGACCTCCCTGTCAGTCTGAATTTTCTTGCGATCCTAGAGCCAAACAAAATAATATTTTTGCAGCTACAAACGGATACAGTCAGGAACCCAAGTTTCTTGAGACAGCTTTTCAATAATGAACAGATGAGTCATTAGTACCTCCAAAAACAAAGCCATCAGAGAACATAACCTGAGTCTCCTGAGCCCAAATTGTTTGTCATTTATACATGTATGAAAGCACTAATAAGGTATTCTTTGCCTTAGAAAACTTAATTCTTACTGTCCATATGATTTTTTCTGCTGTGAAAGTAAACATAACCTCAATTGCTTTGCTGAATTAAGAACCTTAACAGTCAAGTCTATTCCATCTACTTTATCATTCTACCCATTCTGTACATCACATTTGAAAAAAATTCCCACAAAATAAAACAAAGCCAGTAAAAATTAGCTTTCTATTAATGAAGTGCTCACCTTTATATATTGCTTCATAGACAGGAGTAAGAAGGAAATTTATTTCATTTAAATGAGTGCTGCATGTGCAAATGTATCAGAAGTGAATATATAAGTTCCCCGTTTCTTTTCACATTTATACATATTTTTGTTCCCTTTCCACAGCAAGATCTTTTGAGAGCTTTTTGGTGATCAGCTGTTTCCATGTAACCATCACCTACTTTGAAACAGTATGTTCCTATTTTCTGTTTTGTAGGAAGTGAAATATCAGTTAAGAGACGCTAATAAAAATAAGAGAGGAAGACAATATTTCTGAATATTTTTGTGTCATACAGTCATTAAAAAATGTCAAATTGGTAAATGGGAATTTTAGGCAGATAAATGAAGCATAAGATTAATTATAACTATTATTGGGGGAAATCCTGCTCTTAACAGATGTGTCCATTTGGATGGTGTGGTGAGCGAAAGCAAAGCAAGTGGTTCCAGACACTTCTCTGGCAATAAAACTATCTTGCTGATGCAGGTTGGCTAGACTAGGAGGTATGCTACTGAGCATAAAACACAGCACAAACTGGCAGAGATCCTGCTGTGTTATGCAGGATTAGGGCACTGATTCTTTCACCCTCTTTCTTTTGAAATCACCTGGCATAATTACACAGCAGAGAGCATAAAAGGATCTTTTTCCTGATGATTCTTGCAAGCACAGTAGGAGTGCTCATTCACACAAAATAAATCTCTTTGCAAAAAGGATAGAAACAGGACAGATCAGGTCTATAGATAGAGGCTCACCAGTTTACATCCATGGGATATCAGCTATCTGCTTTAGTATGAAGAAGTGGGTTTAGGTGACACTTGAATAATCTGAACTTACTAAGAACATTTTTAGAATGCACATGTAGGAAGAAATTTCTGTGGGTTCAGAACTATTGTTAATAACGGTACTGAAAGTGCATAATAATGTTGCTCTTACAGGAGGAATAAAAGTAATTTGATTAAGACTGAGAAATAAAGTGCAGGAAGAGCATGATTCCATTTGATAGATATTGATTTCATTTAGATTTGCTAAGTATGGGTAATTGGGTGGGTGTTGTGAATAATATTAGAAGATGTGAATAACAAGGGCATGTGGTATAGATGTAATTTTAATGAATAGAAGAAGACTGAATTTTAATGACTAGAAGAAACTGAATAGAATCAAGAAAAAACACTTGTAATTTTCTCTTTTAGTTTAACCCTAGTATCCTGGATGTAAAGGTGAACTTTAAAATGACGTAAATAGAATTCTCAGTAACTTGAGTAAAGTGATAAATTGGGTCAGATTAATTTTTTTTTCTGGGGAGGAACTCTATACTTCAGTATCTGCCTATAGACTAGATGCAGGCTAAAGGACCAAAAAAGCATATGGTACTTTTAATATTAACTATTGTCAAAATAATTTTTCACTACACATATTGTGCTCAAATATAATGGCTCAACCTGTATGATTTATGATAAAATTGTCTTCCTTGCAATTATCAGGATTCTACAGATGTAAAGTTCAGTCTGGTGGAATTTTCCCATATGGTTTTAAGACAATTTGCAAAGCAGGAGAAACTGGAATGGGAGAGGGTAGATGTTCATGTAGAAATGGATTTAAAACAGAATCATGGAATCACAGAATGGGTTGGGTTGCAAGGGACAACAATGGGTCATCCGTCCCAACCTCCCTGCTGAAGCAGGGTCATCTCAGAGCACATGGCACAGGATTGTATCCAGGCTGTTCTTGAATATCTCCAGTGAGAGACACTCCACAATCTCTCTAGGCAACCTGTTCCAGTGCTTGGTCACTTAAGTTCTTCCTTCTCTTCAGATGTGCATCAGTTTCTTCCCATTGCCTCTTGTCCTATTCCCTGGCACCACTGAGAGGAGCCTGGATCCATCCTCTTGAAATCCTCCCTTCAAGTACTTTTGCACTTGAGTGCATCATCCCTCTCTAAGTTGTCCCTTCTTGAGGCTGAACAGGCTCATCTCTTTCAGCCTTTCCTCATAAGAGAAATTCTCCAGTCCCTAATCATCGTTCTTGCCCTCTATTAGACCCTCTCCAGGAGCAGGTTGTTGTCCACCAGCACCACCAGGTCCTTCTTCACAGAGCTGCTTTCCAGAAGGTTGGCCCCCAAGCTGTACTGGTGCAGAGGGTTAATCCTTCAAGAAAAAATCTATACTTAGCAGATCTTAGTGCTCACAGTCAGCTTTTCAAAGATTGTTAATGCTTGAATACATATATAAATAT
>VWZT01010584.1:290166-309567 GCA_013397055.1 Pachycephala philippinensis | reverse complement strand
ACTTAAATGGATAAGGCCAAGCACTTTTTCTACAGTTGACTTCAGTGTAGAAATCTAAAATCAAGAGCAGCAACATTAAGCCAGCCTTGTACTTTGCTTAAGGTCTTGGCAGAGCAACAAGCCTCTTAAACAAAAGGATGGAACCATGGATGCTGGCCCTGGCTCCAGCAGAGTCAGAATGCAGCCTGAAGGATGCTGCAACACAGGAACTGGCACAACCATATCACCACACGGATGACCCTGGGACAAGGGGGCATATCCACATGATTTCGCAAACCTTGTTTTGGGTGCCCTAGGGCAAAAAAAAGGCAAGCCAGCTCAGAAGAAACCTCCATAGCACCTGATCAGCATAAGCAACAACTTCACAGGTCACCTACTTGGATGATCAGAGATGCTGAGAGATCTAAAGAGCAGCTGGCAATGACTGAGCTCTGCCTTGAGTGGGCTCTGTAGGAGCTGGACCGGACCAGAGAGTCAGCACTGTGAAATAACAACACAACTAAGCTGTCAGGGCTGGCAACTATCATTGACTGACCTAAAATACCTGTATTCACAGTTTAAACCACTCCAAAGGACTACAGTCCTCCTAGACTAGGCTGCTGTTGGCCATATGTTGTTACTGGCTGCTCAGTAACCTTTGTATTTGGGGACTGCAAAGTGCTAGCAAGACACATTTCTATCATAATGATACCCACACCCCTCGCACCCCCCATTTTATTGTTTCTCTCCTTAAAGTTCTATTGGAAATGGCAAAGATTAAGTGACCTTTGCTTAATCTCTGAAGAGTAGAGAAGCAGGCCACTTTTGTTACCTAAACAAGTGAGGTGGAAGCATACCTGAGGTATGTAAAAGAGTCCCAGCAGATTGGCCACAGCAGTGGAGATGCCAGAGCCGGTTGCTCCCACGACTGCAATGGTGGAAGGGATATGTTCTGAGCAGTTACAGAATTCATCCAGGTTCAAGGAGTCTATCTTGTTCTGTGCCACAAAACTCAGTGTGGCCTCCAAGGCTTTTGAGACTGTATTGCAAGTGTCAAATATCCTGTATCCCAGGGTCATGTTGGGAAGGAGAGTTGGGCTACTGTTTATTTCTTCTATGGCAAAGATCATAGCCTGGAGCCAGCGGAAGCCTCGGAAATTATACCTGGGGAAGCAAAAATAAAAACAAAATAGAGTGAGAAGGAGGAAAACTGAGGAGAGGAGATCGGGAATGAGGCAAAGACAGAGGGTAAAATTCCAGATACAAAAGGCAAAAGCAACTTATACTATTTCTTTCATCCTACTAAATTTGGAAAGTTTTGCTTTTGTCTCCAGTGGTTACAGAAGAGGCGGCCTATGCTACGAGGTTTAGTTCTGGCTTTCAGCTTTTCAGTTTGGGACCTCACTCCAGAATTGAACTTTTCTAAGTCCCCTGAAATCTGAGAAAGTTGAAAGACAGCATGTCTGGAATGATGACCCCGGCCTGTCCCTTGTGCTCAGGACCCTAAACCTGATCTTGTGATCCCTGAGGAAATGGATGTTGTGATCCTCTGACTCAAAGCTACACCCACCAGGTTTGCTTCCAGGCTCCTCTGTCATGTTTCTGAATGCAGATGGCAGTGTCTGCTAAGTCTGTGCTGATGCTGCCTGGGACTTAGGCTCAGGGATACTCCCGGAGTGTGTCAGCTCCTCCTGGCTTTGGGCAGGCAGAGCAGGCTGAGCCTCTGCTCAGGGAAATTCGGCCTCAAATGACACATGACACACTTCACTTTGTGAGAGAGAGCACAGTCAGACTGTTCATACCAGAGAACAGAGACATGCTATAAATATAAATCCTAGTGTAAACTGCTAACTTGTTAATTAGATACTTCAGTGCCTTCACTGAAGGAGTAACTTTTCTCATTATTATGGTGCTCTCACACATTTGCTTTAGACACGAACTCAGAAGATGCCCTCAGAGCTGGCCTGTGAAACTGAAAATGTGTTTTGAAGCCTCCTCTCTTCTCTAAGATGGAGAAGCTGAGTTTTCTGATTATCTCACGCATGTGCATGGAGCTAACCTGGAGCTGCAGATTGGTGGCAAATGTGCTGCAGGAGATGGGAGTCCCTGTTTATGGCATCAGTAAGCTGGCAGTGGAAGAAGCTGAAGCAGGATGATTGCTTATCCAAAAAGGAGAGAAACTTTGTGGAAAGCAGGAGGAAGAAAGTACCTTTGATACATGTTATTCTGAAGTTCTACTGTGTTTTCTCCTATGAAGTTGCCCTGGCAACCAGTTGTATGCCTGCTGTGTCTTAGGGCAATGCAGCTGGAATGGCAGAATCTTTCATCAGCTGAAACCTGCCCTTCCTTGGAATGCACTGTGGGTCAGGATACGAGTTAGTTTGCAGTTTTGTGCTGAGTGGCAGGTGAAAACAGGAAAGCATCAATACTGTTATGCTTGACATATACTGGGAAAAGTGACGGACTCCAAATCTGGAAAAGCCTGGGGAAATAACCTGCCCAAGAACAGATTCTATATGAAATGGTAAATTTTAGGTTTCACATGAGTTACATTTTGAAATGCTTAGAGAAATGTTTCCATTACTAAGGTGAAGATTTCTAAAGACAAGCTTCATGAAATCACAGCCTTTCAGTCTCTGAGATATATGACCTGAACATTTTTAATTGCGGAATTAAATTAATTGCTTCCAAAGTTGATGTTAGCTCTGTCTGACTTTTTCAAAGCTGAATGAATAAAGCCACATTACTTCCATTCCAGGAGTTTTATCTGATTCATCTAGGATCAGAATTTCTAAAGATATCACATCTAAGGTTTATCTTTAAGTCTTAAAAACTTCATTTATTCAACTTGACTTCACCTCTCCAGATATCTTTGGCCAAATTCCAAATGAGGTTCAGCTCTGAGGTTGTACCTCAAAGCCCAGACAGCACAATTTCAGTACAGATCTCTTCAGGTCAAAAAGTTTGAGTCCTTAGTTATAACTTATTACCAAAGGGACAGCTAGCTTTATTAAGATTAGTCTTTAGAAGCACGGGAGTGTGGGTTACTGATACAAGTAATTTGGTCATTTAGAATATTTTTTGCTCTAGTTTCAAACCTCTAAGGAATGAGATGCAAAGAGAGAAATCTGAAATAAAAGGGCAAGTCTCAGAGGGATCGCGTCAGTGAGTGCTGTATACAGAAAGAAGACGTGTTGGGCACACCATGTTGCCTCACATGGCCAGTAATTCACACTGGGATAAATGGAAACAAGGAAGGGTTTTGTGACACTTCTTTTTAAAAAGCTACACATGTTTACAGATATTTTTATTATGAATAGGATTTGAGGCAAGGAGCCATATTCAGGCTCTTCATGTAAAAGAGAAAAATCTGATTGCATTTTCTCTATTTAAAGGGAAGACTACTGAGAATCTGGGAAGTTCAAAGATACCACTATACTACAGGGAAAAGCTTCACACATTAGAGTAGATGTAAAAGTAAATCTAAGCCTGCTCACTTTAAATTATACAGGTGAAGTATAACACAAGATTATTTTGCCTGCCTGAAAGGAATTTGGCTTTATTTTTTTTAAATGCCACAAGGTGGTATCTTCAGACAGTGTCTTTGAAAGCAGTGAACTGGATTGTCTTACCCTGCACTTCAAAGAAATATTTGGCATTTAATTCAGTAAATGCAGGCTAAGGCTCACAATACATAGTTGCTTTTATTTTCCTTTCTGACATACACACCTGATTAGTGTATATTTACAGCATAAGGCCTCGACTTCCGGTACTTGCATTTGGATTAATTTTATTTTGGAGGGAAAGGAGAGTAGAAGCTGTCTTCTGGGAGATAGACTCCAAAATATCTTTGAAATGCTTTCAATAATTTATCTTAAACTAACCTAGGCAGGAGTCCTGTGGTTCTCTTCACTTGCACCTCTGATAGCAGCATCAGCAGCTCAGGAGGAGAGGATCAGATGGGATGGAGACAGCATTCCTCACTGTCTTCTCTAACACCCGATAGATCTTCAGACAAGCTCTCATTTTGTCAACTGAGACAATGTTGCATCATTTCCGTAACACAGATATGGTCAGACAAAGGCAGTGCTGCCAAACTGCTCTAAACGAAGCAAAGTTCTTTCAATTTCTATGAATTGATATTTTGTGGATAATTTCTCTCCCACTGTACTGTAAGATCCCAGCAAGGGGCTGCAGATAGGTTCCTCTTGGCTCGGTGTGTACATGAGGGATTGCTAAGAGCAGCCTTTGAACCTGGCAGTAGGTCCCACTGATGCAGCTGACCTCCTGTGCTATGCTGCTGCTGTGATTAATATGATCAGTCACTGGAATGCTCTGTCAACCATGCAGAAATTCGGCTGGTAATTTTCATAAAGAAACTGTACAGGATTTACTATCAGAAGCAAGCTTTCATTAGATTTCCAGAATATTTAAATAGCCACTGGTATTTTCTCGGTGGAAAAGAAGCAGCTTCCAAAGCTCATTTTCTGCCGTATTATTTTACAGGTATGTTCACAGAGTCTTACATTTTAACATTTCTGAGATGTGGTGCTATGAAAAGTGGCCATTAAGCTCTAAATGAGAGTTTAATGTGAATAATTCAGAGCCCACAGGTGTAGATGGGAATTTTTATTTACACTCCTTCCTTAAAGATTTCCCTTCTGATGCTTGTTCTCCCACCTCTCAGAGTATTCAACCCACTGATCTTTCTATTTCCAGGGAGGAGAGCACAAACAGGGAGAGAGAAATCGGAAGCAATACCTCACTGTAAGTGTCACATCTGCAGAGCACAGCTGTGCAGCAGACCAGTTTGCTAGATACTAAACATGTCTGTCAAATGGTGCTCAGGACGGCTTAAATGTCTCAGCCAATGTTTCAAAGCAAGGCTATGTAAATTAAAGGACACAAAGCTCTCTGCGTGGTTTAAGCTCCCCGTAGCTCCATCCCCTGTTTGTTTGTATGGTTTGGTTTTAACAGCTCTTTCTGTCTGGATCCAGCAGGGAAATTGGTCCTGATCCTTGCTAGTCTCCATAAAGAAATAATTCACAGCCTCATGTGTATTCATGACCTTCATTTATCACACTTCCAAGGCACTAAGCAATGGAATATGAAGGAAAAAAAGGAGAAAGTGATGTGAAAGCTTTGAATACAGCTTTCACTTACCCTCCCATACCTGACAGGTATTTATACCCAAAAATGGTGGCAAAGCCTGCATATGCCTCTCGATCACACCAGCACTCCTCTTCCTCTAGTGTCTGCATGCACACACTAATTTCTCCATTCTTTCTAGATTTCCAGTACATTAATTGCATGTTATTGCTGCTACTACCACTGTTATTTCTAAGCTATGTCAAGGGGAGACCTTCAGTCATTTGTTGGATTCCTGCAGTCACAGGTATAACGAGTTGCTTGCCAATCTTACAATCAAGGACTGTGGGTGAGGGGAATTATGCAGAACAAAGAAAATAAAAAATTAAAAAATTACAATTCAGAAGGTGAATGGAAGAGAGAGAAAAGGATATAATTTCATTTTAGGGAAGAAATTCTAAGTATCTTGTTATACATTCAGGTCTGCAAAGGGATTAGCAAATACGTCTGCAAGGGCTAGAATTAAAACTCTGTTCTCTCAGATGGACAGAGAAACTCAGTGGGCTAAAGAGTCCTGGAGCCATGCTCAATGAAGTATTGCACTGTGACGTGGGGACAATGTTCCACCACAGTTTCACAGCTTGAAAGCTTTGTGTCACAGTGTGGGACTTTGGCTAGACTGATGACCAGAATACAGGAATGCTGCTAATGTCCCTGAAATCAAGAAAGAGCAGAGAAATCAGGTTATGAATAGGTCTCTGTGGGTGCTGACAGGGAATGGAATGGGGGTCAGGGCTTTCTGGTTCTGTGCTCAGTCTCTGCCTCCACTGCACACATCAGATATGCATCAGCAAATGTTACGAGGAAAGTTGCTGCAGCAGCACCTGAGGCATACAAAGACAGGAGGTGTACTTTTATCAAATGCAGGATCCTTGATTGCTGAAACAGTAAAAAGGAAACAAAACTGCTCTCGCTTTATGTATTTCTATCTCACATTTAGTGTAGCAAAATCATGAGTATGTTTTCACTTCGGACTCTGCAACTCAGTGTTTAGAGCACAAGGATGCATTTTCAGTAGCAACAGCACAGAAAGAATGGACAACAGATTGTTACTGTTACCTTTTCCTTTCGATGCGGAGTTATGTATATAGTTTCTGAATAATCATGTGCCAGGCATGCACAGTAGGCTCAGGCTAGTATGTTTGCTGAGCTGGAGAGAAAGGTGCTGAGCTGGAGAGAAAGGTGCTGAGCTGGAGAGAAAGGTGCTGAGCCGCAAGAGCATGACAAACACAAAGACTGAAAAAGTGAAGAGAAAACTGTCCTATCTATTTTGAGAACCCCCAACTGTCCTACCCATTGGGAAGCCCAGTTTGGGAGCATAGCTATGGCACTGAACACAGCTAAATATGTGGGAAAATGTCCAAACAGCACAGATCAGGTGGAACAGTCCTCAAAAGACAGGAAAGCCACGTTATCTTAAGTTGCTGGATACTGAACTCTGAAATAGAATACCTATAGGGTTTCAGTGGGACCCTTAGGTCTTGTCATGGAGCTTGTCATACGATCTGATGACGTGCTGCTGCAAGAGAGCATGAGGAGAGAGAGGATGCTCATACTCCCAGAGTGACCTGGGTCTAATTTTCTTATGTGATATGAGACACATTTTTCTATGTAATAAAGAGATTAAAAGATGTACACAGCCATCTGAGAAGGGGGCAGGTATAAAACTTACTACCCTCAGCTTTGAAAAGATACAGCAGTGCTGGAGAAGACTTGGAAAAGGGCAGCAGGGGAGTTGAAGGTATGGGACAGATTTAGCACCTTTGGTTTGACCATGTACAGTCACATTTATGCTTCTCTAGTGGATTTCCCACCCTACAAAAGTTTTTGATGCTACAAGACTGGGGAGATTTACTTTGTGAAGAAACTAGAACCTACATTTTTTTTTCTCCCCCAAAAAATATAAGTTTGATAATTCCAGACCAGTCAATTGTCTGGAACTTAGGAAACTCACATGTGATAATGTAAGATTCTAGCAAATGGCTTGAAGAATGTATTGGACTCCTAGAGTCAGCATGCACAACTCTGCCACAGGCTAATGCCTGATCAGAAGGTCCAAAACCAAAAAGGACCACCATGATTGTGTTGAGAGATTTCTGTACAACTCCAGCAGGAGGAATTTTCTGACTTCAATACTGCTCAAAATAGAAAATCCTTTCAGGAAAAATATATGCTCTCAATTTGACATGTACCAGTAACAAGGAATACACACAAACATTCCCATGTATTTAATGTCTCCATTATTAAAACCGGATGAACAGTCTCAAAAAGTCTTCTCAATCCAACCTCTTTTGAATTAAACATTTCCTGCAAATGGACATTTTCTGGTAAAGATGTGTGCAATGAAATAACTTCCAGTCACCTCTTGTCCAGTCATCCCCTTGTTCATTTTGTAGTTTCTACTACCTCTGCAGCTAGATCTCTGACCTTCATTCTTTCTCCAGCTGCATTATGCTACCAACTCACAATTTATCCAACTCCCTGAAGGATATATGCCACAAATGCCTGCCTCTGCAGCCACGTTTTTTCTCTTTCGCACCTGCATCTTCTTGGTGCAGGAGAAAGAAGAACAGGGATTTTATCCAGGTGAATTTCAGCTGGAGAATACCTTTTAGCAGACTAAATACCACCCAGAAGGATCTCCCATTGTGTCCTTAAAACAGCTAGTCTGGCTTTTCCAGATTTGCCTGTTGTTGGCAGTGCTACCTCGTTAACATGCCTTTTGGCAACCACACACTTGTGGTGGAATATTTTCCAGCAATTTCTTCCAATAACGTGACTATGTCAAGACAGCCACTGAAGCTGACCCAGAGTCGACAGAAATGAAAGCTGTTTAGTTTGCAAATATCTGCATTGTCCTGCCTGCCAGCTGGAGCGGGAGAAGAAGACAATGGAGCTGAAAACATGCATTGCGTTCCAGCAATCCACTTTTAAAATGCTGCATTTGGGAGAGAAAAAAAATGCTGAAAAGCTGGCAGAGATTCTTGCTCCACAAAGTAGTTGTTGCACACACACTTAGTTCACAACTTTCCTGTGCACACACAGAAGAAGCCAAAATAATCTCTTCTTAATTACACTTGTGTGTGCTCTCTATGACAGGTTCTGGGGTTGATCTCATAACCTAGATGGACCTGTCTTGCTCAGCGTCTCAGCGGGAAACCACACCTGAAATCTGTGAGCGTAACAGGAATGCTCTCAGCCATCCTTCATTGCCATCTGCAACAAAACTGTACTAGATCCCCAGTCTAGGATGAGAGGTCCAAATAATTTCAGATACACAGTTCTTCACATATGGTAACAGAAGAAGTCCCATAACACTGAAGTGTTTTTCCATGCATTGTCATGACAGAATTCCACATGAATTTCTTATATTTTGTTTATATGATGTTCCAGTTGCAATCAGTTTCTGTCACAGTTTCCGCTTGTTCTGTGTATTATGTGCAGGATTGTAAGGTTAAAAAGTCCTCATGTTTCATCATAAAAATGTCTACATTTAACAATATGAGAAACTCTTTTCATGTGCATTTCTCCCTCCAAGGTTAGCTGCCAAACACTTAAGACAAAACATATATGCATTGTTTACACAAAAGAAAAGAACTCTGGGTGAGGAAAGCCTGGGCTCAAGTTTGGGACTTAGGAAATCCTAAAGAGACATTTATCTGTTCAGTGGGATTTTTCAAAAGCTGTGACCTACCTCACTTTCACCTATTCACTTGTTTAGGCAGCTAAACAGTTTGTAAAGTCTTAGAAGATGACATGCAGAACTGGACAAAAAATTGATTTCTAAGCTATTTTGCCATGCATTACTTTAATCAAATGAACTAAAAGGCACTATTAGTAATTCTCTGTCCTTCTGCTAGGAAAGCTAATTTTCAGATACTATTCAAATGTTCCCTGTGAATGGCCAGATACATCAGTATATTAATGTTTTTGCAGCTTCAGGTAGTACAAAGATTGTCCTCTTTTAGTGTCCAAATATTGTTTATGTCACTCTTTAACACATACACATGTTTTTTCTATTATTTACATCATACCTTCCAATTGCAAGCATCAGATTACAGACCATAGTTACACAATTTAAAGTCAAGAAATGTGAAGACTTCCCCACCAAAAGTTTTTATTTTCCCTTTTTCTAGCTTACCTTATACACTCCACTGATTCTGGCCTTGATTTTAGATCCTGGTCTTTAGCAGCCACTCCAAAATGAATGGGGAACAATCCTCCAAGAATAATGTCTCCCTTCTTCTGTGCCCGTTGGTTTGGCCCATAGGCAGCAGTGCTCCAGGTAAACAGCAAAAGAATCAAGCAGCAGCTATATGAAGTCATTGTTCCTCTTTTCACCAGGGGGTTATAGGATGCAAAATTGGAAAAGATGATGTAAGAAAGCAGATGTTGAAGCTTTTCCTTTCCTTAATACACCACAGAGAGGATTTGTGGCACATGTTTGCAGGGAGATAAACAACAAGGTGGGAGCCACAGTGCTGGTGTTTCTCCCTCTGTCTTCTCCATTGCAAAACAACAATTCAGCTGCCCTTCTTCCTTCATAACTGAAGCATTACGGAGAGCCCATCTCTGAGAACTGTAAGAGAAAGATTTGAAAAGTGATTCCAGCTATATACCAGGACCCCACATTGCCATGATGGTTCTGCTTTGTCAAACCAAGCCCTCAATATGCCCCTGAAGCTGCCCCCACTCAACAACCCACCTGGGACATGTCACAACCTTGGCAAAGTCAGCCAGGCACCCCAGTGACACCAACCACATCTCCTCAAACAATGTCAAACGCCTGCTTTTCTGCCACATACCTAAGGTGGGTTGCTAAATCTTCCTATGGTTCTGTGTGACTCTGGTCATAGCGGATGCTGTAAAAAGCTGTGATCAGTGTCCATGAACAGAGCACACTGTGAGACCTGGGTGGGCAAGTGGGGAATAAGGAAGCATCAAACGCAGTAAGAATCAAGCTTTTCTCTTAAGCAAATAACCATAATAATCTTTTGGTGTTGGTCCATCATCTCCTGTCCATTGATCATTCTTAACCCTCTGGTTTGAACTTATCCTTGCTAAAAATAAAACAAGGTCACCAGAAAGAGTTCTTTCACATTGAAAGGGAGAATGAATTGCAGGGAAGCATTTGAAACCAAGATATTTCTCCATAATAAATCATGAAGGCTTGGAAGGTTTGATAATCATGCCACTGAAAGTTTAGCTGTAGCAGCCTTTGAAGCCTGTTTCTTGGGGATGAAAAATACTGCAGCTTCTCCGTGCTCAATACATTTTCCCTGCAGCACGTCTACAGGCCTCTCAAATGAAGAACTAACTTAATTACGGCATATGAAAACGGCTATGGCTACAGGAGAGGAGTTAGCACAGAAAATTCACAATGAACAGCTCTTCAGCCTATTTGAAACAGGTCTAAAAGCTACCAATAAAAATCTGAAGTTAGTCAAATTTAGCGTAAGAAGCTAGGCATACATTGCTAATCCTGAAGACAATTAATTTCTGAAGCAAGTCATCAAGAGTTTTTAAGTGCTGAGAACCTTTTTATGAGGATGACTTAATATCACTAAATGCACCTAGATGGATTTGATCTTCAGCGAGGTCAAAAAAAGAGCCACTGCAGGGAAAAACTGTGATCATGAGGCTTCTTCTAGTAGCCAGTCTGGATGGTCATGCATGCTATATGACCACCAAGCAAGTGGAACTATTTCATACATTTTTGTTACAATGATGGTCCACATGCAGCAGTCAATGGGAGAGGAGAGACAAAGCTCCCATTATTATCATGTCTCTGTGGTCGCTGCACTTAGACAGCTGGGCAGACACTGCAATTCTCTGTGGTGGGTCCACTCTAAACTATTCTTTGGCCCTGGCTTGAACAAGTGCATTTTTGTTGGCAAGGGCAACCAAATCTTTGGCTAGATATCAAAAAATGTCTAGGTATTGGCATGTGGCCCTTTGACAGCTGGATGATAGAATTTTAACCAGAACCAGGATTAGGAGGGGACAGAGCAGTGCAACGAGTGAGTGTCATGAAGTGTTTGGGTTTTGATCTTTTCTGGCAGATGGATGGTGGTTTTGGCTCCTTCAGTGCCCAACAGAATAAAGAACAAAACACTTTTCCATATTTCAGTTAGAGAAATGTCATCTTCCTCCCACCACCTGTGGTTTCAGGAAAGATACAAACACTAGTGAAGTGCTGATACAATGTCCTGAGGTGAGGACCAGCACAGGTAGGGCCAACACTTAGAGGTGAGACGTTTGAAATAGGGAGAGTAATTTCTGATGAGACACTGCAAAGACATGGGATGGTCTGACTAATGCTATTTAGCCCAGCCCATCCCCTCCCCCAACTCCCTCTGGGATGGCAGGGACCTGGGGGGACTGCATGCTCCAACAGGTGCAGGGATGGGGTCCCTGGAGCCTGGGCAAGGAACCATGCGTAGGACTTAGCCAAGGTGGGATGGGGGCAGTGACTTCCCCATCTGCTGTGGGAAGACCACAGCCTGCTGATTTACTACTCTATTTTTCTGCTTTTACTTTAATAAGGCTTTCTTTTGCCTTTGGGGTTATTCGCTTATGAAAAAGGAAACTGTTTCCATCAGCAGCAGTCAGACAATATAATTTAGTTTGCTGGGATGCTGTGGAGGGGTTTGGGCTGATGCTACTGAATGTTTAGGAACTCTCACCACCAGACAATACATGGCTGAAGTATGAAATGTAAAAAAAGTAAATTCTTTTTTCTCTTATCTCTCTTTTCTCACAGTAGACAAAGCCAAAAGATCCAAACTGGTAAAATACAGTAAATTTTAAAACAGCATTTACAGCACTTAGTAGCCCAAGATGTCATTCAAGAACATGACAATGGAATAGACAATGAAAACAAAATTATTCATTCATGGTACAGGGCAATAGTTGGTATCCTCCTGAATAATTTGGAACTAGTAGTTCTCAGGGAGAGGACACAGAACTGAAATAATATCAGAGGTGATGTCTGGCAACAAGATGGGCTGTGTATATATAAAGCACATCCCTGAGGCAGCAAACTGAAGGATAAATGTCTAAAGATGCACTGGCACAAAAAAGCAAAACTAAGTGTATGCTCAGCTTCTCATAAATCTCAGGATCCAAATGTACAACTCTCCATACCTAAATGCCAGCCATAGCTGGAAAACAAAACTCATTTAATGGGAGACATGGGACTCCTAGCTGCTTTCAAGTGCTCTCCACACCTAAAGATGAAAATATTTGAAGATACTGATTTCCTGATGAACAGTTGTGAGCTCGCTGCCAGTGCCCCAGATAATATCCTCTAGTATCAACTTCTGTTGTGGTAAATTTTCCTTCAGTTTTCTCTTCTTTAATTAGATTAAAATCATGAGCCTCTTCCTTATTAAAGGAAAGCATTACACAGTCAATGATTGAATTACCTGCTGATGTATGCTTCCAGACATAAAACTTAGCATACTACAGGTGGAAATTGTACTACTAATAGAACAAATTACTGTGGTCCTGCAGTTTTCAGCTAATAAATAAAAAAAAAAAAGATTAAATTAACAAGCAACTGAATTAAGATGGAAGTTTGGAATCCATTGCTATATTTTTCCTTTGCAAATGTTTTTACATGTAAAACATTATTTAGTATTAGCACAGAAATTCTTTGATTACAACCTCTTCAATGAAGAACACCTTTTCCCTGTACATATATTCAGGAAATACAATTCCATAAGACTACTTTTGCAAGAAAAATATAAAAAATAAATAGTAATTTTCCCTTTTCTTTTTTTTTTTTTTTTGACACAGACTGATTTTTAATCCCCTCCCCTTTAAAAAATGATCCTCAATAGTTTTTCCACTCTGTTTCATTAACTATCAGACATTTTGATTCTGAAATGTCTTGGAAGAGAGCTTCTAAGCTTTCGTGGAGGAATTTGAATCAGTTCCAGGAACAGGATGAGCTATCAGGCAATTATTGTCATGGCAGGAGCAGTTGCTGAAGTGGGGAGGGATGGTACTCAGGGTGCAGTTGTGGGTATTTGAAAAGCTTGCAGCAATCGTACCATTTTGCCAGTTGAATGAAAGTTTTAGTTGTCAGACTAAATCATGCAGAAGAGCCAGAAATGTTCAATAAATCTTAGGGGTTTTTGGTGAAAAGAAGCTGAATGGCACACTGATGGCATGCATTACTTAGGAAGGACTTATTAATCAAACAGTAACTAACCACAACTCTCAACAGCAGTGCTCAGGTGCATCTAATAGCTGGCATGGGAAGGATCTCAAGGGACCATGAAGCAGCCCCTTAGCCCAAGAAGGGCTCAGCAATAGTAGTGCAGTTCCTGGCATATTTTCTCTGAAACCTTGTTGGGAAGAAGACCTATCAGACACTCAGGGCAGCCTGCTTCAATGCTTCTCTAATCTTACCAAAGAAAATGTTTTCTCACATCTAACTTTAGTGGTTTTTGTTGCAACTTAAGCCTGTCTTCTTCTCCCATCTACCACATGCAAGCCAGTGCCTTCCTGCTCATAATCACCTTATTTGGGACTTGATTCACCTCCCCTTTTACTCTTTTTTTTAGACCAAGAAAATTAAATTAATTTTTTTTCATAAAGATGCTTTCCTGAGCTCAGATTATCCTTGTTTCATTCCTCTGGCCTCTCTCCAGCATCTCTCCACATTTAGTGCAGACCAATGCCCAGAAATGGACACAGTGTCCTTGTTTGGCCCTTACAAGCACTGAGTAAAGTAGTAGAATTACTTTGTGTGTCTTGCAGGCTACAGCCCTGTTTGTACATCTCAGCACAGCATTTGTCTTTTTTGGAACAGCATGATATTGTTAACTTATGGTATATCATCAGCTGAACACAAAGCAAAGTTCAGCATGTTTATATTCACAAGGCCATGAAACCTCACAAGAAATTATCATTTTCCAAAAGCTTTTCCCTTAAATTCAGTTAAAATGTAGAATCTGCTAAATTTTACATGATAATCCTGGACACTAACATGGAACCACCATGGACAAGCTCAGCTAAGTCTTCTGGGCTTTCAGGACCTACTTACAGCAGAGAGGTGGGGAAGATTACTGATTATGGCCATGGAAAAAGGGCTGTCCCAGACCCAAGAAGACCCTGGCCTCCCACACAGCAGGTTTGTTCTGCTTGTGGGAGGCCTGGGTGCCCCAAGGAAGCTAAAGAATGACGCTTCTGTGAAGTGGGCGATGGACACAGGATACAAGTCGTCATACTTCTAAGACCAGACCAGACTTCTAGTGCTGAGGTACCATGACAAGATGAGAAAAAGTAAATTGTTCACATTTGTCACTAGAGCAGACATTAGCTCAACCTTCCTGCACCTCTTTGGTCAAAATGAGGGACAAGCGCATCAAAGATGCAATCAAAACCAGAGTGCTGGTGTGTTCACCTCTCAGATCAATGAGAGGAGTTCATTGGAGAAGCTGTGCTTGTAAACTGCTCCTTCTTTAAACAAGGCAAGTGTTAACTGAAAATATACTACAAAGAACTTTTTGCCAATGCAGAAAAAGACAATTCTTACACAACACACTTCCTAAAATAAGGAGATTTTTATCTGGACAAATAGCATGATTGAGAGATGGAATCTCAGCCTTGGAAAAATTTGGAGAGTTCAGATGAGTGTAGAGAAAAATTCAGATCTAGAATAATGATTCTGTTCTAAAACCACTACCCACACACTTGGTTTTGAACTAAATACAAAATGTGAATTCAAGAGCTTTAACCAGTAGAAAGATTTTACAAAATCATCAAGACCATCAGGGTCACCAGGACAGTATTTCCATGCCCTGCTATTAGCTTAAGGGTGTGTTATACTTTATAGATGGAATTTTTCTGGCAGAAATCAAGATGCTAATATACTATTACACTATAGAAAAAGTATGTTAAAAAATTATATATCACAGTCTCACCTGCCACTGCAAAAGCTAAGAGAAAGCCAAAACCACAGCACACAAAACACCCACACTACTGAAGAAGCTGCTGAAGCTCATAAATAACAAGACTTGGCCAGTTCAAATGAAGAAAACCATATACTTAGCACTGGGAGGAAGAGACTGCAGGAAGAGAGGTAGGCCTAAGAACCTAGTTTGGTCATGAAAAATCTGACCACTTGTTCTAGAGTAACGTTCTCAATTCTCCAGGATAAACTAAATATTAAAAACAATAGAGTAAACCTGGCAATTGTAACAGATTTCATTCTGCTACATCTGATAAACCCAACATTGTCAAGTTTGTTTGAGAGTTACCATTTAGGTTTCCAGAATTTTTGTATCTATAACATTGTTTTTATGTAGCAGCCATATCTTTAGCTTTCCTTTACTCCTACAGTCATATACTGGTGTCCAAATAGTACAGAACCTACTATGGAAGTGTGGAGCCACACCCTGATCTGTTTAGCACTGCAAAATACCAGAGTGACAGAAATATGCCTAGGATATCACTGCTGATACTCCGCTCAACACAGAAACTTGAGATCAAGGAAGCCTAAACTCTTAGAGGCTGATGTCCAAAACTCTTGGGAACTGCAGATATGGAAAATGGAACCAGGAATAAGCAGAGCACTTTGTTTCAAGGAGTCTCCAACAAATCTGGTTATAGCAACAGCAGTCAAGAGAGCATCAGCTGCTCCTGACTTTTGCATAACCAGATAAAAATCCAAACCTGCCCACAGGCAGCATGTACCATGTGTGGATTTAACGTGGGATTACAAAACCTCTGATCTCCCTTCCACTTCAGCACTGGCTCATGAAGTGCACACAATCCCATGCCAAGCCATGTAGCTCCCATTGCACAACTTTGTAGCAACCACCTTTCCATCAGGACTGTACCTGGCTTTGGGACTCACATAACATTTCTCAAGTAACTTGCATCAGTATCATGTTCAATATCCCTGATCAGTGTGATTTGGGATGTGATATCCCTTTGTGGAAAGAGTTCTGTGTTTGCTGATGGCAGGAAGCAAAAAACCAGAAGTGGCAATAGAAAATACCTTAGAGACTCATTGGATGCACTCAGCAAACACCATTAGCAAACACAGAGCTGTCAGTGGTTTTTGAGCGGTGAGTGCTTGGTGGAAATCCATGTGGAGGGTGACTTATGTCTTTGGAGTAATTTCTTCACAAGTGTGGCTGTAAGTCAGCCTGAGAAGCAGCTCCAAGGACCCTACAGGCGTGACTGGTTTTGCTCCTCTGAAGGATAAGTGTTTTCTGCAATAAGAGCTGAGGCTCATTTCTACAAAACGTATCACAAGCCTCTGAAACAAATACTGGAAGGGAAAAAGACAATTCTACAAATTCTCATCTTTCCACTTCTGTGCCTTCTTCAGTACAAGTGTGAAAAGCCCACGTGTGTACACATCCAAGGGAGCACTGAAATGCATGAGTTTATCAAGGCATCTTGGACAAGAAACAACCGCTGACAAATTCATTAGAACTGCTAAGACATGCTAAGGAGCTACAGCACCAAACAGGATCCATGCAGAATAGGTGGGCTTGGAGGGATTTCCAATTCCTCATGGGTTCCAGAGCCACAGCAGCCCATCTGCAGCCTTTTGGGAAGTTGCCATAAACCCACTGGTTATTGATTACTCTAATTTATGCTGGGAGCTGCATTGGACCCTTGAGCAATCTCAGATTTAGAGACTACAGGTACCAGGAAATCCATCTGGCCTACATCTTAAAGGTGTCTTGTTCTGCTTCTCTGTGTTCCAGATTCTGACCTTCTGTTGCTGTGCCATGGTTTGCTAACTTGATTGTTTTGTACCTCTCCTGTTAAAAAGCCCATCATTTTATCAGTTGTTTAAATCAGATGAAAAGATGCCTTTGATATAATACCAATCTAAAGGCTTCTTGGTAGTTTCAATGAATTTTGCCTTTATGTATGGAGGAGATTAAGGGAGACCCTTGAGAGTTGCAATAAAGTAGGAAGTGAAATACTTTGCTAAAGTAACATTTTTTATTAAATTGATTTCTCTAACTTTCCTTGCTCCTAAAGAAAGTCTCAACCAACATGCTAATGAGCGTGCATTTCAGTGAGAGATATGCTACCCCATCCCATATTTTTGGGATGTGACTAGGCCCTCCTGGACAGATGGAGAAAGAAAGCCCAGGGGATGCTCTGCAGAATGAAGACAATCTACATCCTTGTGGCATGGTTCATATGGCACTGGGATGTGGTTTGTGAAATTTGAGTTGTTCAGACTTTTGCCTGCAGGTGAAACAGCTGTGCGCTCACCCTGCGTGCCTTTCAGGGCACCTTACATTCCTGCATATCATATGTACATTTCTGCATCTCAAACAAGCCTTTCCTCGACATCCAATTCAGGATCTGTGCCAGCAAGTGTCACCCTGCCAAATTGCTCTTAGATCCTAATTTGCAGAATTTTTCTTTTCTGTGTGTCTGGCCTTAGGACACACAGAAGTGTTAACAGGTTCTGTGTTCACAGCCCACAGAAGTGAAGTCCATCACTGTGGAATGACCCTGGATAGGTAACCAGGAAGTTCCTTCATCTTTCCCAGCTCTTCTTCCTCTCTTACAAGAAACATCTCTGGGGCTGACAAAAAGACTGTATCCTCCTAGCAAAGTCCTTTTTTCCTTGCTCAGCATGCCCATAAAACAACATGATTGTGTTATGCTGTTTGCATAAACCCACATTTTTAAGATGAGCTTTTCTACACAAAAATGAAAAGTCTTCAGCTCAATTCTTTAATATCAAAAAATGCCAGTCAAAGAACAGAGTTTATTGAAACTGTGTTGCTGTAGTCTGTCTGGAAAAAACAAGGAGGAAATATTGTTGTTATCAACCCCTGGATGCTCTGTACCTTACATTTCTCTCTAATTTTTGTCTCTCTTTCTTCTCTTTGGAAAATAATAGGTTAGAATGACTCGTCATCAGGATAGGACATCTTGAACTTAATTTTTTTTCTGTGCTACATTGTGAGGCAGAAAAGAACAGAGGAGGGGTCAGGGAGGTGCCAAAGCAGTCAGTCATTTGTAAGTAGTTAAAATTACACAATTTAGCAGAGTATTATTCCAAAGAGATGTCACACTTTTTGACTGGCCAGCATTAGATCTGCTGGTTAGCTAGCTGAAAGGTCAGGGAACATGAAATAACAGAAAAAGAACAATCAAATAAGGCAATGCATATTTATCTTTCCATATTTCTCTCAGTTAATCAACCAATTTTTGATCATTCCTCTACAAAACAGCAAGAGCAAATAAGCTGAGATCATGTAAATAAACATGAGAAGAATCTGATTTGTATCAGCAAAATTCTTATTTCCAAAACCTTCTGTGATGAATCAGGATTAGGTGGAAGCCCCTAGAAAAGTCAATCTGTCCGTTAAGTGTAGCTTTTAAATAAACTGGAATAACATATTTCTGATTACAGTTTGGCATGGTTTTATTGGAAGTGGTGCTCTCCCACAGCTGATGTGGGGAAGCATCCTTGACATGATACCTGCTTCTTTCTCCTGCCCGGCTGGGCAGCCGTATGCCAGTTACTTTCTTTGTCTGAGACTTCGCTTCCCAATCTGTAATAGTGTCCAGAAATAATTTTAGAAATGTATTACAACTATGTTTTGTCCATGTCAACAGATGTCAAACTGAGTATCAGCTGAATCAAGGCTGATTCAGGCTTTTTTCTAGCAAAAAAAAAAAAAAAAAAAAACAACAAAAAAAACCCCACCAGATCTGAGAGCTGAACACTTTTTCAAATACAGCTTTGTCAAATTGCTTACAAGGGGAAAACATATTTTGCTTAGTAATTTCTTTTAATTTTACTTATTTTTATTTTTAAAAAACATCTGCACTTGAAGTAAAATGCTTTATTTAATCACGTTTTTTTCCCTGCAGAATCCTCAGTGAACCAAACAATAAGGACGACTGTAACTCTGAGCCAGTTTCAACATAAATCCAATTCAGAAAAAACACTTAAAGTATGTGCTCAACTTTAGTGAGACTTGTCTTTAATGAAATTTAGTAGATTCTAAAAGCTTAGCATGTACTTTAGTGGTTTGCTGAATCAGAGACTAAAGTAGCCTCTGGCTGGTTGCTCCATACTCATTTATACCATTATTAAAAACAAATAAACATTTTCTTTGTGTTGGATAATTTCTTTTTATACTGAGTCCAGAATGATTTATTAATAAATTCTTATGGATTTTTGGTGGCCTTTTTTCCTAATCCTTTCTCTTATATTTCTAGTTCTCCACTGTCACTGGCTGCCTTTTTTTTTTTTTTTTTTTTAAT